>CM028384.1:18723174-18781525 GCA_013146195.2 Codonopsis lanceolata | reverse complement strand
CCTAAAGTCGCACGCCTACAAATTAATTACCAAGACAAGACTCGGCTACGAAGCTGCAGGGCTAGGACAAGTCGAGTCGATCCGCGAAGAAGCGGTTATTCGGTTGCACAATTGTCACTTGACAAGATTGGGGGTTTGATTTGTGATTTATTAACTACCTAAGGCGAGGAATTAAAACTAAGTTGTAAGCAATTAAAGGCTAGCACAGATTTGTCTCCTGCCTCCGTTTATCAATCAATATCATCGGTATAATTTCTTTCTCTTCCTCCCTATTCACTTGATCCGAGATGTATTTCAATCCCTATTTCTTCCTTATTAATGGTTATAAGCGGTGACACACTCACTTATTTCCCTAATCAATACCTAAACCTAACTGACACAGTCTAGGTTCACAATAACGATTGATAAAACTTTGAGAAATTAAGATCAAGGAATTCTCTATTCTTTTGCAAATAGAACGAAATCTAGTTTTACCCCCTTTTCAATTTACCATGACACATGCATAAATCTCAAAGATGCTACTTGTGTAAAATCATAATCGACACGTACTTAAGATTAAACTAGCATTAAATCAATTGCAAGGGAAAGAGGGTGATCAAATCTCAAAACCCTAAAATCAATCTAGCAATTTAAAACAAGTAAAACTATGAATAGGGATTCGTAGTAAAGAAATTAATACCTCAATTGAATTAAACAAACGGTTCAGATTCAAATCCAAAGCAATGTAATTAAGCTTCCATGAAAACAGATGAAATCTCTAGAGAAAATTCAGAGGAGAAGAAGATCCTAATTATGGAAGTCAAAACAAGTATATATACTTGTTCCCAAAACCTAATCCTAAACTAAAAAGGAAAATCTCAAAAGAAAAAGGAAAGAGAATATTTAATAAAAGATATCCAAATACTCCTACCATCTATTACCAAAAATAACTAGTTTCCAAATCTTTATCTTTCACTTTGGTCCCTGAACCTCCAACCTTTCTCTTTTGATTCTCGAACTCGCTTTGCTTTGAAATCGATCCTTGACTTTCACTTTCAGCTTTTTAGTTTGGTCCCTCGCACTTCTCGATACTAGCAATTTTATCTTCCACATTAATAAACTTTGCAGTGCGGGGACATCACAAAATACTCAAAATATGTCTCAAAATTACAAAAGTTCCCCAAAAACTTACCAATTCATAAACTACTCAAAATTACATCAAACTAAACTAAAATACATTAAAATAATAATAAAATGTCTAGAAAATTAGGGAATTACATATAATGAAATCCACCACATCAAATTCCCCCACGCTTAGACCATTACTCGTCCCTGAGTAATATCCTATCCCCACTCTAAGCACCGGTCTAATCAGCGTAGCATGGGAGGAAAATGACCCCTAATCTCCTCTAAACCTCCAAATCAACAGTCAACAAACTCAACCCAATCAAACAACGAACTCGGAGAATGGAACTCCGCTCCTTATCACTCCAACAATAGCAATGATACCAATGGCCTTAGCTCGACCCCAACTCCAAATATGCAAAAACGGGACATCCAAGCTAAGGCCCACACAACAAAAAGCTAGGGGGAACTAAATATGTCCTAAGTTTCCCCCACGCTATTCTCGCACTACTACTCCCTCAAAAATAAAGTCTATGCCCAAGCAAAGACTTACCTCGTGAATTACACCAACACCCCTTATATCACCAAAAGAAAAACGAGGATTTTCTATCCTAACGCCTCTAAACCAAACCTCCTACACCAAAAATAAATAAACCTACCCGACGCTCCAATCCTCCCTTATGTCTTCAACTCGGTGATATAAAAGATGGAAAGAAATTCACTCACTCACCTTTTTCCTAGGTGTCGTTTCCTGCCTTTCACCTAGACTTTCATATTTCATTTTTTTCTTTTTTTCATTTTTTTACATATATTTTTTTTTTCACACCCTCTCCTTTTGCCTAAGCGCCCCTCGGTTTTCACTTAGCCCTCTTTTCTTTTCTTTTTTCTTTCTTTTTTTCACACTCTCTCCTTTTGCTAAGCGCTCTCTCGGGTTTCACTTAGCCTCTTTTCTTTTCTTCTTTTTTTTTTTTTTTTTTTTTAAGAAATTAAACAAATACAACAACCACCAGCCTACATGCACCCCACCCCTCACAAAATCATGCATAGTCCCATATGCATCACAAAAGTAAAATAGAAGTGAGACGAGGGGTAGGGATACCTCTCTAACTACTCATCAAGGCTCATGAACTCGATAGTCCCACTGACCTGGCGGCTGGGCGCCTCGCCTCATCGCTTCCGGAATGGCCAACTACGCCATCTCCCATCATCATGCCTTTGTGGTGCCATGCGCACCAAATAATCGTGAATCTGCTCACGGCGATCCATAGAGATAACAAGCGCCTATCCATACGAGTAATCAAGCGATTCACGCCACTATCACCCTGCACTTCGCGGCCCAAAGAATCAACATCCTCGGCCTCCTCCATATAGTCATCATCTTCATCGTCATCCTCCTCCTCTTCAAACTCGGCCTCTTCCTCAACCTCCTCCCTCCCGACAACTCGAACATTCATCCCTCTTACTTCCCTCTTATTTCAAGGGAATCTCGAGAGATGGGCCTAATGATCTTCACTCTGCCGCCCCAAAATTCCACCGAACACCAGCCTTTGACCAATCCCGTGTCGATGGGTAGTGCGGAAACCCATTCGTTTACTTTGCTCCCACATCTTGCATATGTTACGAAATAATATGCCCCAAAGAAATAGATCCACCATTGATAATCGATGAATGAGTACGCATGATTCCATGGAACCTTCAACATCTTTGCGATGTCGGAAGCAACCTCGAACACACAAATTTATTAACCCCTTTGCCACTAAATTAAACTGAAGTCTCAATCACAAACTTGGGCGAACCATCCGGTTGTTGGTCCATTGAAGTTGGTTGCCCTCCAATGTCCTCACCACATCGCCAAAATATACCCGCCAATCGCCATTGCATAGCTTGCACATACTCACAATCCTCTCGAGTCACCCTAGGAAGTCCGTAGAACCTATTGATGTCATCACTCTGGAATCTTATCGTCTTCTCCCTCACATAGGAATGTCCCTGCACCGAGGGATTTGATTCATGTTCGAATAAAATTCTTTAACCACCAAACTGCTTCCCTTCCTCCCTTGGCTCATCACAAAACGTTGCCAATTTCTAAACCCAAATTCTCTCGGTAAGGCCAAAGGATCCTATGTTAAACTTTCTTTCGCAATCATGGCCCTATTCGAATGAAAGTAGAAATAATTTTGGGACAAGTAATAATTGAACCGTGAAGAAGTCATGGGGATCCTCACTACGAGAAGGGTTCCAAGGGGAGGGCACTAGGACGTACTCTCATCATGTCTTTGTTTTTTCGGATTCGTTGGATTTTCTTCCTCCTTTTTTCGATTGGTCCTTTGTGTTTCCCATGTTCAATTCAAGCAACAAGATAATGCAAGCACAATAATCAACCTTTCCAACACAAATTGGAAACCACAAGGAATGGGTAAAGAAGGTTCCTAACCTTGATGAAAACAAAATCGAAAAATGGCCGAGGAAAATTTGAACTCTTAGGAATCTTCAAAGTTCGCCGAATCTTCAAAGGTTTTAGATGAAAGGTGCCGGGAATTGGATAATGTTTGGTGAATCCGAAGCTTAGGGAGAGGGAATAACTTTTGTAACAGATGTGGTGAGAAGGAGGGTGGAAGAGGAGGAAGGAATTAATGGAGGAGAGTGGCCGGTTTCTTATTTGGAGAGAGAGGAGAGAGAAGAGAGTGAGCTGTGCGTTTGAGGGTATTTTGGGAGGGTATCCGGCCTTTTGACTTTCTTAAATACATGACCCAAATCATACCCAATCCGACCCGATTTGGTTTGACCCGTGCAATTCCTTTCATGGGTTGGAAATTAACAAAGCATTCGACCGTGAGGCGGCCGCATGGATGTGGGCGCGGCGCCTCAAATACCGAGGAGCTGCAATTTTTCTTGAACCCCGAGGCGGCGCATGGAATGTCATGGGCGGGCGCCTCAAATCGGCTGTTTTGGTAAGTTGAGGCGGGCGCATGAATATGAATGGAGGCGGGCGCCTCAACCTTGAAAAATTTTGGCCCCGATTGAGTTGAGGCGGGCGCATGAATATTAATGGGGCGGGCGCCTCAACTCGAAATTTTGGCCTCCCATTCGAAGTTGAGGCGGGCGGGGAGAGTGGCGGCGCGCTGGATCTGGCAAAATTGCTCCTTCCTCCTTGCTTTTTCCTGCACAACACCACACACAAAAATACCTAAGTAGCACCAATTCCACAAAAATAAAGTGAAAAGAAATAAAACAAAGAGAAATAAATAAAGAAAAAATAAAAACGAAAACCCGGGTTGCCTCAGGTTAAGCCGCCCTTCTTTACCGTCTTTAGCTAGACCAAATCTGGAAAGCCCGGCATAGCATAAGGATCAATCATAATTAGGATCGTAGAGATCCATCATCTCCACATCCTCTACATTAACCTCTCCCCCATCAAAATAGGGCTTTAATCTTTGCCCATTTACCTTAAACTCTTGGTTTCCGGAGAGACTAGAGATCACAACCGCACCATGCGGGAATACCTCCCTCACCAAATAGGGACCGGTCCACCGGGACCTCAATTTACCGGGAAACAAGCGCAAGCGGGAATCAAACAAGAGGACTTTTTGACCTACCTTAAATTCTTTCCTCAAAATCATTTTATCGTGCCACGCTTTTGCTCGTTCTTTATAAGACAAATTATTTTCATACGCCTCTCTCCGGATTTCATCAAGTTCATTCAATTGCAGTTTTCTTTCCTCACCGGACCCGTCTAAGTTCATATTGAATTTTTTTATTGCCCAAAAGGCTTTGTGCTCTAATTCAACGGGCAAGTGACATGGCTTCCCAAACACTAATCGGTATGGGGACATACCAATAGGTGTCTTGTAAGCCGTACGATAAGCCCACAAAGCATCCTCTAGCCTAAGACTCCAATCTTTCCTATTCGGGTTTACGGTCTTTTCGAGGATGGACTTGATTTCCCTATTGGAAACTTCTGCCTGGCCATTGGTTTGGGGATGATAGGCGGTGGAGACCTTATGAGTGATGTTATACTTTTTGACCAAGGCCTCCACCATCCTGTTGCAAAAATGAGTTCCCCTATCACTGATCAAGGCCCTAGGCATCCCAAATCTAGACACAACATTGCTCTTGAGGAAACTCACCACCACCTTAGAATCATCGGTGCGTGTAGGGATCGCTTCGACCCATTTGGAAACGTAGTCCACTGCAAGTAAGATGTACACAAAACCAAAAGAAATAGGAAACGGACCCATAAAGTCAATTCCCCAAACATCAAAAACCTCGCAATTCATTACGATGTTTTGTGGCATCTCATTGCGGCGTCCTATATTTCCAACACGTTGACAGGTCACAAGACTTACAAAAGGCGGCATCCATAAATAATTTTGGCCAAAAGCCCTGTCTAACACTTTCCTAGCGGTGTTGTTGGCACCAAAGTGACCACCACATGCATACTCATGAGAACTTAAGGATAGAGGCCATCTCATTTTTCAGGGACACAACGACGAATAACTTGGTCGGCGCAATGCTTCCACAAGTTTGGTTAGTCCCACATAGTACTTAGCCTCACTGCGGATTTTGTCTCTTTTAGATTTAGAAAAAACTTGGGGAATTTTATTAGAGACCAAAAGTTTCACCAAATCCGCATACCAAGGCAACACGTCATAGCGCCCACAAAGCCTCATCGGAAACTTCGTCCCTAATAGGGGCTGCTTATAAGGCTTGCCATCCTCTCTCACCAAGCGACTCAAGTGGTCGGCCACTACATTTTCGGCCCCTTTCTTATCCACGATTTCTAAGTTAAACTCATCCTAACGAAGGACCCACCGAATGAGTCTCGGTTTTGCCTCTTTCTTTGACATTAAATACCTAAGAGCGGCATGATCGGTGTACACAATGATTTTGGTCCCAAGCAAATAGGACCTAAACTTTTCTAATGCAAAACCACCGCTAACATCTCTTTTTACGTAGTGGAGTAGTTTCGTTGTGCCTCATTCAAAGTCATAGGCGCATAATAAATCACATGAGAGGCACGATCCACTTTTTGACCCAAAAGCGCCCCCAAGGCATAATCACTCGCATCACACATGATCTCAAAGGGAGAGACCAATTGGGGGCTTGAATAATAGGAGTTAGAAGTCAACCGATCCTTCAACTCATCAAATGCTTTCTTGCAATTATCATCAAATGTAAAATCCACCTCTTTTTGCAACAAGGTGCATAGAGGCGATGCAATTTTCGAAAAATCTTTTATGAAGCGACGGTAGAACCCCGCATGACCAAGGAGCGACCGCACTTCACGCACATTTGTAGGGTAAGGAAGTGTGGAAATAACATCAATTTTGCTTTGTCCACTTCAATACCCTTTTTCGAAACCACATGTCCCAACACAATGCCTTGCTCAACCATGAAATGACATTTTTCAAAATTTAACACCAAATTTGTTTCAACACATCGGTCAAGAACTAAAGCAAGGTGAGCAAGACATTGGTCGAGCGAGTCACCATGGACGGTGAAGTCATCCATGAAAACCTCCATAAAATTTTCCACAAAATCGGAGAAGATGCTCATCATACACCTTTGAAAAGTCGCGGGTGCATTGCATAAACCAAAGGGCATCCTCCTCAGATAGGCAAAGGTGCCGAAGGGGCAAGTAAAAGTAGTTTTCTCCTGGTCTTCCGGTACAATTGGTATTTGAAAATACCCGGAATACCCATCAAGAAAACAATAATACTCCCTTCCGGCAAGCCTTTCCAACATCTGATCAATAAAGGGGAGGGAGAAGTGATCTTTTCTAGTTACCTCATTTAGTCGCCGAAGATCAATCTACTGAACACGCCATCCCGTTTGCTCAGGGTTGGCACCAACTTCGCCCTTGTGATTGATGGCGACGGTGATCCCACCCCGCTTGGCTACACATTGAGTAGGGCTCACCCACTCAGCATGCGATATGGCATATATGATCCCCATCTGCGCAGCAACTTCAAAACTTCCTTCTTCACCACCTCCATCATAGGTGGGTTCAACCTCCTCTGCGGTGTGCACGAAGCAGCACCCTCTTCTAACGAAATCCGGTGAGTGCATACAGGAAGGACTTATGCCCTTGATGTCGGCAATAGTCCACCCAATCGCTTCTTTCGCTCCGGATCACATCAACTAATCTCTTCTCTTGCTCCTCAGGTCGAGAACACTAGAGATCACCACAGGAAGTGTCTTCCCTTCACCCAAGAAAGCATATTTCAAATTCTCGGGAAGAGGCTTCAATTCAAGCACATGCGCCTTCTCAACAGATGGCAGGGGTTTCTCTGGTGGCACCTCCAACGGTAAATGACCAAATCCGATGGTGAGACATACATAGCACTCTCGAGAGGCTCATCACCGCCTCCTTCATCTCATCGGAAATGTCAAACTCCAACCCGGTATACCCCAACGCATTCTCCAATGAGACTTCATGTCATCATCTCTTCCGCACACATCAAACACCTCTTGGGCTATAGGCTCCACGACATCAATGAAGTTCAGCGAGTGCACATCCTTAGGGTACTTCATGGCATCAAAGATATTGAACTCCATTTGTTGCCCATCAAACTCCATAGTCATTGACCCATTAGTAACATCCAACTTGAGTGCGGCGATCGACATGAAAGGTCTCCCTAACGAGAATGGGAGCCTTAGGATGCGTATCCATCTCCAAGACATAAAATCTGCGGGGAAAGATGAGCTTCCCAACCGGACTAGAACATCCTCAATCAACCCCTTTAGGGTGCGCATTAGATCGTCGGCAAGGTGAATAACCACCCGAGTATCTGTAGAGGTCCCAACTTTAGGGTCTCAAACAACGCATAAGGCATGGCGTTGATTGAAGCCCCCAAGTCAAGCATAGCCATATGCTCAGAATTATCCCCTAGCGACAGGAATCACGAACATAGGATCACTACACTTTTTCGGCATCCTCTTACGATAGCTGAGACACGTGTTCACTAATCTTTACCTTCTTCGACTCCGCTCCTTCTGATTCCTCTTCATAGTGCACAACTCTTTCAAGAACTTCGCATACCTTGGGACAGACTGCAGAAGATCAAGAAACGGAATGTTTACCTCAAGCCTCTTGAAGGTGTCAAAAATAGCCTTATCAGCCTCCGGCCTTCTGTCCTCCCTTAAAGCATACGGAAACGGGGAGGCGGCTCATGACGAGAAACACTAGTGCAGTGCTCTTCTCCTTTTCAGGAATCTTCGCCTCAGGTGTAACTCTCTCAACCACTATCTCGGGCTCCTCTTCGACAACCACTTCCTCTAGCTTTTTCCCAGCTGCGCCAAAGTCATTGCAGCGACATTAGACTTCGGATTCGGTTCCGTTCTAGATGGGAACTTCCCGAATCCTTTGCCTCCATTCTCCCAATGCATCGCCGGTGACCCACATGTTTCTCCAAATTCTTGATGCTCGATTTAGTCTCTGTTGGAATTCTTTGGAAGCTTCCATTCATGGTAGTCATGCTCTGCGCTAGAGATCGGACCGAGTCCTCTGTCCTGTTTGTTGTTCTTGTCCAACAGGTGCTGTCTTGATTATATTGATTTCCAGCTAGCGACCTCTTTGAAACCCTTGGCGATTATTGAGCAGTACTGAACCCTGTTGTCCCTGTGGTGGACCATACCTTAGGTTCGGATGAACATTATTTGCATTGTTGTAATTGTACTGTGGTGGCCTCTGCCCCTGCTGATTGAAACCTATTGCATTGACATCCGCCACATTATCCGTCTGAAGAGTAGGACAAGAGTCAGTCGGGTGGGTCACATCAGCACATATACCGCATGGATGAGGTTGTTGACCCAAAACCAATGTCTTCAACAGACTCTTAACATCTGCCAGCTCAGTCTTCAAATCACTCGTTGAATCACTCGATCCTGCCGCACTGACTTGTCTAACGCTAGACCTCCTCCCATGAGTCCTTGTGCTTTTGGCTAGCTCTTCAATCAACTGCTCTGCATCCCTGGTAGTTTTGTTCAGAATACTACCTCCACAAGCAGAATCCACCCACCTTTTGTCTTGCTCAGTCAATCCCCCATAGAAATAAACAATGAGCTGCTCATCATCAAAGCCATGATACGGACAACTTCTGCAGAGCTTATAGAACCGGTTGTGGTAATCATATAGTGATTCATCGGACCGCTGCTCCATGTTGCTGATATCCCTCTTCATGACATTGATTTGATCTGGGGGAAGAACTCATCAAGGAATACCTCCTTCAACTCTTGCCAAGAGGTAATGCTGTTGGGTGGCAGGTGATAATACCACATATTCGCGTTAGTCTTAAGAGTAAAGGAGAACGCCCTCAGTAATAACTGCTCAAGAGGCAATGCAGCCGGCTTCATACTCTTGCAAATCTGCACAAACTGAGCTATATGCTGATTTGGATTTTCCCCAGGTATCCCATTAAAATGGGGCAACTGGTTCAACAATCCCGGCTTCAACTCAAAAGTTACCCCGTAGGTAAATCGGGGAAATAGCGCTTGCGGTTGCTCATTCGATTCGTTCGAGCAATCCTTTGCCTCAATGTCCGAGGTGGAGGATTGTTATAGCCTCTGCCATTACCCCCATTGTTCACAACCTCAGGACCATTATTGGGGTTGTTATTGCCTCTTCCATTACCCCCATTGTTCACAACCTCAGGACCATCATCGTTCTCACCGTTATTATTATTCATCTGCTCATTGCAAATTTCTCATTACTGAAATATCGTCAATTTACGGAACAAAGGACTAACAACTTGATTAGCGAGCAGTATGGACCATAAAAGGTTCCACACCACAGGACGACAATAATAAGAGAGCAGATTAAGGAGTAGAGTAAGAGTGCACACAAATAGAACCGTTCCCCGGTAACGGCGCCAAAATTTGGTAGGCTAAAGTCGCACGCCTACAAATTAATTACCAAGACAAGACTCGGCTACAAGACTGCAGCTAGGACAAGTCCAGGGTCGATCCACTGAAGAACGGTTATTCGGTTGCACAATTGTCACTTGACAAGATTGGGGGTTTGATTTGTGAATTATTAACTACCTAAGACAGGAATTAAAACTAAGTTGTAAGCAATTAAAGGCTAGCACTTCAGATTTGTCTCCGTCCCCGTTTATCAATCCAATATCATCGGTATAATTTCTTTCTCTTCCTCCCTATTCACTTGATCCGAGATGTATTTCAATCCCTATTTCTTCCTTATTAATGGTTATAAGCAGTGACACACTCACTTATTTCCCTAATCATTACCTAAACCTAACTGACACAGTCTAGGTTCACAATAACGATTGATAAAACTTTGAGAAATTAAGATCAAGGAATTCTCTATTCTTTTGCAAATAGAACGAAATCTAGTTTTACCCCCTTTTCAATTTACCATGACACATGCATAAATCTCAAAGATGCTACTTGTGTAAAATCCTAATCTGACACAGACTTAAGATTAAACTAGCATTAAATCAATTGCAAGGGAAAAGAGGGTGATCAAATCTCAAAACCCTAAAAATCAATCTAGCAATTTAAAACAAGTAAAACTATGAATAGGGATTCAGAAGTAAAGAAATTAATACCTCAATTGAATTAAACAAACGGTTCGGGATTCAAATCCAAAGCAATGTAATTAAGCTTCCATGAAAACAGATGAAATCTCTAGAGAAAATTCGTAGGAGAAGAAGATCCTAATTATGAAGTCAAAACAAGTATATATACTTGTTCCCAAAACCTAATCCTAAACTAAAAAGGAAACTCTTAAAAGAAAAAGGAAAGAGAATATTTAATAAAAGGTAACCAAATACTCCTACCATCTATTACCAAAAATAAATAGTTTCCAAATCTTTATCTTTCACTTTGGCCCCTGAACCTCCAACCTTTCTTTTCTGATTCTCGAACTTTACTGCTTTGAAATATGATCCTTGAGCTTTCAGCTTTTCGCAGTTTGGTCCCTGCACTTCTGATACTAGCAATTTTATCCTTCCTCATTAATAAACTTTTGCAGGGACATCACAAAATACTCAAAATATGTCTCAAAATTACAAAAGTTTCCTAAAAACTTACCAATTCATAAACTACTCAAAATTACATCAAACTAAACTAAAATACATTAAAATAATAATAATATGTCTAGAAAATTAGGGAATTACATATAATGAAATCCACCACATCAAATTCCCCACGCTTAGACCATTACTCGTCCCTGAGTAATATCATATCCCCACTCTAAGCACCGGTCTAAAAAGCGTAGCATGGGAGGAAAATGACCCCTAATCTCCTCTAAACCTCCAAATCAACAGTCAACAAACTCAACCCAATCAAACAACGAACTCGGAGAATGGAACTCCGCTCCTTATCACTCCAACAATAGCAATGATACCAATGGCCTTAGCTCGACCCCAACTCCAATGATGCAAAAACGGGACATCCAAGCCAAGGCCCACACAACAAAAAGCTAGGGGGAACTAAATATGTCCTAAGTTTCCCCCACGCTATTCTCGCACTACTACTCCCTCAAAAATAAAGTCTATGTCCAAGCAAAGACTTACCTCGTGAATTACACCAACACCCCCTAATATCACCAAAAAGAAAAACCGAGGATTTTCTATCCTAACGCCTCTAAACCAGACCTCCTACGCCAAAAATAAATAATCCTACCCGACGCTCCAATCCTCCCTTATGTCTTCAACTCCGGTGATATCAAAGATAGAAGGAAATTCACTCACTCACCTTTTTCCTAGGTGCCGTTTCCGGTTTTCACCTAGACTCTCATATTTTCTTTTTCTTTTTTTTTTTCTTTTTTTTTCTTTTCTTTCACACCCTCTCCTTTTGCCTAAGCGCCCTCTCGGGTTTTCACTTAGCCTCTCTTTTCTTTTCTTCTTTTTTTTTTTTAATTTTTTTTTTCTTTAAACAACAAACAACAAGCACAAACACATGCACCCCACCCCCTTACTAACTCATGCATAGTCCCATATGCATCCCAGAAGTAAAATATAAGTGAGAAAGGGGTAAGGGTACCTCTCGGAACTACTGAGGCGGCCTGAACTGATAATCCCACGGACCCTGCTGACTGGAACTGCTCTCTGGGAATGGCCAACTCTGCCACCTCCCATCATCATGATGTGGTGCCATGCGCACCAAATAATCATGAGTCTGCTCTTGGCGATCCATGGAGATAGCAAACTGCCTATCCATGCGAGTAATCAAACGATTCAAGCCACTATCACCCAGACTTGCAGCCCCAGAATCAACATTCTCAGCCTCCTCCACATAGTCATCATCTTCATCATCATCCTCCTCGTCCTCAAACTCAGCCTCTTCTACAACCTGCTCCTCGACAATTCGAACATTCATCCCTCTTACTTCCCTCTTATTGCTTTCGAGGGAATCTCGAGAGATGGGCCTAATGATCTTCACTCGGTCGCCCCCAAAATTCCACCGAACACCCGCAGCCTTGACCAATCCCGTAATCAGTGATGGGTACGGAAACCCATTCCGTTTACTTGCGCCCACATCTTGCATATGTTCTGAAATAATATGCCCCACAGAAATAAATCCACCGTTGATAATCAGATGAATGAGTACCGCATGATTCCATGGAACCTTCACATGCTGCGATGTCGGAAGCAACCTCGAACACACAAATTTATTAACCCCCTTTGCCACCAGATTAAACTGAGTCTCGAGTACAAACTTAGGCGAACCATCCGGTCTGTTGGTCCATTGAAGTTGGTTGCCCTCCAATGTCCTCTCCACATCCGCAAAATATACCCGCCAATCGCCATGCATAGCTCGCACATACTCACAATCCTCTCGAGGCACCCTAGGAAGTCCGTAGAACCTATTGATGTCCTCACTCCGAAATCTTATCGTCTTCTCCCTCACATAGGAATGTCCTGGCACCGGGGGAATTTGATTCATGTTCGAATAAAATTCTTTAACCACCAAACTGTTCCCTTCCTCCCTTGGCTCATCACAAAAACGTAGCCAACTTCTAAACCCAAATTTCTCAGTAAGGCCAAAGGATCCTATGTTAAACTTTCTTTCAGCAATCATGGCCCTATTCGAATGGAAGTAGAAATAATTTTGGGACAAGTAATAATTGAACCGGGAGGAGTCATGGGGATCCTCACTACGGAGAAGGGTTCCAAGGGGAGGGGCACTAGACGTACTCTCATCATGTCTTGCTTTTTTTCGGGATTCGTTGGATTTTCTTCCACCTTTTTTCGAATGGTCCTTTGTATTTACCATGTTTAACTCAAGCAACAGTAATATTTCAAGCAAAATAACCCAATCTTCAACACAATTGGAAACCACAAGGAATGGGTAAAGAAATTCCTAACCTTGATGAAAACAAAATCTGGAAAAATTGTGGCCGGAAAATTTGAACTCTGCCGGAATCTGCAAAGTTCGCCGGAATCTTCAAAATCTCGCCGGAATCTTCAAGGGGTTTAGATGAAGGAGCCCGGAATTGAGTAATGTTTGGTGAATCTGAAAGCTTAGGGAGAGGGGGAAAACTTTTGTAACAGGAGTGTGGTGAGAAGGAGGGTGGAAGATGGAGGAAGTCGCCGGAACTAATGGAGGAGAGTGGCCGAATTTCGTATTTGGAGAGAGAGAACGGAGAGAAGAGAGAGAGTGAGCTGTGCGTTTGTATTTTTGGGAGGGTATCTAGCGTTTTTACTTTCTTAAATACCTGACCCAAATCATTACCCAATCCGACCCGAATCTGGTTTGACCCGAGCAATTCCTTTCATGGGTTGGAAAGTAACAAAGCATTCGACCGTGAGGCGGCCGCATGGATGGAGGTGAGGCGTGCGCCTCAAATACTGAGACTGCGCAATTTTTCTGTAGAGATCGAGGCGGCCGCATGGAATGTCATGAGGCGGGCGCCTCAAATGCAGCAATTTTGTCCCCCATCCTGAAGTTGAGGCGGGCGCATGGATATGAATGAGGCGGGCGCCTCAAACTTGAAAATTTTTGCCCCCGATCCTGCAGTTGAGGCGGGCGCATGAATATTAATGAAGCGGGCGCCTCAACTCTGCAATTTTCGGCCTCCCATCCTGAAGTTGAGGCGGGCGCATGGAGAGGAATGAGGCGGGCGCCTCAAACTCTGGCAAAATTTCTCTCCTCCTTGCTTTTTCCTGCACAACACTACACACAAAAATACCTAAGTAGCACCAATTTCAAAAAAATAAAGTGAACAGAAATAAAATAAAGAGAAATAAATAAAGCAAAAATAAAAACGAAAACCCCGGGTTGCCTCCCGGTAAGCCGCCCTTCTTTACCGTCTTTAGCTAGACCAAATGCCGGGAAAGCCCCCGGCATAGCATAAGGATCAATCATACTTAGGATCGTAGAGGTCCATCATCTCCACATCCTCTACATTAACCTCTCCCCCATCAAAATAGGGCTTTAATCTTTGCCCATTTACCTTAAACTCTTGGTTTCCGGAGAGACTGGAGATCACAACCGCACCATGCGGGAATACCTCCCTCACCAAATAGGGACCGGTCCACCGGGACCTCAATTTACCGGGAAACAAGCGCAAGCGGGAATCAAACAAGAGGACTTTTTGACCTACCTTAAATTATTTCCTCAAAATCATTTTATCGTGCCACGCTTTTGCTCGTTCTTTATAAGACAAATTATTTTCATACGCCTCTCTCCGGATTTCATCAAGTTCATTCAATTGCAGTTTTCTTTCCTCACCGGACCCGTCTAAGTTCATATTGAATTTTTTTATTGCCCAAAAGGCTTTGTGCTCTAATTCAACGGGCAAGTGACATGGCTTCCCAAACACTAATCGGTATGGGGACATACCAATAGGTGTCTTGTAATAATGGTAATAATGGTAGAAGTCTTTTATCAAAAAACTTTGAAAACCAACATCACTTTCTAACCGATGTATGATACATCTTTTCAATTAGTAATTAATAATATTATTTTTAATACAAACATCAATTTCTAACAAATGTGTGATACATCTCTTCTATTGGTAATAATGGTAGAATATTTTGTAATCATGTGAGATACAACTCTTGTAAAAGTGAAAGTCGTTAGTCTAAAGACTTTAAAATCTAACATTTTATTTTTAAACAATGTGTTATACATCTCTTTTATTGGTAATAATATAAAATAATTTAAATTCAACATCATTTTCTAACCAATGTGAGATATACATATTCTATTGGTAATAATGGTAAAAGTCTTTTATAAAATGACTTTGAAAATCAACATCATTTTCCAACCAATGTATGATGCATTTCTTCTATTGGTACTTACTTAATAATAGTATTTTTAAAATCAACATCAATTCCTAACCAATGTGGGATACATCTCTTCTATTGTTGAAAAATTAGTGTTTTTAGTGAAAGAAATTGTTCAACTTGAGGCACGAATTTCTTTACGTGTCATTTGTTTGTTGGCGAAAGTAATTGCACAAATGTGTTCTACTCGGAGAGAGAATCAAAATGATATACTTATTTATCCAAATAGAGTTTTTGATAATAAGATATCAAGACTTAAAGTATAATACTTGTTAAAAAAAATAGTGTTTTTAGTGAAAGAAATTGTGCAACTTGAGGCACGAATTTTTTTACATGCCATTTGTTTGTTGGCGAACGTAATTGCGCAAATTAGATGTGTAATTTGTTGGCGAACCGAGTAAGACTTGGAACCGAACCACTCGGTTTGGTTTGGTTTGGTTTGGTTCGGTTTTGTGGTTTATATAAATTATTTTTAATGAAATTAACCAACATTAAAAATAAGAATAAAAATAAGATTGTAATTTAGAATTAACATCAAAATTAGGAAATAACCTACTGACAACAAATTATCATAATAAAACAATACAAATTCTAAAATAAACACAAACAATGGAAGAAATAATAGTTCTCCAACAATCAAGATTTTGTTTGGTTTGGTATTCGTGTATATATATATATATATATATATATATATACATATATATATATAATGAATAAACCAAAGGTTCAAAATAGTTAATAAATGTAATATAATATATATTATATAATAGATAAATAAAAATATATAGGGTGGTTTGGTTCGATTCGGCACCAAAAACCGTGAACCGAACCGAACCGAGCGGTTTTCCAATTTTCGAAACCGAAACCGAACCGTCTTCGACCAAAACCGAACCAAACCGACTGGTTTGGTTTGGTTCGGTGGTTCCGATTTACACCCCTAGCGCAAATGTGTTCAACTCGGTGAGAGTATCGAAATGATATATTTATTTGTCCAAATTGAGTTTTGGATGAATAAGATGTCAAAACTTAAAGTATAATACTTATTAAAAAATTAGTGTTTTTAGTGAAACAAATTGTGCAACTTGAGACATAAATTTATCAACATTACTATCCAACCAATGTATGATGCATTTCTTCTATTGGTAATTAATAATAGTATTTTTAAAACCAACATCAATTTCTAACCAATGTGGGATACATCTCTTCTATTGTTGAAAAATTAGCGTTTTTAGTGAAAGAAATTATGCAACTTGAGGCACGAATTTCTTTATGTGTCATTTGTTTGTTGGCGAAGGTAATTGCGTAAATGTATTCTATTTGGTGAGAGCATCAAAATGATATATTTATTTGTCCAAATCGAGTTTTGGATAATAAGATATCAAGACTTAAAGTATAATACTTGTTAAAAAAATTAGTATTTTTAATGAGATAAATTGTACAACTTGAGGCACGAATTTCTTTACGTGTCATTTGTTTGTTGACAAATGTAATTACGCAAATGTGTTCTACTCTGTGAGAGCATCGAAATAATATATTTATTTGTCCAAATCGAGTTTTGGATGAATAAAATATTAAGACTTAAAGTATAATACTTATTAAAAAATTAGTGTTTTTAGTGAAACAAATTGTGCAACTTGAGACACAAATTTCTTTACTTGTCATTTGTAGGGGTGTGCACGGGCCCTAAGTCCGCGGGCATTGGCAATGCCCAGTATAGGCCCATCAGGTAGCGGGCATCATTTCAAAAAGCCCAGTATTGTACACAAGCCCACGGGCATCAGTGGACGGGCTTTCAATGGGCGTTGGGCGGGCACGGGCTTGATGGGATTTATTTTCATGTTTTTAAATATTTTTACCATTCAAACTTTATTGCCATGGAGTTTTGAAACAAATCTGTATTGTGTAACTTATACCTGCAATATTATTAGCCCAACAATCCAATTGTTTTTACCCACACCAATATTATTAGCCAAACAGTCAACATATGAGAAGAGAGAAAAGAAAACATTGATTGAAACCTATCAAATTCTACATCATCATTCATATATATGAATACAACAAACTTGAACATTCATTCCCATTAACAATGATTCACACATATATTTTAAAAGAACTCCAGCTACAAGTAGGGAATCAAAATTCAAAACATACATATTATATAAATATACATGAATGCATGACCTTCAAACCTTTTAATCTATGTTTTGCAATTTAGTTCAACGAAGAAATATCAATGTTTTCCAACATAGATGAGAGCTTACTATACGAGAGAGGGAAAGAGAAAGGGATAGGCCATGATTAACATGCAGTGTCACGGCTATAACCCGTGATTGGTTTTTGGAAAACTCGATGAGGGTGGCGACGGGACGACAAGGCTGAAGCGGCGAGTGGGATGGCGAAGCGGAAGCAAGGGAAGACGACTGACAGGCAACTACGACGTTGAGCTGTTGAAGCGTTGATTGTTCAAGCACGAAGATGAAAGGTCAAACCAACGTGAGGCTGCCTGCGGTACCTTGGTAACTGGGTTATAGAATTATTGAATTTGAATGAGTGAATGAGATAGAGATAAGATTTTAACTTTTACTGTTTCAATTATTGTACATATAGAATTATATATTATAAAGTATAAACTATTAAACCTTAACCTGTTAACAAAGTATAAAAAATGAAGTATTAAACTTGATGAAATTTGGGTATAACGGGCGAAAGCGGAGAGCCAGGTGTGCCCGTGACCGCGGGCATCTAACCTCTCTAAAACCCAGTAGTGTGTATCAACCCATGGGCACGTGCACAATGGACTGGGTATAGGCGGGCGCTGTGGGCTGTGCGGGCTTATGGGCTGGGCTGCTCACCCTACTCGTTTGTTTGTTGACAAAAGTAATTGTGCAAATGTGTTCTACTCGGCAATAACATCGAAATGATATATTTATTTGTCCAAATCAAGTTTTAGATGAATAAAATATCAAAGCTTAAAATATGATGTTAAAAGTGAGGCATTAGAAATAATATCTAACTTTGAAGAGTTTTATCTCACATTGGTTAAAAGTAATGTTAGTTGTAAAAGTTTTTAAATATAAGTTTTCTACTATTGACAATAGAAAAAATTATATATACTAATACTAATATCCCTTATCATATTGATTATTATTATGTATTATTATTAGCTAATGACTAGAAAATCAAAAGTTTTTAAGTTTCCACATGGATGATTTAGAATGAAAATTTATCAAAAGGTGGTGAGGTGGCACAACTATAGTGCTCCTCATCAATTTAATATATATATATATATATACATATATATATATATTTCTAGTCGCATCATATAGAAAAATCCATCTATATCAATTAGCAATTTGGTAGTTGAAAAATTAACAAGTTAAAATTAAAAACTCCACAAACATTGTAGTTGGGAACCCAATAAACCTTCTACTATGATTATCATCACTTCATGAGATCCACATTGGAGCTTGTAAGTCCAGTTAGTAACTGACAAGGCTAGAGGGGGTGAATAGCCTTTAAAAAACTTTGAGGGCAATTTTGACAATCTTAAAAAATTGCAGCGGAATAATGTAATTTTGTCAGTTAGCTGAAATGGTGTCAGCTAGCTGATGTTTCAAAGAAGCTAACGCTGATAAGAAAATTGGTCAGCAGGCTGACACAGTCAATTACTTTTGAAAATGGATCACTGAATGTAAAGAAAGGATTGAAGAACAATTTATCAAAACAACTAAGTAAACGATTTATGTAAGTAACTGACTGACACTTAAGTAGATCAAAACTTCTTAAGTGTTAGATCAGTTTGTAAGAGCTGATGAAATAACAGACAAAGGAATTAAGGTGGTTCACAGTAAAAACTGCTACGTCGACTACCAAGTTGGTCAAACTTGGATTTTTGAAGTGCACTAATTTTATTAAAAATCTATGTGATCTCTAATGGATCAGTGTACAACAAAAGACCAGTGTTTATGGAGTATGATTGAAAGACAATCACACTCGTGAGACAATCCAACTTATTTCTAAAAGAATATGAAAGAAGTAACTCAGTGGTTGTCTAAACAATAACTAGAAAAAAAATATCAATGAAGAATATCTAGCTAAAGTTATAAAAGCTTAGGCACTTTAAGTGAATGAATTGCTTTGAGAGAATGAATGTTTTAGATAATTTCTTCAAGTGAGTCTCGTGGGTATTTATAGAAGAACATGAAGTGCAGTTCGTTAGGAACATATTTGAATTTGAAATGTGTTTTACAATACAGACGTATCTTCTCACAAGAACATAGAGATTTTGTTATAGAGATAACAAACATAAGATCTATTAAAACACAAGATAGGAAAGTGTTTGTACCAGGATATGTTCAAGCAAATAAGGTAAAGAAGCTGACACTTTAAAACTAAGTACAAAGTGACTGACATGAGTATATCTCAAGCTGACCATAAATAACTTATAAGTTCTTGGCTGAAAAAAAGTATAATGATTTTAAGCAAATTTAATTAAGGCAAGATTCAACAATCTCATCCTATTTGCTTAAAACCATTCACTTAAAGCAAAGAGCCAAAATAGAAAACTTATAATCCTGCAAAATAGAAGTTAGTAAGCTAAGCAGATAAGAGATAATTTTAATCTGCAGGAATTAAAAAACCAGGGAGAAATTAATTGTCTACTACAAGTAAAACCATTGTCTAAAGAGTTTAAAAGTTTAAGAGAGAAGAGAGATGAGTTCATTTGTCTACTGATGTGGATCCTTCAGCAGGCTTGTCAGCTAGAGCTGCAGATGATGGACCAACATCAGCTTCAGGTTCAGGTTCTCTTTCAGAATCTTTTGATTCCTTTTTAGCTTCAGCTTCAGGCTCAACATTTACTGAATGGGATGGTTTGAGACCCAATCTCTGTCTTAGGATTTTGTTCTCAGCCATAAATGCATTAGCTTTAGCTCTTTGTTTCTTCTCCTCTTGAATGGTTTGAAGCATAGCAGCTTCAGCATTGAAGGTTCTGTGTGCCCACTCCTTTTGATAAAGCAGAATGGATCTCCAATCATCCATGTGAGGCACACGAGGTGCACCAATAGCAATAGCAGTCTACACTTCAGCTAATATGATCTACACAAGATTAGGAAGAATGGATGCAACCTGTTGTTGAAGGGTAGCAAGTTGATTGGTGTGGTGCTTGTAAGCGACTTTCATCTACAAATGATGGATGTAGAGGAGGTCTAGCTTGGCTGAATCAGTAAGTGTAGCAGATGGAGTGGCATCAGTAGGCTCAGTGGCAAGGGAGTGAGAAGGGCCAGGAGCATCTATGAAGAGCTGAAAGTTCTGAATACCTTCATCCTCAGGGTCAGAAGGAAAGAAGGTAGACATGGGATATGCAGGAACAGGAGAAGTAGGCTCTGGGTCTGACTCATGAGATACATTAAGGAAAACTGTTTTTTCCTAGTAGGTTGCTGAAGTGCCTGAGAAATAATAGCTTGTTGTCTCCTTACCTTTCTGGAGGCCAATTGAAAGGGGGTGAGAAGAGACTCATCAATAGATGTGGATTTTGAAGAGTCAGATGAGGAGGCCATGGAAGTTTCTTCAGCTGACTGATGATCAGAATCATCAGCTGAAGAGTCATCAGTCAGAGCTGTCTTTTGAGCATTGATGGGACTGACTGACAAGGAAAGAGTTGAGTGAAGAGATAAGTCAAACATAACAAGCTGAGGGGGAATTATAGATGGATGAGCATGTGTATCAGCTAGAGTAGGTTGAAGTTCAAGGGAAGGAACCGCAATGTCAGCTGGGATGGAAGAAATTACAACATCAGCTGAAGGATCAACTGAGGAATAAAAGTGGCTGACATATCAGTGGTTGACAGATGAGTTGGTACAGGGATGGGGGCAGAGACTGGAATGACTGAAGGTGAGGCCGCAACTGTTGTAACAAAAATGGGTACTGGAATGGATTGTAGGGTAGATGTGAAGGTGGGTAAAGGTTCAGCTGGAGTAGGAGAAGGTAAAATTGAAGTAACAACACGAGGGACTGTAGGAGGAGGTACAAAAGTAGGAGCTGAAGGGATAAGTTCAAAAATGAGAGGAGCATGATCACTGGATAATGCATCTAGAAAGGCTGTGGAGATCGAAGCTCCTCCTTGCATGGAGACCATCTTTCTGTGCAGTTCAATGTAAGCCAGATTGGAAGAGTTGACATCATCTTGTAAATACTTATTTTCAGCTCTTTGAATTCTTGCCATTTGAGCTGGGTCAAGTTCTGGTTGTTCCTAATCTTGATGCAGCAAATCATCTTCTGGCACTACAGCCCTCCCAACTAGATAGGGGTCATCATCGGGTAGAGCATGAAATTGATGGACTTTGTTGTATATGGTCCAGACCAGAAAAATAAGCTCATCCTAAACAAAATGATCATTTGACAAGTAGTATCTATTCCAGAGCAGAGGTAGAGGATCAAAATACTTGCCATAATTGGCCACCAGATCTTCTCAAGTCAGGTTGGGAGTTGCAGGATACAGGACATAAGGTCTCTTCTTGAGATTATGATCAATATACTTTATGGGATTAACTGGGGGTGTTTCATCCTTCTTTTCTTCGTGAAAAGAAATAAGAAATTGGATAAAGTAAGGTAAGTGGTCTATTGGAAAGATCCAGTTTGGAGGAATGGGGATTGGATTGGCTTGATAGTAGGAATGTTAGGGATGAAATGTAGGATTTCTAATGGGTGGAAATTTTTTGATAGGAGCAGTGTTTGGGGAACGAGGATTTGAGGGAGGAGAGTTTGATGTAAGATGAGTAACAGGGATTTCTGGAGCAGGGGAGAATGGAACAAAGTTACCTGGATTGAGATCAGGATTTTTTATTTGTTTCTAGGAAAGAGGAGGCATTGAGGGAGAAGGTGCAGTTTGTGTAGGCCCATCTTCATCAGTTGTTATCAATCTCCTTCTTTTGGATCTTCTGGGCACAAGAATATGAGAGATGTTAGCTGGTTGCACATCAGCTGACTGACCAATGTCAACTGGCTGACCACCTTCAGCTTGCTGACCAACTTCAGCTTGCTAACCAACTTCGACTGGCTGACCAACTTCAGCTTGCTGACCAACAGCAGTTGGCTGAACAATAGCAGCTGGCTGATTGGTAGAAGTTGTAGTAAGAGCCTGAGTCATGGTACTTCGTGGTCTTCGACCAAATTGAGCCATGTTTTCTTTGTATTTGGCGATGTTGGTCTTCACGCACTCCACAAGCACAATTCCCCAGTTGATTTCAAAGTTCTCCACAATAGCCTCCATGAGAAATAGCTGAGACTCAATAATTTTGTCATGCCCACTAGATTTGATAAGAAGGAATTTGTCCAGTACAATTGCAAGGGCATAGTGAAGAGGAGCGAATCGGTTCTTGTGCCTATCAAAGGCAAGCTCCACAGGGACTTCTCCTCGCATAGAGATTTGCCCAGCTTGTTGAGTTTCTTCTGGGATGGTGTGGATGGTTGAGCCATCATCTGACAAAGTAGAGAAAGCTGTTATGATAGTGTTTGAATAAAAAACGATGGGTACTCCTCTGATGGTTCCAGTAAGAGAGAAGGGGTCAGCGGGATTTTCTTCCATGGACATGAAGAACTGTTCTGTTAATTAACAGCTGCAGGTTCGAATGTTGAAGGTGAGAAGAGGAACCAGTCCAGAAGCTGTTAAAAGATGGAGGAGTTCGAGCTCTAGAGGTTCTGAGCTAAGAGATACCACATCCAAAATGCATCCCAATGCAGTATTAGTTGCCATTTTCTGAAATGAACACAAACACAAAGTTAAAGACAAATAAAGATGAAATAAAGAAATAGTGAGAGAGAGAAAGGAAGATTTTACTAGAAGAGTTAGGGTTAGGGTTTAGAAGGAAAAAAAGAGTTTGAAGAAGAAGAAGAAGAAGGTTTGGTGAAGATATAGTTATGTTGAGAGAATATATATATAAGGGGTTTATAAGTACGGGTACTTATAAAAGTTTTGAGTGGGTTTTAAAAGCGAAGATATGACATGTAGTGAGTAAGTACACAGAATTTTGGTTTTTGAGATGAAAAAGTTATTTATGACAGATGACACCTATCATTCTTAAGAGCCGTTTTTGTGTAAGCACGTCACTTCAACCGCCAGTGTTGGTGGGATAGAGGGGAAGTCGTTTTGGCTTCTCAAGGAAGCTTCGCGAGTTCCAAGAAAGAATGAAAAAAGACGGGAAATAAATGAAGGAATTTATAAATATCTAAATTTAATATGAATCTTAGTTGAGATACGATCAACTTTGATTAGGGATTAGAAGCTACCTGAACAGTGAGTATAAGGTCAGTCACAGTGTTGTTAGCTGCTCGTCGGCTAAGAAATAGATAAAAAAGTGTCAGCTGATGACTTTTGTTAGCTGAGGGATGTCAACTATTGACTAAAGAATGTCAGCTGAAGATTTATTCAGAAGCTGAATCCCAAACATATATATATGATATATGGTTGTCAGTTATTGACTGATAAGATTTGTCAGCTAGATGATACCCGACTGACAAAAAAGTCAACACTGATTTTCTTTGTCAGTTGCTCTAATTATCCTGCAAAGATTAATGATACAGAATATCCTTCTATGACATTATAAGCATTCCCAATTTACCTCTAAAAAATTCAAATCTATCAGATTTTAGAGCTTTTGTAAATATGTCAGCTAACTGAAATTCTATAGGAACATAGTCTAGATGAACAGTACCTTTTTCAACATGATCTTTTAAGAAGTGATATCTAATGTCTATATGCTTGGTTTTAGAATGCATCACAAGATTTTTTGAAACCGAAATAGAAGAAGTATTATCACAATGAATAGGACATGTTCCCATTTGCATTTCATAGTCCAATAGCTGTTGCTTCATCCAAAGAATTTGTGAGCAGCAACTGCCAGTATCAATGTATTCAGCTTCTATAGTTGAGGTGGAGATTGATGCCTGTTTTTTGCATGCCCAAGATATCAACCTGTTACCAAGAAACTGACATGTTCCACTGGTGCTCTTTCTGTTTACTCTACAAGCTGCAAGGCATCTGAATATCCAATTAAATTAAAGGAAGAATCTCTAGGATACCAAATACCAAATTTTTCAGTATCAATCAAGTATCTAATAATTCTTTTTGCAGCAATCATGTGAGATTCTTTAGGATTTGCTTGAAAACGAGCACATATAAACACAACAAACATAATGCCTGGTCTACTAGCAGTTAAATATATGAGAGATCCAACTATACCTTTATACTTAGTTGTATTAACTGGTTTACCTTTTTCATCAGTGACCAAATGACATTCAACTCCCATTGAAGTGCTTGATAAATTTGCTTCTTATATGTTATATTTCTTGATAAGTTCTTTTGTGTATTTTGACTGATGGATAAAAATTACTTCTTCAGTTTGCTTAATTTGCAAACCTAGAAAGTAAGTGAGTTCTCCCATCATGCTCATCTCAAATTTTCCCTTCATAAGATTCTCAAATCTTTCACACAAGACATCGTTAGTAGAACCCAAAATAATATCATCAACATAAATTTGAACTAGTAAGATATTACCTTTGTGCTTTAGAGAGAAGAGAGTAATATCAATTTTACCTCTTTGAAACCCTTTTTCCATGAGGAATTTTGATCGAGTTTCATTCCACGCTCTTGGGGATTGTTTGAGACCATAAAGAGCCTTTCTTAGCTTATACACATGGTCCTTCTTTTTGATATCAAGAAATCCAGGAGGTTGTTCAACAAAGACTTGCTCTTGCAGATCACCATTTAGAAATGTACTTTTTACATCCATTTGATAGACCTTGAAGTCCTTGAAAGTTACATAAGCAAGTAATAATCCGATAACTTCTAGCCTTGCAACAGGAGCAAATGTTTGATCATAGTCAATGACATCCTCCTGTCTATAGCCTTGGGTTACCAACCTTGCTTTGTTCCTAGTGACATTTCCATCTTCATCCAACTTGTTCCTAAACACCTATTTAGTTCCAATAACTTGTTGATCTGATGGTCTTGGAACAAGTTGCCAAACTTGACATCTTTCAAACTGATTTAATTCTTCTTGCATGGCCTCAATCCATTGGGGATCCTACGGAGCTTCATCAATCTTTTTGGTTTCAATGTAGGATACAAAAGCATGCGAGTCGAGACTTTCATTTCTGAAAATGTTTCTTGTTCTTAGACCAGCAAAGGGGTCACCAATGATGTTTGACACTAGATGATATTTAGTCTCTCTGATTTCCCTAGGAAGATCTGGGAGAGATTCAGTTGGTAAAGTTGAGGAAGAAGAAGCATCAGCTGACTGAGGATCTTCAGTAGGAACTGTGTCAGCTAGTCAGTTATGACAGTTATGATATGATCTGATAAATGATTTAAATTGTCAGTTGGCTGAGTATTGTTAGCCTGCTGAAGTTCATTTTGAGTATATGAGATATCATCTGGAGAATTTGAAGATGAAGGATTATTTTGAGTTGGGCTTAGATTGTTTCCTGTCTCAAAAATCTCAAAATTGTCAGTAACATCAAGAGTCTCAGCAGACTCAAGTAAATTGAATTCATCAAATGTAGTATGCATAGATTCAACAATTATTTGAGTTTTTTCTATTATAAACTCTATAGGCTTTACTATGTTTAGCATAGCCAACAAAAATACTTTCATCTGTTTTTTAATCAAATTTACCTCTATGGTCACTACCATTGTAGTGAATGAAGCATTTGCACCCAAAAATTTTAAAGTAAGCAATGTTGGGTGTTCTCCCTCTCCATAGCTCATATGAGGTCTTTTCATGAAACTTGTTGATGAGAGATTTGTTTTGAGTGAAACAGGCTGTGTTGACAGCTTCTTCCCAAAAGTACTTTGGCTGTTTTGCTTCAGCTAGCATTGTTTTACCTGTTTCAATCAATGTTTTGTTTTTCCTTTCAGCTACACCATTTTGTTGAGGTGTTCTAACTGTTGAGAAATTATGATCAATACCATGATCATCACAGTATGTATCCATGCCAAGGTTTTTGAATTATGTACCATTGTCTGATCTTACACTTATAATCTCACATTCTTTTTGAGTTTGAAGATTTCTGAACAGGGAAGTGAGAATACCATAAGTTTCATCCTTGGATTGCATCATTTCAACTCATGTATACCTTGAGTAATCATCTACAACTACCAGAGTATATGATAAATGTGCATATTGTCTATATTTTTTGATACTTTGGGCTTATTTTCCTAGTCAATATTGCATTTATCATTGTTAATTTAATTGTTTTGACTCATTTACCTTTATTTGTCTTAATTGGGCAGTTTTGCAAATTTTGTGCATTAAAATCAAGCTTTATTGGTGAATTAAAGACAAGCTTTAATGATGAAGTAAAGGCAAATTGAATTCCAGCTTTTTTCATGGGTAGCGGTTACTTTTCGTAAGGTGGAAAACTAATGTCAATAATTAAATTGAAGATTTTCAGCAACAATCGCACCATAGGTGTGAAATCTTTCGCAACCTTCAATCGGGGCAGCTCAATAGTCACTTCCAATATTTTCCAGTTTGGACCCTTTTTATGCATCTAGACTAAATGTCATCTAAAGGGGGATGGAGAGCTTTAATTTAGCCTCTCATTTATCTCTCCTTTATTTCTCATTTATTGTCATTATTCCAATTTATTTTGGTAGACAAGGGGAAAAGAAAAACTTAGTTTTTTCTATATATAGCTCCTTCCTCCCCTCCTTAGGGACATAGAATTTCACTTCCATACTATCCTCTCAAATAGTTAGATAGACATTTTAAAGTAGTTTTATATTTGAAGACTAGAGTTTGTGAATTCGTTCGGAAGTATTTTATTGCAAGTTCTACTTCTTCCCTTCTCGTTGTTCTTATTTTATGACTATTCTTAACATATTTATTTTAGTTACTTTAATTATGTGTGAGTAATTTTCTAATTCTAGGATCAGGTGTAGCCCGTAATGGATTTATAAATAAAGTTTTTATCTTTCCGTTCATTTGAATGTCACCCGTTTTGATTCGATTTTAGTTTTGTTAATAATTGTATAAAATTGTAGTAGCGAGGGACCGAAAGGTGAAGCTACTACATTTATGCAATAATCTTAGTTACTGAAGTGAAGGACCGAAAGGTGAAGCGTAGGTAACAGAACTCTAATATCGAACTAGAAATTCATGAGAACGAGAGTTGATTAAATTTCTAGATGCTTATAGAATTGTAGGACATAATGAGTTTAGTTTAATTCATTGAACGAGACATCGGATTTGAATTAATCTAGGCACGGTTGAGAGTAGTTCGAAAGAATGCAATTAACTATTTTTATGCAATTCGTCTTCAAAATTTGACATTCATCACGAACGGAAAGATTGTTACGAAATTTATAAATTCATTGTTGTGGTGAACCGAAATCCTATAAGCTTTTTAATTATTGTTTTAAATCCAAAATCTAATCTTGCATTTTAATTTAGTTAATTTAGTTTTGCTAATTTGATTTGCGTATCACAACCAAAATCTTGAAATCAATTAGACTAGATAATTAATTGTGAGTTCTTTGGTACTTGATTCAAAGTCCATGTGGGATCGACATCCTAAATACTACACTAATAGCCGTGCGCTTGCGGTAGAATTTAGTGATCAATTGAAAATCACTCAACAGTATATCTGTTTCCTCCTAAGCTAGCAGTTGTAATAGGACCAAATAAATCCATATGAAGTAGTTCAAGAGTTCTTTTGGTTGAAAGACATAGTTTGAGTTTAAAAGAAGCTTTGTTATTTTTCCCAAAATGCATGCATCACATTTTTTGTCAGGAGAAAAATTTCTAGATGGCAGACCTTTCACTAAGTCTCCTTTTGAAAGTTTAGAAAAATATTTAAAATTTAAATGTGAAAGTCTTTTGTGCCAAAGTCATGAGGTTTTTGAAATATTATTTGCTACTAAACATATTTGAGTACCGTTATTTAAAGCAAGTAAGTCAATAGCAAAAACATTTCTTTTTCTAGAACTAGAAAGTAAAACTTCATTTGTGATGTTGTTTTTGATGAAACAATGAGTAGTAGAGAAAGTGCAATTCATACAATTTTCACAGAATTGTGAAATTCTTAGGGGATTGTGTTTCAAACCTTGTACTAATGAGACATTTTGAATTTTTACAGATCCTCTGATAATGGATACATAGCCTATTGTTTTTCCTTTTGAGTTGTTTCAAAAAATGACTGAAGGTCCTTTGGAAACTAATCTTTTTATTTCCTAATTCTATGTTTCCTTGGAGAGTTTGGTTTTCTTGTTTCTTCAGGACTCTAGCTCGTGTATAAGGAAGAAGAGCTCGTGCAGATTGTGACAGACGCTTAGAGAGAGAAAAAAATGAGAGCTTGCTCATTGCTGCTTTAGATGTTATTGCATTGGAAACTGCATCAGCATTGTGCTTGTTTTCTAGTTTGTTAGAAAACTGATTTTTTAATCTCACGTTGGTTGTGTCATTGTTTTTGTGGGTTTCTTCTACAGACTTCATAGTCTTGTTAGACGGTTTGATATTTTTTTGGTTTCACTATTTGTTTGTAAGACATATAATCTTTTCAGTTAAAATGTTTTGACGTAAGGCGAGATCTACAAGTATTACTTGTAGATTGAAAGTTTAAATCTTTGTTTTAATTATTGCTTTATTAGTTAAAGTCTTCCGCGCTATTTATTATTAATTTTGTTTAGTCAATACACCTCTGATTGCAACTGCATCAGACATTATTTTTGAATCCTAGCTACTATTGCACTTACAATTGATATCAGAGTCTCCTCTTGACGTTACTAAGAGAAGATTCTGGTTGTAGCCACGATGGATTCCCAATATGAGTTAATTGAATTGCATAAGGAAATTGAGGAATCTAATTTTGGTGAAGACTTGATGGTTTTTTAAACAACAAAGTTTAAAAATATTTTCAAAGCAAAAGGACAAAATAGGTTTCAAATACCAAAATTGTTTTCAAACCTGAGCCTATTAAGTTTGTTCTCAAAGAAGACTCTTTCCAAACTCCAGAAAAACCGCTTACAAACCCTTTTGCTAAAAAGACTACATCTAGTGGAAAAAATCTTGATTTCATTCAATGTAAGACTTGTCAAGGGTTTGGTCATTATGCTAATCAATGTGTTAATACCTTGTGTAAGAAGGATTTTAATTTTTCTTTTACTCTGAGTTTCAGTGATGATGAAGATCCAGGTGATCTCATCACTCTCACAACTGTGAAATCGTTTCAGATTAATCATGCAGGTGTTTCACATGTTTTAATGGCCATAGACTGCTTTACAAAGTGGGTAGAAACAGCTTCCTACAAAATACTGAACACCAAGAAAGTGGCCGAGTTCATCAGAACCAACATCATATACAAATACGAAGTACCATTTGAGATTATCTTCGATAATGACACACACTTTGAAGGGGAAGTAAACAGGCAGTTTTAGATGAATTCAAAGTACAATGGCACAAGTCTTCACCTTACCGACCACAAGCCAACGGGGCAGTCAAAGTTGCTAATAAAACACTTGAAAACATCATCAGGAAAATGGCTGAAAACAGAAAGGACTGGCCTGATAAATTACCACTAGCCCTTTGGGGATATCGCACGTCGGTTCCCACACTTACAGGGGGTTACACCATATTCCCTAGCCTATGTCATGGAAGGCGTATTACCGATTGAGATTCCGAGAAAAGCCCTCAAGTTATGTTGACAATAAGGGAAAATGAAAGTCTCCATGGATGGGACCCTATATAGTAATACACGTGCAGTCAGGAGGCGTCGTATTCCTTAGAAATCAAGATGGGGAAGACCTCGTTCAGCCCTTCAACATGGACAAGCTAAAATGATACTATGCATAAGCTAGGGTAGTGCTAATATAACATGCTAAAGTGGCCCAGATACTTTGTCTCTCTCTTCAACTCGCTAGGTTGAAACCTCAAAAGGGCGGCCTAGGCAAAAGTTAGAGCAAAAAAAAATTATATATATATATATATATATGAGAAATAAGGACTCGCTAGGTTGAAAACTCGAAAGGGCGGCCTAAGCAAAAGTTAGAGCAACCAAAAAGAAAAACCAGGAGAAAATAAGAGAGAGAAAAGTCTCCAGCATAACAGTCTCCAACATAACATTCTTCAGTAGAACAGTCTTCAGAAAAAAAGGCCTCTAACAAAGCAGAACTACGTAGACCTGAGCCTCGCAATGAGGGACGTGTGAGTTCCCCGGGATTTTCTCTGTATCTCGTACTCCCTTGTTTAGGGGAACACGAGATTCGGAGAAGACAATGCTCTTTTCATTCCATCTTCCCTTGTTTAGGGGAAAACGAAATTAAAAGTGCAAAAAGAGTGTTGTAAAAAGCGCCTTGAATACGCCCGGTCTCATTGTGGACTACTGTGAATGCCTGGGTTTTTTGTATCTCATCCTCCATTGTTTAGGGAAAAACAAGACTCAGAAAACGCAATGCTCGTTTCATTCCATCTTCCCTTGTTTAGGGGAAAACGAAATTAAAAGTGCGAAAAGAAACGTTGCAAAGAGCGCGTGGGAATACGCCCGGCTTCACTGTGGACTCAAGATGTTGTAACATAGTCGTAATCTTTATTTTAAGGAGAAATAAAGAAAAACAAAAAATAACCAGATTTTGTAAAGGATTCGGAGGCTAAGTTACGAGGTGGGAAGGTGTTAGGCATCCAACTCACCTTTTCGGTCTCAAAATAGTTTTTGGCTGAAATGTGCTTTTATTATATTTATTTAGCAAATGAAATAAAACATTTAAACATATATATATATATATATATATATATATATATATATATATATATATATATATATATATATATATATATATATATATATATATATATATATATGTATCTATATTATTACAAACTTACAGCAGCCTCCTTCCAGAATTACAAATATATTTATAAATTTTTGGTCATAATAATGGCTCTTTTCAGTGCTATTTTCTATAGAAATCCGGGCAACATAACTGCTTATATTTATTACATCGGGCGGGCTGAAAATAACACTTTTTTATATTAAAACTTTAAATAGCCTACCTTTTGAAGCGTGGGGGCTTTTATCCCGTACCACTAACTTCTAATAGATTTTAGGTGCGCTCGCTCTGTCTTTCCGAGAGAGGGAGTCTTTTGTTGTTGCGGAGATTCGAGCAGAGTAACTGCTTCTGAAAGTTGCTTTCTGGCACTAGGAAACGGGCGGAGCAACTGCTTGTTTTTTTTTCTGTTGTTTGCTTGCTGACGGTGGAAATCGGGCAGAGCAATTGCTTGCTTCTTGTGGATTTGTCTGGATTCGGGCAGGGCAACTGCTCTTTTTGAGAATTTTGGACCGGTGGAATTGGGTGGAATCCTAGCGGGGAGGCTAAGGTTCACTTTGACCGGTTGGTTTTGTGTTTGGGGGAGATTTGACGGAGCTTTGAGGCTTAGAGGAGGGATTTCTCTCAGGACAATCACTCTCAGCGTAAACTCTCAGCGGTGTGTGAACTGTGTGCGATGAGTGTGAAGTTCGCAGTGTGATTTTTCACTACCCGAATACCTCTGTTTATAGAATGGAGAAGGGACTCCTTCGTCATTAAGTTTTCTTCTTATGTGCTTCATCGGCTTGTACCGCACGCTTGAGAGATTGTACTTTAGGAAAACTGCAATAGTGCACAAGGCACTATTGGGCGCCACGCCCAGTGTGCATGTGGGTGGCGCCTGGGCTCCTTTTTGGGGTTCTTTTTGACACTTTGGCCCCCTGCATTTCACTGTTTGCGCATCCTGCTTTTTCTTTTGCATTTTAAGCCCTGTAACTTGACATTCGTTAGTTTTCGATAGGTCTTGATATTTCATGTCATGTCACATATCAGAGGTACGAAATTGGGGTGTCTATAAAACCCCTCAACGATGGAGTTTACTGGTAACCCGAAGCTTACCGAGTAAACGAACATCATTGATAAGAAATAGACTCCCAATTTTCGTGGAAATTATAATGGGGAGTAATACAATAGGTAGCAGTTATAATGCATCAGCTTATAGGGTGCAGTTCAAATCTCACATACCCTAGACATATTTAGTCGGTTATAGCAGGTTATCGTAGTTTTTAAGCAAATATGCAATTAAATGCTCTGATGGTCGAACCTATCGAAATAGGCTGCCTATGTATCCCTTAATAAAAGGAATCAGACCAAACGTAGTTCGGTCTCATGCAAACAAACAATTGCTATGCGGAAAGATAGTTGCAATATCCATTACAACCTAGTGAAAATAACGCACATCAATATGCAATATTCATTGCATCACAAAGACTAAATGCAATATTCATTGCATTACCACAAACCCAGATGCAATATTCACTACATCATCGCGAGTCAATGCAATATTCAAAAAGCCCAGATGCAATATTCATTACATCACCACAAAACCAGATGCAATATTAATTGCATCACCGCGAGTCAATGCAATATCCATTGCATTACCACAAACTCAGATGCAATATTCATTGCATTGTAAAGACGCATATGCAATATTCATTGCATCACCGCAAACGCAGATGCAATATTCATTGTTTGGAAAGCCTAAATGCAATATTCATTGCATCACTAGGAAGCTAACGTGAAGGCTGGATACAATATTCATTGCATCACCACGAATCCAGATGCAATATTCATTGCATCGCAAGATCAGACGCAATATCCATTGCATCGCCACAACACTAAATACAATATCTATTGCATTATCGCAAAATCAGATGCAATATCCATTGCATCGCAACACTAGATGTGATATCCATCGCATTGTCAGAACACCAAATGCAATATCCATTGCATTATCATATAAACAGATGCAATATACATTGCATCACAACACTAGATGCGATATCCATCGCATTATCACAACACCAAATGCAATATCCATTGCATTATCACAGAAATAGATGCAATATACATTGCATCACAATGCTAGATGCGATATCCATCACATTATCACAACACCAAATGCAACATCCATTGCATTATCACATAATCAAATGCAATATCCATTGCATTACCGAGCGAGACCAAAGCAAATTCAGATGTAATATTCATTACATCATCCATAGCGAGACCAAATGTAGAAACAGATGTAATATTCATTACATCCTTTAGGAACCTAAGGTCAAATCTGATGTAATATTCATTGCATTACTTTCATTGCATTACTTCAAAAACAAATGCAATATCCATTGCGCTATCACAAAATCAGATGCAATATCCATTGCATCACAACGCTAGATGCGATATCCATCGCATTGCCACAAGACCATCAGAAAAGTCGATGCAATATCCATTACATTATCACCAAACTTGTTACCAGATTCGATGCAATATCCATTGCATTATCACAAAACTTACACAAAACCTGATGCAATATTCATTGCATTACCATAAAACCTCATGCAAATATCTGATGCAATATCCATTGTATTGCTACAAAACTAACACGAAATTTGATGCAATATTCATTGCATCTCAATGAAATTTGATGCAAGATCCGATGTAATATGTATTGCATCCCTATGAGAGAAACTCAAGCTAATATTCCACGCAATATCCATTAGCAGAGAAAGTGTATGCAAATATTTGGTGCAATATCCATTGCATCATTACCAGGCTGACAAAAGATCAGATGCAATATTCATTGCATCCCCACGAGATTTATCACAAAGATTAAATGCAAAATTTCATGTGACAGGAGTAAACGTAGGTATAAAGGGTAAATGCAGGGATCTGATGCAATATTCATTGCATTACTAACAGAGCAACTACAACAAATATTTGGTGCAATATTAATTGCATCACTTTTGGACTACCGCAACACCAGATGCAATATACATGGTATCACCTTAAGAAAGACGTTGATTTAGAATGCAATATCCATTGTAAATTGAGCGAGAAATAATTCATATTTTTTAAAAAAACACACTGCACTTTATGACTGGTAGCTGAGAAGGCTGAGGCTGTTGCTTTATTGGGGTTCATTTGAAGCTTCAGCCACAATCGCAGAGGGAAACTGGCGCGATGCCAAAGCGAAGCAGATAGTATAATCTTGTAAGTGGAGTTTCGAACCTTAGGTATTCTGGACAGATTGGTAGACAACTAGTCTGACATCAATAGGAAGATAGGGGCAAAGTGTATCCGAAATAAATCCAACTGGCTCGCATAAATCATGAGGGACCCTTTCCTAAGAAGTCCCTGCCCAGTAAGGCCGAGGCAGAAATTTCTCGGCCGATATTTGTTTTCAAAATACCTTCTCTTTATTCTAAGTCCAAGGATAACTTTTCTTTGCTTGTAGTGGGACTCAAATTTTTCAAAGATTTCCTAACTAGAGCATCTTCCGTTATGATCAACAATTCGTGGCCTAGGGAACATAGGATATGAGACTTTTGACAAGACTCATAAGTTCAGTGGGAAAAAGCCCCTGGGTGACTTAATCAACAAATTCTTCAAGATGGGATAGAAAGCTCCTAGCATACTCAAGCGATATGTTTTTATGAATGGAGAATAACCCCAGAAGTGGATGAAGGGAAAGCCCATAGGTGGTCTTTTCTCTTTTTCTTTTCCTTTTTTTTTTTGAGAAAATCAACGGCACATGATATGAAGACGACTCTACGGAATAAGAAAGAGACCCGGAAATCAAAGTTCACCTTATCGTCGAGTATCACCAGGTTGGTGGGTTATGAACCCTACTTGGTAATTATCTTTTGATGTTTTTATGTGTTTTAGCAAGGAGTTTTGTCCTGAACTCAGGTCACGTTATAACCGATTGAAGCAGAGCTGTTGATCGCGACTGGTTAGGGGTGTACTATTTAAGTTTTTGGAGATGGTTTTGAGGTTAGAAGTAGGGGTGGCAAATCTGTCGTGCCGTGCCCTTATTGGGCTAGCACGATAAGGGCACAACACGATAAGCTTCCGCACAAACATGGCACGATAAGGTTATCGTGCCTGAAACCAAAACCCAAACACGACACGATAAAAACCCAAAAACACGGCACGATACGATAAGCACGATAAGCAAAAACGGTCGGGTTTTTTTGTTAGGCACGATAAGCCCGTGAAACATGATTTTCAAATATAAATAATTATAAATTTCTAATAAATTATCTATCAACATTCAAATGATTCAATCATTCCCATCACTGTTCTTGCACAACAACAGGTGCGCACTTATACTACTTAATCAGTTACAAAACATACAACTACACAAAAATACAAAATCACAAACTGACTAGTCAATAAGTTAAGACTAGAAATTAGGAAATTGGGAATGATAGGACTGTAGGAGTTGATGCACCAAAGATCCAAAAGGACCAAAACCACTAGTCAACAACTAAACTAGAAGTGCAAATCACAAACATAGTCTAAAAAGATTACAAAAATTGTCTAAAGATTACACAAATGATCCAACAACTGTTAAGACTTCAACTTCATTTGTTTATCCGATGATTCAATCCACTTCAACGTTCACCAACCTATTCATATAGATGTCATAAAGCTAGTTAAAACTTAAAATATCCAACAGTATGATTTAATAAAATTTAAATAAGTGTCAATTATTCAAATTTTTACTTGCATTGTTGGATGTGCTACCCAAACTAGAGCCTGGTCCTGGGGAAGGATCATCAACATCATTAATATCTAAGTTCATGATATCTTCGGTGAGCTTTTCAGTCTTCAACGAGTGATGATTTACATGCATTCATAAATATTATCAGCAAGAAACTAAAAAATACATTGTAATGAAGATTAAATTGACAGTTAAAGCTTGTTTGCAAATTAAAGAAGTAAGAGATACGCTTACATTTATCGCCAAATAGCCAATCTCTTGTACATATTATTGCCTCCATTGTGCTTGGTTTCAGTGCACTACGATATTGATCGAGTACTCGTCCCCCTACACTAAATGATGCTTCAGATGCAACATTTGAAACTAGAATGCATAAAATATCTCGAGCCATAGCTGCAATTTCAGGATACCGATATTGATTTGATCTCCAATAATCAAGAATATCTAGATGGTCTTTACAATTCAATCTTGGCTCATCCAAATAAAGCTCTATTTGAGATTTGTGAACACCGAAAGCACCATCATTATTGAATGTCCTGAATTTCTTTAGAAAAACAAAAACAAGTTGTAATAATTGAGTTAATTTAAAATTGGAAAAATTAAGAGTAACATATAAAGATAAGAAAAGAACAAAAGAATAGAAAAATTACCATCAACATCTTTTTTCTTTCATCTCGTAGATTGTTAGAACTTTTCATGGAATTACCACAAATGGGATTGCTAGATTCACCAACACGTTTCATATCGGGTCTCTTTCTATATTGAGCAAACAAACTCAACAAAGTCTCATTGACTTCCAAAAATGCAGGAGAACGACGGTAACCATAGATCTCTTCATATTCAAAATCCACAAAATCAAGTTTATACCAAGGATCTACAACTACTGCCAATGCCAAAACTAAACTAAACTCCGACCAATACTTCTCAAATTTTGGAAGCATCCTTAAGGATATATCCTTGATATACACATCGTCACTTTCAACATTCCTCTTCAAATACTCATAACATGTACTAACACACGGAAAATACAAGTTCGAAGTGGGATACTTTGTTCCAGAAAAAATATTAGTTATCTCATAAAACAAAGCCAAGAAATCATATATCTTCTCCACTTTGTTCCACTCTAATGCATCAAGACAATGCTTATAATTTGAATCAAGTAATGCTAGATGACAAAATGCACGTCGATAAAACAAAGCACTTTCAAGCATATGGTAAGTAGAATTCCATCTTGTTACCACATCTTGTCTCAAACCTCTTTTAGAGTCCAATTGCATTTGACTCACAACCTCCAAAAACTTTACCTTCGTTGATTGAGACCCTCTCACATACTTAACGCTTTCACGAACTTTATGCACACATTTATCAATATATTTCAATCCCTCTTGAACCATTAAATTAACAATGTGTGCACAACAACGAACATGAAAAAGTTTTCCATTTGCAACAAGTGAGCCTTTGAAATGATTCATCAACAAATCAGCAGACACATCATTAGCAGAAGCATTGTCCAAAGTCAAAGAGAAAATTCGGCTATCAATATTCCACTCACGTAACAATGAAATGATTTTGTCACACAAAGCAACACCACTATGTGGAGGAGGTAAAAACAAAAATTAAGCACCCTTTTTTGCAAACTCCAATTGATATCAATAAAATGAGTTGTAAGACTTAGATAACCATCCGTAGTGATACTACTCCAGCAATCAGATGTCAAAGACATCCTACCAAGAGCTGATTCTAGCATAGATTGCATCCTAACTTTTTTTCTTGCATACATAGTAAGAATATCAACCTTAATTGTGTTTCTAGACACACAATGAAGATTTGGACACAGATAATCAAAACATGCTCGAATCCCATCATACTCAATAAACTAAAATGGTAAATCATGCATGACAATAGCAGTAGCTACTAACTCGCGAACCATCAAACTTACATGCTTTCAAAGGCATCGATCCTTGATCCCCACCAAGGAGTAGCTGACCCACATCACATGCATTTCTTCTTGGGCAATTTTTCATATGAAGACTTAATGTGCCAGTTCCATTCTTGCTATCAGATTTATAGACATTTTTGCATAACTTACACCTCGCTCTTTGAATGTTGTCATCTTGTAACAGAATCTTCTCAAAGATTTTCCAAACATTAGATCTAAGCTTCCTTTTTTTTTTTGGGCTCGTTTGTGGATGTGGCGGTGAATGTTTCTGCATCCATCTCCACTACATCATCACCATCAATATCACTCAAATTTACTTGATTATCCATACTTGATCTCTGTATACAATAAAAAACAAAAACAAAAAAGAAAGTATTTAATAGGATAAGAATTTGTAAGTAACATATATCCATGAAGGGAAATAACATAAAAACAAGTCATTAATTGAAAAACTTCAACCGCCGACGTAATAATAATAAACAAACAACAAATTTCTTTTAATTTTGATTTCTAAATTCCTCCGTCGCCGCCTAATATCACAGATTTTGTAGGCAAATTAGAAACAAAACTTTGTACCCCTTGACCATCCTTTTTTAATTTGAAGAAGGCCTACATGAGTTGTGTTCATTTGAGATTATTAAAGTTCCACTATCCAGTCCTTTAGTCAATTATCGTTTAAAATGGAGCTTATATATGAGTAATGATCCATGATGTTGCCTCATGTGCAGGTTTCATATGATTGTGAATGCTAACAGAAAACTTTGTTCAGTCCCACTACCAGTTAATGGAAAATAAATAAATAAATAATCCATGTATCCCCCCCACCCACATAATAATAATAAACATCTGCAAGTTAAAGACTCAAAGCTATAAAATCTCTTACTCACACACAAAGACTCACAGTTTCCACACTGCCAAATGCTAGGAAGTTAGAGGCCCACTGTTTCTACCCTTCATGTTTTTCAGTTCCAAATACAGCTTAAACAACTACTAACTATGTGTTTTTGTGTACATCACACATACATGGTTTCGGGGCATACTTTAACAACCTCCCTGGATCTGAATTGGCTGCAATTATGCTAACGTATGGGTTTCCCGAAGTAATGAATTGTAGAAAAAGTTCTTTTTTCTTGTTGTTACCCCAACCAATTAAATACCCAAAAAATTGAATGTACAAATCCACGACAAATTTCCAAAACTTCATGCGATAAAGAACAATGTAATATCATAAATTCAACAGATTTGGTAGAAATTTCAATGAAATTAAATAAATAAAGAAAAAATTTAAGAGCTGCAATCATACCTTTCTTCGGACTTTAGAGTTGTTCTTCGGTGTAGAGAGAGAGGGATTGCGCCGGTGAGAGTGAGAGTCGTTAAGGGAGAGCAGACGGAGGCGGTGGCGGAGGCGGCACTGTCTGGCTGCTAGGTTGGTCTGAAAGGAGAGTGAGAAATCGACGGCACTCACGGCAGTCGCCTCTTTCTCTGTAGAGAGAGACGAGAGAGAGAGAGTTGTTACTTTAGATTAGTTATTATGTTTCCTATTAGGGTTTATACTATTTATACTTAGTTTTTTTCTAAAGCTATCGTGCTTATCGGGTTAGCACGATAAAAACCCGATAACGACCCGAATCGTAATGTGTCTTATCGGGTAGGCCCGATAACAGCCCGAACCCGATAAGCCTCAGCCCAAACCCAATAATTTCGTGTCGTGTTCATGTTGGTCAATCGTGTCGTGCCTAAAATTGCCACCCCTAGGTAAAAGGTCTCTTCACGGAAAAAACAATCAATAATTTGATCGTTGGTTGGCTTTTTAGACTGTGGGTTCTAGATGGATAATTGGCTTTTGGTCTTAAATATGGTAGGCTTTTTTGGCTTTAGGCTTTGGGTATAGCTTGGGCTTTTGGGTATGGTGGGCTTTTCTTTTTCCTTCGATCCATATCTAAAAAGCGTATGTGTTGATTTTTTTTTCCGAGAAGCCCCAATCTAGTTTGGGAAAAATAAGGAGATGGACAAACGATGGATTTGCTCAAGAGATATTTTTTTCTTTCTTTCTTTTTTCTTTTCTTTTTTTTTTTTCTCTTTCTCTTTCCTTTTTTTTTTCTTTTTTTTCATTTCTTTTTTTTTTCTCTCTCTCTTTTTTCTTTTTCTTCGGAGCATCATCATAGCAGTTGAGAAATGTCATCTCTCCTTTTTGGGACAAAGGGATAACCATTCTTGGTGGATAGAAAGGCTGACACATCCCCAGTTTTTGGAAGCTAGATCATGGGGATAGTTTGGCTAGGGATGTTGGAAAGTCTTATTTTTGGTAGGGTTTTTGGCATATAATGTACTTTTAAAAAGGGTTTCAAGCTTTCAGAGGGATTTTGGTGTTTACGGTAGGAAGCCCCAGTATGCCACTAACAGCTCAGCTGCAATGGGTCGAAGGTGATTCCGATCAAGACGACTTGCCTGTTTTGAATTTCATGTGTTCTTGATAGTCTGCGGGTCCATATCTTCTAGACGACTCATTATCAACTCATGTAGATTTGGATGTTTTTTAAAGGAGTCAACTTATCATCCTTAGAAGAATAATTTTCCAGGGACACTTGGAAATAGGTGACCTGAAAAAGAAAAAATATATAGAAAATCTACGAAAACTGACGCTGAGTTTGGAAAAAGTTGTTTCCTGAAGATTTTATTTGATAAGAGAAGATTCAAAGGAGAAAAGATTTCTGGAAGTGAATACAAAAGGGTATTCCAGTATTCTATGAGTCTTTATAGGCTTTTCCTTGTCCTTCCCTTAGTGATCAACAATTTCTTGTACTGACGTTCTGTCTTTATTCAAGTTTTTCTTAGGCGATGCTCGATAATTGTTTAACATCCTACTTTTGGCATAAAACTTTTCTTTTCTGAAGGTGGAGGGATGATCATATTGGGCAGAGTAGCATCATTTTTCTTAAAATAGACCTGGTTAGCTGACTTGATCATGCTGATTCAGGGATGTGGCTTTTCAATGACGTGGCCATCAATAAGATCTTGGATGGCACTTTTGAGCATATAACATTTATCGGTGGGGTGGCCACTGCTACGATGATACTCGCAATACTGAGAGTGGTTCCATGTATCTAAAAGCTGTTTTGGAGGTTTGTAATTTTCCATTGGTTTCAGGACCCCTTGTGTCATTAAACCTTGTAATATTAGGGACATTGGGGCATACAATTCATCGTAATGCCTTTTGTTTCCTTTGTAAGGTCCTATGAAACTTCTGTTAGTATCATTGCTTCCCTCAACAGAATTGACGGACTTATTTGTCTCATATGACCGTGGCACATTACTGTATTTACCCGTTGGAATTCTTTCTACAATGTTGACTTCTTCGTAGATTTTTCTTCTGATTCAGAATAGCAGAATGAACTTGGAGGTGTATCAATTTTTAGGGACCCTGTATGTATTTCTTCATCAATGCGGATTCCTATTTCCATGATGACATTGAAATCACCGTAGGGAAGATACCTCATGCGTTCAAGATAAATTGGCTGGAGGTTTTTTATAAACAACCGGGCTGACTCAGATGCATCGGGTCTGTCTAAAGTTTGGGCAACTTTCCTCTTCCACCTGGCTTCAAAGTCTACAAAGGTTTCATTTTCTTTTTGGGTGCATGCCTCAAGTTCCCTTTTATTTTCAGAAATGGTCTTGTCTTTGTACCTCTTTAGGAACTCTTCTACTATTTGCTCCCAAGTGCCCATGGTGCTATTATCTGCTAGCATTAGTCATTGCTTAGCTGCCCCTATCAAGGTGAGATGGAAATTGGAAGCTATAGCCTCGAAACTAGCTTCCATTGACTGTATAGCGGTAGAGTAAAATTTTAAGTGGGAGATAGGGCATCCAGTCCTATCAAATTTCTCTATGTCAGCCATTTTAAATTTTGAGGGCAACACAGCTGGGGGTTGTAGCGTTAATGTCTTAGTAGAAAATTCTTTTTTGTCCAGGACCTTGAGCATCATTCTTTTTAGGTTCTCCATATTTGCCTCTAATTTTGTGGGAGGTGGTGTTAGGTTTTGGTATATATTAGAGGGATTGGGGGCAACTGGGTTTAATCCTGGGATTTGTTGAGGTATTTGGTAAGGATTTTGAGGGGACATGTTATTGGCGGTTTTTGTCTAATGACCAGGATTATTAAAAGGTAAATAAGTCGTTACTTGTCCTGGCTGGGTATCGCTTATGGGGTCCATATATGGGTTGTTTTGAAGTGGATTGGAGATGGGAAATGGGAGACCACTTGGATTTTGGGATATATGGGTGTTTGGGAAAGGATATGGTGGGTTTGGTAGGAAAGGGTTGAAAGTTTGGTAATAAGTATTTGGTGAGAAATTGGTGATTGGGGTGCTGGCAGTTGGTGGAAGGTTAATGTTTGGCTGAGGGTTTGGGTTTAGAGGAGCATGAGAAGTAGATGCTTTAGATTTTGCACAAGATTTGTCATTTGGCTCATTATGCGATCATTCTGTGCATCCAACTTTCGATCTATCCATTCTTTGCATGGCCGAGTAGGAGCGCACTCAAGCCCCGTACCGTAGATCTCATTCATTTCGACGGCCATTCTGTCTAAATTTGTATTTTCTGAACTGATTTTGATATTTTTTGATCTGTCCGCTGTGCCTGTTTCCCGTATCAAACGACCAGTAATATCTTTGCCTTTCCAAACTCGGGCCAGGTTTCTGAGGAAAAGGGGTTGAAGGTATCAGAAGGGGTTGGCTGAAGGCTTTTCGGGTTTGAAGTACAGTGTGCCTTTATTATTATTATTATTATTATTATTCATTTTTCCTAAAATTGATCGGACAAGCACCCGCTTTGTTTTGACAGTCTCAGGATTATTCCTGAAATAGTGAATTTTTTTCCAGAGTATAGGACCTTCATATTCCACCTGCCTTTCGACTCCCCAAGATTGGACTCATCTTTGGCGAAGGGCTTATACTCTTTCCGGGATCCACCATTCAAAATGGTATAAATCGAATATCATAAAAATTATTGGTCAGCCCCTGTGCATATGTATGTATGTGTGTGTGTGTGTATATATGTATATATATATATATATATATATATATATATATATATATATATATATATATATATATATATATATATATTTCCCCTTCTTTACTTTTCTTTTCTTTTTTGCAACAAGGATTGGTCAATAATTCAGAAATATAAAAATCGATCGGTCCATGAAGTGTCCTGAGAATCTATATGCAATTTAACGTTGGTTGATGCAAGGGGTAGGCTGACCATGGTGTATGGTAACAGTTCGGAGTATTTATACGTGCGTGCACGTGTGTGCGGTGTCTAAAAAGCTGTAATTTTTTTTCCAGATATAAAGCAATAAATAAAGCAATTAATGGCCTGTCTTTCTGTTTTTTGTGGATTTTCTCGGCTGATTAACTTGAGTCCTTGAAAGGACGACGCGAGCAAATAACGATCATTCAGATCAAGAAATAGAAAGAAAAGTGGGAAATCTATATATTCCTATTAATTACATATTGGCCCTAGTCCCCAAAATAAAATGACAGAATGAAATAATATGTACATATTACTTTCTTTTTTTTTTTGCGAAATAAATAAAGCAAGCAGACTAATATCAAGCTAAAACATAATAAAGCAATAATAAAATGAAGCCCCAATGCCCTTTTTTTGTTATCCTGTCCGAACTTCTATTTTTGATTATTTTTTTGTATTCGCAACGGTACCCGGAACGAAACTGCTGCAAGAATCACAGTTATTTGCACAAATATATATACAGATACATAAAAAAGTGATATTTAAACTGTTGAATAAATATAATAAGCACTAGATTTTGTGCCCGTGCCTATGGCACGGCGCAAGTATGGGACAGTGTCAGTATTCAAAATAACTAATATAAAATGAACACCTCTCTGTAATCAATTAAAACAAAATGATTATCCAACTGTAGAAAAAAAATCAAAAGTTAGTTTTGTAATTTTTTTTTTGGGAAACAGAGGCGGTACTCTGCTAGATTTTATTAATAGAAATAAAATAATAAACCTGAAACGGACAACCAGCCTTACCCTAGACAACCAACCTCGCCCTTATAAAAGGAAGGACGGAGGAGCCTGACCTCGAAAAGGAAATACTAAGAGCAAATAAAAACTAAAAAATTTGAATCTGGGATAACCCTTGGGCATCCATAATGATAGTTCTGCGAATCAAGCGAGGGAGATCTTATAAAGAAAAAATGTGGCATCCATACTCGTATCTTTAGCAAGGTTAGCAAAACCAATAATCAAATATTATTAAAGAAAAAAAGAAATTTGACATGTAGAAACAATATTGTATTGTTTTTTTTTTCTCAATAACGACAACATAATCTTCTTTTAGAGGCTTTTACTTTACAACAATGACTGGTTTTGAAAAGCGAAATGCAATAACTTTGTCCAGTATTTCGGTATTTACACCTACACTGAGACAAATAAGATTAAGATAAATTAATTGTATTATATTAATTAAAATATAAAAAACATACCGCTTGATTTACAAAACTCGAATTAAAACCCAAAAATCATGTCACTTTTTTTTTTTTTTGGTTTCTCAAATCTCAAAACCCACAAATCATAAAACCCAAATTAAAACTCAAAATTCATGTGACTAACCAGTTTGTCTCTTAGTTTAACTGAGGCAAGCTGATTGAATTTTTTTAAAAAAATGCAACATGATCATCATTTTTCGTTAAAAGCAAGTTGATTGTATTTAAAAATTTGCAACATGATCATCATAAGAATATAAGGAAAAGAAAACAGAGAAGGAACAAGATATAGAGTTAAAAATAAGAATTAAGTTAGATATCTCCTATATTGTTATCGAGATTCACGAAATCTAACAATATCTTGGCAAATAGTTAACTTTTTAGAAAGACTTAATCCTGGCCAGTAGTTTTGTTTTGTAAAATGAATCATGACCAGTAGTTAATGTTTCAGAAAGACTGAGCTTAATTATAATATAGATATTTAGCCAAAAAGAAAAGAAAGGTATTTTCTATATATATTTTTTTGAAAAATGACTCTAGCCCTCCGTTTTTATTTTCTTTAAAACAAAAACGACGTCCCCAGTAGAGTCGCCACTATGAGTGCCCCGGAAGATTTCCTCCGGATCTCGCACTCTCTTGATTAGGGGAACACGAGATTCAGAAAAGACAACGCTCTTTTCATTCCATCTTCCCTTGTTTACGGGAAAACAAAATTAAAAGTGCAAAAAGAGTGTTGTAAAGAGCGCGTTGAATACGCCCAGTCTCATTGTGGACCACTGTGAATGCCTGGGTTTTTTGTATCTCATCTTCCCATGTTTAGGGGAAAACAAGATTTAGAAAACGCAACGCTAGTTTCATTCCATCTTCCCTTGTTTAGGGGAAAACGAAATTAAATGTGCGAAAATAAACGTTGCAAAGAGCGCGTGGGAATACGCCCGGCTTCACTGTGGACTCAAGATGTTGTAACATAGTCGTCATATTTATTTTAAGGAGAAATAAAGAAAAACAAAAAATCACCAGATTTTCTAAAGGGTTCGGAGGCTAGGTTACGAGGTGGGAAGGTGTTGGACACCCAACTCGTCCTTTCGGTCTCAAAATAGTTTTTGGCTGAAATATGTTTTATTATATTTATTTAGCAAATGAAATAAAATATTTAAACATATATATATATATATATATATATATATATATATATATATATCTGTATCTATATTATTACAAATTTACATCAGCCTCCTTCAAGGAATTACAAATATATTTATAAATATTTGGCCATAATAATGGCTCTTTTCAGTGCTATTTTTTTATAGAAATTTGGGCAGCATAACTACTTATATTTATTACATCGGGCCGGCTGAAAATAACACTTTTTTATATTAAAACTTTAAATAGTCTACCTTTTGAAGCGTGGAGGCTTTTATCCCGTACCACTAACTAGTAGATTTTAGGTGCGCTCGCTCTGTCCTTCTGGGAGAGGGAGTCTTTCGTTGTTGCGGAGATTCGGGCAGAGTAATCCGCTTCGAAGTTGCTTTCCGGCACCGGAAACCAAGCGGAGCAACCGCTTGCTTTTTTTTGTTTGCTTGCGTGATGGCGAAAAGCAGCAACCGCTGCTTCTCGCAGAGATTTGGCCGGATTCGGGCAGGCAACCGCTTTTTGGGATTTTTGGACCGGTGGAATAGGGTGGAATCCTAACGGGGAGGCTAAGGTTCACTTTAACCGGTTGGTTTTGTGTTTGGGGGAGATTTGATAGAGCTTTGAGGCTTAGAGGAGGGATTTCTCTCACGACAATCACTCTCTATGTAAACTTTCAGCGGTGTGTGAACTGTGTGCGATGAGTGTGAAGTTCTCGGTGTGATTTTTCACTACCCGAATGCCTCTATTTATAGGCTGGAGAAGGGACTCCTTCGTCATTAAGTTTTCTTCTTATGTGTTTCATCGGCTTGTACCGCGCACTTGAGAGATTGTACTTTAGTCAAATTGCATCAGTGCACAAGGTATTATTGGGCGCCACCAATGGGGGGTCTGGGCGCCACGCCCAGTGTGCATGTGGGTGGCGCCTGAGCTCATTTTTGGGGTTCTTTTTGACACTTTGGCCCCCTACATTTCACTATTTGCGCATCATGCTTTTTCTTTTGCATTTTAAGCCCTGTAACTTAACATTCGTTAGTTTTTAACAGGTCTTGATATTTCATGTCATGTCACATATCAGAGGTACGGAATTTGGGTGTCTACAGGACGTGTGCAGTCTAAGGGTGCGGTCTTATATACACATAGGTCTTCTCATCCAATTGAGAGATATTACAACAATGCTACAAGATTTTACAAACAAAGTCCTTGAATAACAAAAGTTAAAACCACTACGAACGTTATAATACATAAAATATAAATATAATACAAGATCCACAACAGGCAACCATTGAGTACATGCTTAAAACACTAGGGGTAGTCATTAGCATCCCCAAAATCATCCAAACCCAAAAATCTGAAAACGTCGGGGTAGTCATTAACACCCCGTAGACACCCCAATTTCGTACCCCTGGTATGTAACATGACATGAAATATCAAGACCTGTTAAAACTTAACAAATGTCAAGTTACAGAGTTCAGGATCTCCCAAACTGCTACAGGACAGCTACAATTCGCGTAATGTGCAAATTATTCGGCGTTTTGTACAACCGGCTGAAGCCTGAAGAGAGAAAAAGAAATCCCTTCGGCGTCCTCTTCCTAGGCTATAAATAGAGCCTTCGGGGTTCACTTTCAAACACACCTTTCTTTCCCCAAAATTATCCGCGTCGTTGTTACGCTGGAGAAATAGAGAGCGAAGTGAGATAGTGAGCGATCCTTCTCTAAAAGACTCGAAACCCTGTCAAATCTCCTCCAAACTTAAAACCAACCGGTTAAAGTGAGACTTAGCCCACCAGCTAGGTTTCCACCCTATTTCCCTGATCCAAAAATCTCGGAAAGAGCAGTTGCTCTGCCCGAATTAAAAGGCCAAATCAGCTAGAAATAAGCCGTTATTCTGCCCGATTTCCGCCTTTCTCAAGTAGTCAAACAATCAATCCTAAGCAATTGCTCCGCCTAAATCCCGAGGCCAAAAGGCAACTTTCGGAAACAGTCATTCTGTCCGAATCCCCGCACCACTTCATTAAAAAAAAAAAAAGACTCCCTCTCCCTAAAGGACATAGCGAGCACACCCTAGTCCACTAGTAGGTAAGTTTTAAGATTCTTATTTGTAAAAGTGCTACTTTCCATCCGGCCTAATGTAAAAATATAAGCAGTTGTACTGCCCGAATTTAGTTAGAAAATAGCATTAAAAAGTGTCATTATTATGACCAAATATTTTTAAGTATATTTGTAACTATTTGTAAAGAGACGGCTGCAAGTCCGTAAATAATGTAGCCACGGACGTATTTGTTTTTATTTCCTATCTTTTAATGCTTTATTTATTTGTCAAATAAATATAACAAAAAGCATACTTTAGCCAAAAACTATTTTAAACCGAAAGGGCGAGTTGGGTGCCTAGCACCTTTCCAACTCGTAACTTAGCATCCGAACCCGTTTTTACAATCTCTGGTTTTCTTTTTGGTTTTGCTTTATTTCCCCCTCAAAATAAAGATGGCGACTCTATAAAACATTTTAGATCCAGTGGGGCCTCGCAATATCTTTTCTTGCACTTTTCTATTTTTCCCTAAAAAAGAGAGAATGAGAATGAAAATGTGATGTATTCCTATATCCTGGTATCCCCTAAAAAAAGGGATAACTTGATATAGAAAACTCAAAGCACCCATAGTGATCCGAAATATGTCATAAGGTTATTTTCATAAAATCCATAGTGGGGCCTCGCAACACTATTTTCTTGCACTTTTCTGTTTTCCCCTAAAAAAGGGAGAATGCGAATGAAAGGGTGATGTATTCATATATCCTAGTATCCCCTAAACAAGTGATAACTTGATGTAGAAAACTCAAAGCTCCCATATTGGACCAAAAATTCAATGAAAGTTACCAAGGCGTATTCAAACGCGCTAACTTAGACATCACTCCTCTCGCACTTTTAATTTCGTCCTCCCCTAAACAAGGGAGGGTGGAATGAGAGCAGTGGTGTCCCGCATCACCAAGACTGTACAGCGCACGCACTTATCCAAGGCGGGCGGCTGACGATTTTCCCTGAACCCACTAAAGTATGCGACTACTGGGGAGATCGTTTTTATTTTAAATAAAAATGGAGGGCTAGACATATAAAAAAAACTTTTTTGTTTTTATTTGTTTCTGGCTAAAGTATGCTTATTATATTAATTTATGCATTTGAATATTGCGTTCCTATACATCCGTGTCTATATTTGTGGATATGATCATCTATCTTGCAGCAGTCTCATTCCAGTCACTATTACGGATATACTTAAAAATATATGTATTTTTCAGAAAAAGAAAAAAAAATAGAAAAAAAATTCGCAAAAAAAAATCAAAAAAAAAATACATGCAATAAATTTCCGGGCAACACAACAAAAGGACCAGAGCTTTATTTTTTAATATTGCTTTATTTTCGGCTCTGTATTATTATTTCTTTCTGCTTATTATTTTTATTCCGCTAAATTTGTATATATTTGCATTCATTCTGTCATTCTATTTTGGGGACGTATGACCGATTTGTAATTTATAAGAATAGATAGATTCCCCGCTTTTCTTTCTATTTCTTAATGTGATATGCTTGCTTTCTCGCGCTCGAACTAAAAATGTCGAGAAAAATCACAAATAACAGCAAGACATGTCATATCTGTTTTATTTTATGTTTTATATCTGAAAAAAAAGATTTTATTGTTTTTTAGAGGCTGCACACACGCCCACGCATATAAGTATATTCTGAACTGCTACCTTACACCATGACCAGCCAACCCCCTGCATAAGCCATCGTTAGAATGCATATAGATTTTCAGGACACTTCAAAGACCGACCGGTTTTTGCATTTTTGAATCGTGGGACAGCCCCTGTAAAAAAATATGAAAAAATATGCGCAAGTCAAGTAAAAAAAAAGGCAAAAAAAAAAATAATGAATAAATGCGCATAAATAAAAAAAATGAATAAATACACAGGGTCTGATTTATTATTCTCTGATGCTCGACTTAGAGCATTTCGAATGGTGGATACTGGAAAGAGTATAGGCCCTTCGCTTGGGATCAGTCCAATTCTGGGGAGTCGAAAGGCAAGTGGAATACGTTGGTCCTATACTCTGGAGAAAGAATCCACAATTCCAGGAAAAGTCCTGAGACTGTCAAAATAAAGCGGGTGCTTATCCGGTCAATTATAGGGAAATAAATAATAATAATAAAATATACTAATAAAGGCACGCTATACTCCAAGCCCAGAAAGCCTTTAGCCAGCCTTCTGATACCTCCAAACTCATTTTCCTCAGACATCTGGCCCGAATTTGGAAAGGCAGAGATAGTACTGGCCGGTTGATACGGGAAATAAGTGCAGAAATCAAATCAGAGGGTATCAGAAACAGATCAGATAAGGGCAGAATCAGTTCAGAGGGTACAGATCCGAGCAGTATGGCAGCAGATGAGCAGTCCAATATGGGTACAGATACATGGGCTCCAGGGTACACTTCGACTCCAGCAATGCAGCAGTGCCTATACCAAAATCTGGATACACGAAATGATCGCTTGCTAAGCCAAATAGCAAGTCTTATGCAAGGTCCAAAGCCCAGTGGTGAGGTAAATTCTTCCCCTGCAATTCCCCAAGAAGCATCAACCTCCCATGTGCCTCCAAACCCAAACCCCCAGCCAAACACCAACCCACCATATACTGCCACTACCCCCAATCCAAATCCTCCACCAAGTCCTTATCACCCAAATATTAACCCTTACTCATCCTATCCTCCATATCCTTCCCCAGGCACCAATATTCCCCAGAGCCCAAATGACCTCCCTTTTTCCATAACTAACTCACTCCAAAATAGCCCGCATATGGACCCACAAAGCTATAACCCGCCAGGCCAAGTTACTACCTACTTACCTTTCAATGATCCTGGCTGCCCAGCTGAAACCATCAATAATCCACCAGCCCAAAATCCCTATCTAGCCCAGAATCCTTATACTGCCCAAAATCCACCAGCCCAAAATCCCTATCCAGCCCAAAATCCTTATCCTACCCAAAATCCTATTACGCCTTAAAATCCTTACCATATACGATCGAAACTAACTTGATCTTCCCTAATCACGCCAAGATATACCAAAAGCCAACTCCCCCAGCCACCAAAATGAAGGCCGACATGGAAAATATGAAAACCATGATGCTCAAACTTCTCAACAAAGGGGAATTCTCTACGCGGGCACTAGCATTACAACCTTCAGCAGTATTGCCTTCAAAATTCAAAATGCTCGACATAGAGAAGTTCGATGGGACTGGATGCCCTATATCCCACTTGAAATCCTATTCCACTGGCATGCAGTCAAGGGGAGCTAGCTTGAAGCTATGGCCTCCAATTTTCACCTCACCACTAATATGGGGCGCCCCAATGGCTAATGTTGTCCGACAGATAGCACTATGAATACTTGGGGACCCGATAGTCAAGGGTTCCTTGAAAGGTACAAAGACAACACCAAATTAAAATAAAAAGAGACCTTGAAAGTTGTGCACCCAAAGGGAATAGGAAACCCAGTGTCATGATTTTGCAAGTGGAAAGAAAATTGGCGTAGACCTTTGATATACCTGATCCGGTCGAGTTATGCAGAATGTTCATAAAAAACCTCCAGCCCATTTACCTATAACATATGCGGTATCTCCCCTATACCAATTTCAAAAAAATAATTGAGATAGGCACTCGTATTGATGAAGATATACAGATTGGGCAACTAAAAGCCAATACGCCTCCTAGCTCTTTCCGTTACTTAAAGGAAAGGTACCAGACAAGACTTTGCCAATATAGTAGAAATGCATTTTTTCCTACCCAAAATTATAGCACTATTCCATGGTCTTATGGGTCAGACAGGTCTGTCAACGTAGTCGGATGGAATAATGGCCCAGGCAGAAATTTCAGAAATCAGAACAGGATGAACCGGTATCATGATGAACTGCAAGCTCCCCAGTCTGTAATACTGCAGGGGCTAATGGCACAAGGAGTGCTAAAGCCTTTGGAAAACTATAAGCCATCAAACCCTCTGCCCAACACATGGAATCACGCCCAAGATTGCGGAATACCTTCGCAAAAAGGGTCACCTCACCGACAAAGTTTATACACTCAAAAATGCCATCCAGATCGATAGATGATAAGGTTATTTAAAACCTCCTCCTAGACCAAATATAATAATAACCCCTACCCTAAATCAATACGATTGAGGCGATGAAAAATTATGTGGTACCAAATTGAAATCAATAAAGATCCTTACCATATATCATTGTTCCTTTCTCTCCATCCTCATCCATAAAAGAGACCAGTTGCAATATGCCTCGTACACTATCCGGTGCCAAAATACCTCCGTATTATCAAAGCCACTTGGATCGGTGGGGATGTTAGCCACCTTACCTAATCTGGCTGAGCCTACCAACCAAACCTAGAAAAAGGTGACCACTAAGGCAAATATCAAGAAACAAATACTGGGGCTAAAACGGTGGAAGATACTCTATTAGCTCAGATGAAGAAAACTCATGCCAACATATCCATCTGGGGCTTACTTTGTGCTTCTAAAACCCACTGTGATACGCTGGCTAAGTCTTTAAGTCAGGCAGTCATTCCCATTAAAACCCACTGTGATTGGAAATATTCACTTTGGGAATGTAATTATGTTTACTGATCTAGATCTGCCAAGGGAAGGAACCAAGCACATTGATGCTCTCCATATCACTGTGGGGGTTATGGAAAAGCGGGTTCCCCGAGTTCTGATAGACAATGGGTTTTTCCGAATGTGTGCCCCGCCAACACTTTAGCCAAATTGGGAACAAAAATATCAGAGCTTGCTCCTTCCTCGCAGACAGTAAGGGCGTACGGCAATACTAGTCGATATGTCCTAGGGGTGGTCACTCTAATGCTGACTATTGGGCCATTAAACATGTCAGTAGAATTTCAAGTCCTAGACATACCAGCCACTTTTAGCCTGTTGTTGGGACGCCCTTGGATCCATGGGGTAAAGGGGTAGCCTCTTCATTGCACCAACATATCAAATTCATCCACGATAACCATATAGTAATTAATTTGGCTGATAAGATCGTGGAGAATAAGAAAAGCGAGGATGTCCCGATCCTCGAGATAGAACATGAAGACACGGGTATCTTTCTCAGTGGTTTCGAGGTTATTCCCCAAGCTGTGGTCAATGCTATTGAATATGGTCGAGAAACTGATATCATCGGAAATACAATCACATCCCTAGGAAACATGGTCCCTTTAAATATGTTTTGGAAAATGAATTATATGTCTGGTCTAGGTCTCGGCCGAAATCAGCAAGGACTTGTTAATTTAGTTCATGATGAACTTAAGGAATGTATCCCTCCTTTTGGTCTAGGATACACACCTACTCCAGCTGAAGTAGTCGCAGTTATGAAACAAAAACGTGAGAAAAGAAAGGCAGAAAGAGAAAAGCGCTTATAAACATCCCCCTCTCCAACCATATAGAAAAACCTTAAATGGTTACTTTGTGAGAAAGGGGGAAACAGAAGCCTATCTCATGCTTCCCCGAGCCCCGGCTAGACTGTAATGGAAAAGATGCCCTGGCTGGGAAATCTTGAAGATGTCGCCTTTCCAGATAGAATAGAACAAAGTTACCCTCGAGCCCTCGTAGCGCATCGTATATAAGACTGTCACTATAAAAAATACTTGTTCCATAGACCAAGATGATTATGCTCTGGCCTTATTAGATGATGACGGTCTAGGAGACAGCTTCCTGGGCATGATGGATGGAGGCACTAATTATGAAAGGCTCCCTGCTGAGTTCGAGCTTATTGCTGATAAGCCTCTGCAGAACTGGTATACCACTACCGGCCCGCTCTTGACGCCCGCAGACCTGGTGGACCGCTTCGGATATACTATCCCTACTTCTTCCCCTAGCTTTACGGATTGGTCATCTACCGATCCGCTCCCTAATGTTGAGGATCTCAAACCCCAGGTCCTCAATAATGTAAATAACCCTGTACAGTTTGCTATTAATGATAATCTAAATGTCTTTGATTATTCCTTAGTTGTACCTACATTAAAAGATGCATTAAATAACTATAATAATGAGTCATTTAATGAAATGGATCCAAAAGATAAAAATTATTTGCTTGAGCTTGTAATCAAACCAAAGAAATCAAAATCGGTAGCTACCTGTAAGGCTCTTAAAGGGTAGCACTCATTGATCTCCTCAAAGAGTTCGTGGACATATTTGCCTGGTCCTATGAAGATATGCCGGGGCTGGACCCAGCCATTGTTGAACACCGGATCCCCATATATCCGGATGCTCGCCAGTTAAGCAAAAGCTCCGCCGGATCAAATCGGAATGGTCACTGCAAGTTAAAGAAAAAATCATGAAGCAGCTGCACGTCAATTTCATTAGGGTAGTAGAATACCTGCTCTGGCTGTCCATCATAGTGATCGTTCCCAAGCCCAACGGGAAGGTCCGGATCTGCGTAGATTTCTGCGAGCTCAACAAGGCGTCGCCCAAAGATGACTTCCCTCTACCTAATATTGATATTGTGGTAGAAGCCGTTGCTGCTCATAAAGTCAGATATTTCATCGACGGCATGCTGGCTACAATCAAATCAAAATGGCAGTAGAGGACCAGGAGAAGACCTCATTTACTACTCCTTGGGGGACTTATTGTTATAATGTTACGCCATTTGGGCTGAAAAATGTCGGGGCTACTTATCAAAGAGCTGCCACCACCCTCTTCCACGACATGATCGTGTACTCCAGCGATGCTAACGGTGCCTATATCAAAGACCTTCGAAAATTCTTCGAAAGGTTAAGGAAGCACCAAATGAAGCTTAACCCCACCAAATGCACATTTGGGGTTACCAAATGCAAGGTCATGGGATTCCTAGTAACCGAGCAGGGCATTGAGATCGAGCCAGCCAAGATTAAAGCCATCATAGAGATGTCGCAGCCAAAAACTCCAACCGAAGTCAAAGGCTTCCTAGGCTGATTGCAGTATATCAGCCACTTCATCCGGAAGCTGACAACCACATGTGAGCCACTCTTCAAACTCCTAAAGAAAAATACTGACCAAGTCTGGGACGAGAAATGCCAGCTAGCCTTCGAAAAAATAAAAGCCTATCTTACCAACCGCCCTGTGTTAGCTCCGCCCCATACACATAAACCTCTCCTCATATATTTAACCGTCACAGACACATCAGTAGGGGCTATGCTCGCCCAAGAAAAGGAAGATTCATACGCTGAAAACGCCATCTACTTCATAAGTAGGAAGCTGCAAGGAAGCGAACTAAACTATTCAGCGCTAGAGAAAAGTTGCACCGGCCTAGTCTGGGCCATTCAAAGGCTCAAGACCTATCTGCAAGGACGATCCATCAAGCTCATATCTAGGATGGACCCTATCAAGTACATCTTCGACAAGCCATCACTTCCCAGTCGACTGGTTGTGGTCCTTTCTTCTCAACGAGTTTGACATAACTTATATCACACTCAAATCTATCAAAGGCAGTGTAATTATAGACCACTTAGTTGATCTGCCTTTAAAAGCCGAAGATGCAAACGAGCCTAGCTTCCCAGACGAAGGTGTCCTGGAAATTACTGACCATGACACCAGCTGGCAGATGTTCTTTGACGGAGCCGCAAATAAAAGGGGCTTTGGCATAGGAATCTTGCTCATAGACCTAGCCGATTCTCATACTTCGTTAGCCATAAGGTTGGAGTTCGAATGCTCGAACAATACAGCCGAGTATGAAGCCTGTATTGCTAGCCTAAAAGAAGTTCTCCAAAGGGGAGCTAAAGATCTCGAGGTCTTTGGAGACTCTGCCCTGATCATAAATCAAATCGAAGGGAAATGGAAAACCCAAGATCCCAGGCTGCAGCTCTATCATGCCAAATTAACAGCACTTGTCGCTCGATTTGATTCCATCTCCTTCCACTATCTGCCACGAGATAGGAATAAATTTGCCGATGCCTTAGCCACTCTAGCATACTGCTTCAAAATTAATGCAGCCCCTGAAGTAGATCACGACCCCTGGTATTCTGATATCCTAAATCTGCTTCAAAAAGGAATCTATCCTCCCGGCCTGGACAAAAGAGGGAAGGTCTCTCTGCGGAGGTGGGCCTCACAATTTGTATTCAGTGGTGGAAGCCTATATAAAAGACATTATCAAGGCCTTAATTTATTATGCGTCGATCAAGCAAAGGCCGAGCAAATCATGGATTAGCTACATGGTGGTACCTGCGGGCCCCACATGAATGGTCATATGATGTCCAAGAAAATTATCCGACAGGGGTACTATTGGAGCATGCTTGAAACCGATTGCATTCGGTGGGTGCGTCATTGCGACAAGTGTAAGACCCTGGACCTTCGTGTGTTTGACTTCCTTGTTTTGCGTGTCAAATGACCATAACGTTCTTGTTGGCTTTTTGTTAGTAAGAGAACCCAAACTTTGGTTACTTACCATGATCATTATTGTTGCTTAACATACTAGAAATAAACCTAACATATATATCTTGGTTCTAGTTCTTTTAGTGGAGTATTGGTTGTCTTATAAGATTTTTATACTTTGTATGCTCGTGGTAGCTTTGTGTATCGCCTTAGCTTCCTTAACTCTGAACTAAGTCTTAAAGAGTCTTGGTATGATTTCTACATTTTCTTGGTCATTACTTAAACCATTGGAAGTTTAACTTTGAGGTTGAGACACTTCTTGCTTGTATTTGAACATTTGGAAATTAGGATGCATGAATGCATTCCTTTGCCTTAGAGACTTGTCCATGATTACTTGTGGTTCATGTGGGTTGAATTCTATACCAAGGTTACTAGTTCTTTCATGTTTAACCATCCTTGTTCGTGGACTTGTTAGTTGGAAATAAAATGACCAACTTATTACTTCACAGATTCAGTCTTGTTCTTGGGCAAACTTCGGGAAAATTCTGGTACCAATCTACTAAAGAGAATTGGCTTAAATTTTAGTGTGTGTTACCTACATATGTTAAGTTAATTCCTGTAAATTTTCATAATTTTCCAATGTGTTTAAGGGCCTCAAATAGGCCACGTATTATGGCTGTGTCTGTGTTCTGTTTTGAGAATTCAGAATGTTAACATGAACTTGGAGAGACTGTATTTTGATTAATACAAGTCCGAATTGAGAAATTTAAAATGCTAAATTGTATTTTAAAGAGTCTAGTTTCATAAAAATCAAAATTTACCTCAATCGGAGTTGTTAGTGATTTATGGTAGATTTTACAAGTTGACTGGTCAGTAGCATTGCCCTGATTTCCAGCACTTCAGGATTTTTATGAAATGTGGCATTGTCCTTGCACCCTTGACCTCAAGTCCGACCAAACTTGACCCAAATCACTTAATCTCAATTTATGTTGACCAGAGAGACTCAATCCAAGCCTTTGATGATTATTTATCAATGGTAGACATTTATTCAATGAGAAGTCACAACCCTTTCACTGGATTGGGCCAAGTTTGTGACTTCACCATCCCAACCATTTCAGCCATTTTTCCATCTTACGTATGATAGCTTGCTGGGTTTAGAGAGAGAAGGAGACTCAAAACACTCCACCTTCATTGATCGATTGCCGGAGCTCGTGACCCGATCGGACTTCCGAGACCGCCCTCAAGCTCTCTTACTCTCTCTCTACGTTTATCCTTGATTTATTTCTTCATGCATCCATTAATCTAAGGCTTAAGGTACGTTTTCAAACCCAGAAAATTTGTAGTTTTAATATTAGGCATACTCCTTCATAATAGTTGTTGTATACATGATTAGGAAGACTTTTGTGAAGTAGGAATATTCATTTCAACAAGATAGAAATCTGAAAATTTGGGACTGCCATGTTAACTTATTAATTTGGATTTAGTTCAAGCATGAATGTTGTTCTAAATATGCTAGGAGTAGTTCTTGTGAAGGAATTAATTACATTTGCAAGATGTTGAGAAATTGTCATTTTTAGGTTTGAAATCTGAATTTATTGGGGCTGCCCTATAAGTTAATAATTTGAATTTGAGTAAAAGCATGAATAATGTCCCAAATGTGTTTAGGAACAACTCTCGTGAAGGAAGTAATTGCAATTGAAAGTCATAGAAAGTTCTATGTTAGGGTTTCAAATTGTAAAATTTGGGTCATCGATAGACTAAGGTCATGTTTGGCTTGGTATTGTGGTCCTAATTGATTTATAAAAAGGTTAAAAAGGATTGTAAGACTTGTAGGAACTTGACTTACCCATGTTTTGGATCCTATGGATTTGGGGTTATTGATGGGAACCCCGACTCACTAGAGTCGCTATGTATGTGTGAATGCACCCTAACTTGTTTAAGGACTTGATTGTGAATTTGGGATCATCTCGGGAATCCGAGATGGTGAATTGAGAATCTCCTAAATAACGGCCTTTTGATGGGTTATGATCTAGTACTCTATATATAGAGTCTACTGCAGAGTTGCAAAGACAATCAAGTTGTTATCCAAAGCATGCTAGTATTGCCTTGACCTTACAAAAATAGTATCGCACTGACATCTTTAGAACTCAGACTACAACCCATGGGTCTTATCATGAGTGTACTACTTGGTACTTTAACTTAGAAAACCCCCAACGAGGTCTCATAGTATTGCAACATAAGTTAACGTATGGCTTCAAGGACTTGAATGTGGTAATAGTGGTTTATGACTATTACATAAACCTTAATGGATTTGAGATTTTGGATGATGAAATACTATCCTAAAGAGAAAGACTCTAAGGATATAATCTTGTTATTTGGTGAGCCTAGACACTCTAGGTAAACCTTGAAATTATATAAATTGTGATTTGGTATTCTTACTTATTT
>CM028384.1:18649016-18723074 GCA_013146195.2 Codonopsis lanceolata | reverse complement strand
TCCTGCAACTTTCCGGCGAGATCTTCAGTATTTTGGCACAAACTTCAAGATCCCTTCTCCTCCTCAATACTCTTCATCTCCCTCAATCATCACATCCCACCATTGCACTCCACCAAGTTGAAGAACTTTGAAGAAGAAGGAACCTCCATTATTGCCTCCATTGGAAAATCAGCTCCACTCATTTAACGATCTCTTGATTAAAGGCTGCAAACTAGTAATCCCAACCACTCTCTTTAATTTCATACGTGAAATATTTATGCTAGGGTGCTAGTTAATTTTAAACGTAGATATATTTTTTGCATGCTTTAGATTAAATTTTAATTTTAAAATTTTTAAAACACATTTTAATTGTTATATTTGTTTTTTGTTTTAAAATTTTATCAAACAAAATGTTTAAGCGTAGAAATCGGCTCTTCATCCTCGGCCGGTTCGGGAGGAAGAACAAAATTTGACATCACCCGCTTAGAGTGTCCTCTGAGCATCGAGCCACCAACAAACTCTCCAAGTCCTTGGTGCCCGAAAGGGGATTCAGGCTGAAGATTTTGGTCTTCGTCCCGTTCGATGGCTCGTGAGTGGGGCTGTTAGATTCTCCTGAGGGGCCGTAGTCCCTATTGTCGAGAATTCTCGCCAATGGGACATTGGCATGGATGGCGGTGTGCTAGACACCATTAGTGTTAGGGGCAAAATAGTTGACTTTTGGCCCAGCATTAACACCCATCTCGGCACCTCCAACTTTGCGGTGGGTGCCGATGATTATGCACACACCTCCCGGCCCATATCCACTGTCGAGGTGGTGAATCTTGTCATTGCTCTCCACGGTGTGGAGGTCCCTATAGTAACCCACCCTGGACCTCGCACCATGAGGAGTCCTTCCTTCAAGACAGGCCAAGCCCGTGTATAAATTTGTTTGTGGCGTCTCATGCCCTCAAGTCACCAAAACACGGTGAATTGGGAGGGGGATTCCTACACCATCATGACTAATGGGTCTATTGATGTTGGCGTTTGATCAGCGGCCAAATCAAGACCCTAATTAGAGGTAGGGCGAATGCGGGGTTCGTTCCGCATTTGATCAGCGACTTGTGTAGGGGGCAAGCGTGAGAATGCCCAAACACTGTTGAGAGATTGAAGGCTGGTCCGGTCATTACTAGGGCCATTTTGTTTGAGCATCACCGGCGGCCTTGAGTGAGGGTTCCTCAAGAGGAGGAACCCCAGAGGAAGCGAGATCCGTTGGGATCTCCAACGGGTTGGAGGAAGGCTATCTCCCAAGCCGATATGGTGAGTCGGCCGGTTGGCCTGAATGCGTCTTAGGCAGTATTTTTGACTATTTTGTAACAACTGTTGGACGAATACGTCCAACTATTATGTTGCCACCCGAGGCACGATCCCGAGTTTCATCCTCATTCGTTATCTCCGCCCGACTCACCTTGAGTCGAGGCCCAAGATTCCGATCCTCGTTCGTTAGGTGGACCCGCTATGTCCTTGATATTTGTCCTACCCCATCAATCCTCTCATATGTTCCTCTATTTTGAGGACAAAATAGAACTTAAGTTTGGGGGGATTGAAAATTTTAGGTCTTAGCGGGTCCCAGCCCTGAAAATGGACCAGGCTGTGTCGTTAGGAGTGAAAGAGTTTTGCTTTATTTGATGACCATTTAACTCTTCACCCTATTTATCTGTTTTTATTTTTTCGATTTTCGGAGGTGTTGCCTTGACGAGAATACACTCATTAGATACTCGTGGGTTCCTCTTAGGGGACCCATCATCAATGTGTCATTGTCATCCTCTCCCAAAAAATAAAAAATAAATAAAATATAAATAAATAAAATATTTAAATTCAAAATATTCATCCTCGAGTTTTAGGTGTGGTAATGCTAGTTAAGTAGTCCATGAGGAGATTAGTGCAATGAACCGCATAGTTAGTCAGTAGATCCCCGGAATTTACTTAATTTTGCGAAAACTTTTACTTTTCTCCAAATTCTTCATGCACTCACACAGTCATAACTTTGGATTGATTAGAATAGTTTTATAAAGTTTATAACACCGATTGATCTTCAACAAGATATGCACAAGAATATGATGCATAGCCATTCGAACATGATTGTTGCATTAAATTGTAACTTAGGGTCAATTGCATGATAAATAGATCCCTTGGATTTTCTCATTTATATATCTCAAGCACACTTTCGAACCGTGTTTGCATGTTAGTCTCAATTGTCCCTACCATGCGTCTTAGCGAATGCTTATGTGAAATCGGTGATGCTAAACATTCAACCCAATTCCCATAGTTGATATGATATTTTGTGTTGTTGTACTTGCTTTAAATATTATGTGAGCATTTGGCATTGAGCATTTAGGCCATCTTTGGATCGATTTAGAGCCTAAATATTCTGACCTATACTAAATATATCCCTAGTGTCCCCTTTGAGCCTAATGAAAAAGAATGGAGTGTGCTAAGCACACTATTTAAACCCATTCGACATCGTTCTTTACCCACATTAACTTAACCCTAAAGCCTATACACTTTTAGCCTACCCTTTGAGAGAGTAGGATTGGGTGGGAAATTGATTCTAGGAGGACCACTTCTTTTCAGTTAGGCTATTTTTTAGAAGACTTCTTCTTTCCGTCGTCGAAAAAAAAAAAAAAAAAAAAAAAACATGTGTAAACGAAAAATGAAACGGAGAAGAAGAGTGTTAACAAAGATTCAAATGGAAGCATAGCTTTCAAGAGAAAATATGTTAGAAAAATTATGCTGATTGGAATGTGATATTTTTAGAAAATTTAGTGCCCAAAACAAGTTTGGGGGGAAAGAAGAAAAGTGAAAAGTAACACAAAGTACCCCTCCTTGTGGTCTTTGCGAGGTCCTAGCCTAAATAGGGAAAACTTCCTTTGCTTGGAAGTATGAGGGATAAAGGGTAGTCTTACTCTCTCACTTTGAATTCCAATACCTTTCCATCAAATCCCCAAACACCTTGGCCTTACATTACAAGCTTAAAAGTCCTAATGATCTTCTTGCCAATGCTTATGTTATGTTTATTGTCAAGTGAGTAACATGAAATTGATCACACACTCCATATTCATTATTATTCACCCTAAAGCTCACTTGTGTTAGCATAATCTTAGCTATTACAAGTCATTGGGATAGGAGAGCATTGTATACATACATAGAAGTGCATGGGATGGATGTGTAAATCTTTTGAATCCTTGGGACCTTTACGTGCATGCTAAATGCATGTGACCAGGTTTGGATGGTAGATCTCATACTTCTTAATGCATGATTTTCTATTAAGCTGTAATTTTCATATGAATGTGGTGTTTAGCTCAATAAAAGCATTTTAGTCAAGATATTCTTTAAGGCGGTGATCACACACACGGAGAAATTAAAAGTAGTAGCGATATTAAGAAAAGACTAGTTGGTTCTATATGACTAAGCTGCATATGTGGTGAGCACCAAACGAGATTACATGCATGCCATATGCTTATAACTTGAGGATGAAACCAAAAGATTTTATGTTGTATTTTTTAGTTTATATTTATTTGTTGTTTTTGTATTTATACGCATAGTCGAGTCACTCGAAAGAGTCTCCTTGAGTTTGTGGGTTTATAGAGGAGTGTAAATAGTGTCACCCTCACAAAAGATTTTAATTTTTGTTATTTAGATGTTTTTGTATTTATAAGTTTATTTGTTTACTCGTGGACGAGCAAAGTTCAAGTTTGGGGGTATTTGATCGATGTATTTTATACGTCGATTTTATATACTTCGTGACTTGAATTAGGCTATTTCATGAGTCTTTTGAGTACTAATATATGTTTTTGGTGAGTTTTGTAAGTTTCGGGATTGTTCGTGAAAATACGAAACTCCGGGGTTGTAAGTGCAAATTACAAAGAAAGAAAAATTGAAGAAAATTAAGTCGTCAATGCGGACACCTTGCGGACGCAAGGTGCCTCCACCTGCGACCGCAAGGTAGGCGATACGTCCCTGAAGCCAAGCGACAATCGAAGAGCCAAGAAGCACACACACTTGGAGACCTTGCGGACGCAAGGTATCCAGCACACTGACCGCAAGGTAGGCGAAAATGGAATGCTTGAAAATTCGGGTTTTCACAGTCATTCGATTCAATCACAACTCCCAAGTATATATAGAAGTCGGATCCGAGCCTAAGCATAAGGAGGACGGTGGAAGCTCTCTCTACATAGATTTTAGGTAGTTTTAGATTGTATAACATAATTAGGTTTTGTAATTTCAAGTATTGAAGATCAAATCATGTCTTCCATCATCTTCATGTCTTGTTCATCGTCTATGATGAACTAAATCATCCCTAATCTAGGAGGTGGGAGGTAACTTGTATCGAATTTATGTTTTGATTCTCATATTTATGTCTATTCAATGCTTGTTGATTGTGTTGTTTATCAATCCCTTTATTATTTCGCTTTGAACAAATGAATGTAATCGCAAATAATAAAGGCTTAGAGGTGCGGATACATGACCATGACCAAATGCATATGTCGTACAACGGCTCACCAACACAATAAATTGGACCTATCGAAGCACGAGAGTGATAAGTTAGGACCAGGTTCTTACATGATCTAGGTGACAGATAGATCATAAATCTAGGTGACAGACTAGATTACGGAGTTCACGTGCTTAGGATATGGAATGGGTGAATTTTGCAGGGAGGGAGACTGAACCAATTGTTCAACAGACCATATCTATTTTTAGTGAACGAACCCAAGACATTGAATGACATTATAATGAATTGAACATAAAGGAGATATAAGTGAAACCAGAATCCTAGATTTCCACTCACCATAAGATCTTCATATCTGTTATTCTTGTCTAATTAGTTAACATCTATAACTAGTAAATTAGAGTAGAATTAAACATAAAAAACCCCCTTAGGTTAATAATTTGCTATCTATAACCGTTGTTCGTGATCACTTGTCTCTGTGGGTTCGACCCTTGCTTACGAGTCTATTCTATAATAGTCTTGTACACTTGTAAGGAAATAGATAAAATAAAACATCGATCAAGTTTTTGGCGGTCATGAGCCTCAGCATTTGAGCATGTAGCGAGGCGGGACAATCCGTGGGAGCAAGAGATAGCTGCTCCTCCTCCTCCTCCCGTATGGGGTACTAGCTTCAGAGATAATGGGCTGGTCAGAACAATCTGGTGTCCGGGAAGCAGGGATCTTGGCGATGAAGAGGAGAGCGCCTACGGTGGCTCACATCTTTGGCGAGTCTAGGGCTTCTTTTGCGCCTCGCTTGAGAAGGAGTATATGGGCCCGACTTCGGTGGGCCCGTAGACATTGATAGACCGCTGGGGCTAAAGCTGCAAGAAAAGGAATTGTTTATGGGGCAACAAAGGGGGTACAGGCAGTATATATAGATATGTACAATGCAATCAATGTATAATATAGATGTCTTAGTAAATATTCCTAAGTTGCACCTTAGGACTTGTAAAATTATATTTTAGTATTTTAATGTGAGCTTTTTGTCGTGGTTTTTCTCTTCTGTCAGTCGAGCCTTTTGATGCACCAAAGACTTGGAGGTAGTATGCTGAGGACTTCAAATAATGCCTTCCCTCTCCTTTTATCTCCTTATTAATTTTTTCTGTTTTTTTTATATATACTTTTTTTTGTGCTCTAATTTTTGCCCAGGCTGCCCTTTCGGGTTTTCAACCTAGCGAGCCCTTATTTCTCCTTTTTATTGTTTTTTTTTCTTTTCTTTTATAGGCCCTAACTTTTGTCTAGACCGCTCTTTCGGGTTTTCAGCCTAGCGGGATGGAGAGGGAAGCATTTACTAGATGGAATGACTCAGGCATAGTACCTTTTAAGCTTGTCGAGGTTGAAGAGCTGGACAAGATCTTCCCCATCCTGATTTGTAAGAAGCACGGCACCTCCTGATCGGATCTCCTTAACAATGTATGGTCCCATCTAGGGAGACTTCCATTTTCCCCTAGTATCAACGTAACTAGGGGGTTTTCTCTCGAATGCGAGGTCTCAACTTGGATATCGCGGCCTTTGACTTTTTATTGGCTCGGGTGATGCGCCTTTGATATGCCGGGTATGCTCCAAGGCTAACGGCGTCGTTCATCAATTAGGGCCAATTCTTCGTATCGCCTTTGACCCGTCAACACGCTATATCAGATTCCATCATCACTCTTAATGGTGGAATTTCCACTTATATCGGTTGTACCGCCTCCATGCCATATGCCAGAGAGTAAGGGGTAGCCCCAGTAGGAGTGCGGACTAAATGCGATAGCCCCAGAGGGCTAGTGGCAATTTTTACGGCGGTCTCTTCTGTGTCGACCATTTTTCTGATGATGTTTTCAAGAGTTTTGTTGGCTGCTTCAACGGCACCATTGGCTTGCGGCCGGTAGGGGGAGGATTTGTGTCTTTGGATCTTGAATTCGTCGAGTAGACGATTCACGTCCCTTTCAAAATGAGAGCCGTTGTCGGAGATTATCTCGAAAGATACCCATAGCGATATATAATATTGGCCGGATGAACTCGGATACCTTTCGGGCATTCGGGATCTTGTAGGAAGAGGCTTCCACCCACTTTGTAAAGTAATGTCGATGGCTACGGGGCGTATTCATGGCCATTGGATCCTTTCGGGTGAATTTGGCCTATGGCGTCGATTCCCCATGTTGAGAAGGGCCGGGGGCGTGGAGTTGTATAAGGCGTGTGGGGGCACATCTTTGCGGTGGCGTTGACATTTGTCGCAATGTCGCACCACCGAATCAATTTCGGCGTACTCGATAGTACCCACTGTCGGATGATTTTCTTGGATAGCATATGGCCATTCATGTGGGGCCCGCAGGTACCACCGTGTAGTTGATCCATAATTTGCTCAGCTTTGGCCTGATTGACACATAGTAAGTTGAGGCCTTGATAGTGTCTCTTATACAGGGCTACCGGCGAGTACAAATTGGGAGGCCCGCGGGAGACTCTTCCTCTTTTGTCTAAGCCGGGAGGATAGATACCTTTACGGAGCGATTTAAGATGTCGGCGTACAGGGCTCGTGATGCGCTTCGGGGCTGCATTGATTTTGAAGCGGTAGTATCTTGGGAGTGACCTTCTTCCCGGCTATAAATGGTGAACATTAGTTTACGGGGAATGCGGACTAGGGATGCGAGTGGCCGGGGCATCGGCGAATTGATTCTATCTCGTGGCGGATAATGAAGCGAGATAGAACCAAATCGGGCGGCAAGCGTTGTTAACTTGGCATGATAGAGGCTGCGGTAGAGGATCTGGGTCTTCCATCTTCCTTCGACTTGATTTATGATTAAGGCGAGTCTCCATAGACTTCGAGATCTTTAGCTCCCCTTTGGAGAGCTTCTTCCCAATCTGAGGCTTCATATTCCACCGTATTATTTGAACATTCGAACTCCAACCTTATAGCCGGCGGAGTATGAGAGTCGGTAGGATCGATTAGCAAGATTCCTATGCCAAAGCCTCTTTTGTTCGCGGCTCTCCATCAAAGAACATACGCCAAAGGTGTCATGGTCGGTGATTTCGGGACACCTTCATCTGAAACCAGGCTCGGTTGCATCTTCGGCCTTGAGGTAGATCGGCTAAGTGGTGCAATGGCGCTCCCTTTGATAGACTTGAGTGTGACATAAGTTATGTCAAACTCATTGAGAAGAAAGGACCACTTGGCTAGTCTATTTGGACAGTGATGGCTTACCGAAGATGTATTTGATAGGGTCCATTCTGGATATGAGTTTGATGGACCTTCCTTGGAGATAGGTTTTGAGCCTTTGAGTGGCCCAGACTAGGCAGGTGCGGCTTTTCTCAGTATTTGAATAATTTAGCTCGCTTCCTTGTAGCTTCCTACTTATGAAGTATATGGCATTTTCGATGTAGGAATCTTCTTTCTCTTGGGCGAGCATAGCCCTCTTGGCGATGTGCTGTGACGGTTAAGTATATGAGGAGAGGTTTATGTGTATGGGGTGGAGCTAGCACAGGGGGATTGGTAAGGTAGGCTTTTATTTTCTCGAAGGCTAGCTGGCACTTTTCGTCCCAGACTTGGTCGGTATTCTTTTTTAGGAGTTTAAAGAGGGGCTCACATGTGGTGGTCGGTGTCGATGAAAGCGGTGATGTCTTTGCAACCGGCCTAGGAAGCCTTTGACTTGGTGGGAGTTTTTTTGTGGCATTTCTAGGATGGCTCTGATCTTTGCTGGCTCGATCTCGATGCCTTGCTCGGTTACTAAGAATCCCAGGACTTTGCCTTTGGTAACCCCGAATGTGCATTTGGTGGGGTTAAGCTTCATCTGGTGCTTCCTTAGTCTTTCGAAGATCTTTGATATGAGCAGTTGGCGTCATTTGGAATGCGATCATGTCATCAACATAGACCTCCATCTCTTTATGGATCATGTCGTGGAAGAGGGTGGTGGCGGCCCTCTGATAAGTGGCTCCGGCATTCTTCAGTCCAAATGGCATGACAGTATAACAATAAGTACCCCAGGGAGTAGTGAATGAAGTCTTCTCCTGGTCTTCTGCTGCCATTTTGATTTGATTATAGCCCAGCATGCCGTCGACGAAGGATCGGACTTTGTGGCGGCGGCGTCTACCACAATATCAATATTGGGTAGGGAAGTCATCTTTGGGCGGCAGCTTTGTTGAGGTCGCGGAAGTCTACAGTCGGACTTTCCGTTGGGCTTAGGAGCGGTCACTATATTGGACGGCCAGATCGGGTATTCAACTACCGAATGAAGTTGACCTTGTTTCATGATTTCTTCTTTGACTTGTAGTGACCATTCGGCTTGATGCGGCGGAGCTTGTTTGGTAGGCGAGCATCGGATATGTGGGAATCCGGTGCTCGACTATGAATCGGTAGGGCATATCTTCGTAGGACCGAGGCAAATATGTCTACGAATTCCTTGAGGAGATCAATGAGTGCCTTTCTTTCTGGACCTTGGAGGTAGGCTGCCGATTCGATTTCTTTGATTTCATTGTCCGGCCCAGTTGATGGTAGACAAGTCTTCGATTCTTTGGCGATGAATGGCTCTGTTCCTGGTACTCAACTGACTTTGCAAGCTCAAGTAGATAATTTTTATCTTTTGGGTCCATTTCATTAAATGACTCATTATCATAATTATTATTATTTAATGTGTCTTTTAATGTAGGTGCAACTAAGGAATAAGCAAAGACATTTAAATTATCATTAAAAGCATATTGTACGGGGTTTATTACATTGTTGAGGACCTGGGGTTTGAGATCCTCAACTTTAGGTAGCGGATCGGTAGATGACCAATCCGTAAAGCTAGGGGAAGGAGTGGGGATAGTATATCCAAAACGGTCTACTAGGTCTGCGGACGTCAGGAGCGGACCGGTCGTGGTGTACCAATTTTGTAGAGGCTTATTAGAAATAGACTCAAACTCAGCAGGGAGCTTTTCATAATCAGTGCCTCTGTCTATCATACCCAGAAAGTTGTCTCCTCCGAACACTTATTGGAAACTCCTTTATTGATCAACGTATTTTGCAGCACCTTTATTCATGGTTAATTAGACTAACTTGCTTCCCTTAGACCTCCTCGGCTTGACTTGTTTCAAAGATTTTTGTACCCGCCACCGTGATTTCCTTGTTGTCGATGAGGTCCTGAATTGCGTCTCTGAGCATGTAGCACTGATCGGTAAGATGACCGCTGCATTGATGATACTCACAAAACTGGGCATGGTTCCAGGTTATGGGTAACGGTTTGGGTGGTCGGTAATTATCCATGGGCTTCAGTATCCCATGGGCACACAGCGTTTGGAGTATTTCGGATCTTGGGGCGGGCAAGTCATCGTAATGCCTAGAGATTGCTTCTTTTCGACTTCTTGGCTTTGGCACATGACCAGATCGGGTTTTGGTAAGGCAACTGAGCGGGGTTTTCTTTTTTGGATATAATTGAAATGAAATTGGCTTGACTGGACCTTGGCCCAATAGGGATTCCTTTTCTGGTATGCAAATGATTCTTTTTAAGTTCCCCGGGGTCATTTGGAAATAGGTATCTGAGGGATCAAAAGAGGAATGATTCTTTTGGTCGTGATAGTAGGCATTCAGGTGGGGAGGATCAAGGCTGATTTCTGGAGGATATGAGTTAGAGCTATGGGCATTAGAAATCATATCACCTTGGGCATGGAGGTCATCACCGGGCTGGTGGCTGGCACTTGATGGCTTTCTGGGGGCTTGGAAGAGGATATTTTCTGTGGTATCAGGGGAATTTATTTCAGGGGAATGGGAAGCATTAGGAACATATTTTGGGGTTTTGGCCTTTTGCGAGAAAGTGGCGAGAGTTTCTGAAAAACTGGCCAAAAGGTCATTTACCACCTGATCCACTATTCTTTTTGCGTGGGCGTCCAGTTCCTTTCTTAACCAAGCCTCAAGCCCAGGAGGAGGTGCATACGCAGGAGTTTCCCCTTCTAGTTCCCAACTGTTCCAGTTGTCACTATCCCCTGTCATAGCTTGTTTATTCTTGGCTGCCATATTGCTCGGATCGTACCTACGAGGCGATTACGCCTTGTCGTCTGGCCGATATCCTCTGATATGATTTATGCACTACTTTCCTGTATCAACCAGCCAGTATTATCTCTGTCTTTCCAAATTCGGGCCAGGTTTCTGAGGAAAATGGGGGTTTAGAGGTATCAGAAGGCTGGCTGGAGGCTTTATGGGCTTGGAGTACAGCGTGCCTTTTATTAGTATATTTTATTATTATAATTTTTTTTTGGTTCCCTACAATTGACCGGATAAGCACCCGCTTTATTTTGACAGTCTCAGGACTTTCCCTGGAACAGTGGATTCTTTCTCCAGAGTATAGGACCAACGTATTCCACCTGCCTTTCGACTCCTCAGGACTGGACTGGTCCCAGGTGAAGGGCCTATACTATTTCCAGTATCCACCATCCGAAATGGTCTAGGTCGAGCATCTGAGAATAATAAATCAGCCCCTGCTTGTTATTTGTGTATATATATATATATATATATATATATATATTTATTTATATTTATTTATTTATTTATTTATTTATTTATTTATTTATGCGCACTTATTTATTTTTTCTAACTTGCGCATTTTTATTTTTTTTTACTCTTTTTTTTTCATCATTTTTTTTAGAGAGGTTGATTCACAATTCGGAGATGCAAAAACCGGTCGGTCTATGAAGTGTCCTGAGAAGCTATATGCATTCTAGCATTGGCTTATGCAGGGAGTAGGCTGGCCATGGTGTAGGGTAACAGTTCGGAATATACCTATATGCGTGCACGTGTGTGCGGTATCTAGAAAGCAGTAAAGTCTTTTTTTTTTTACAGATATATAAACAAAAAAAATAAAACAGATACGGTCTGTCTTGCTATTATGTATGGATTTTCTCGGCTTTTTAATTTGAGCGCAAGCAAGCAAGCACACCATATTAAGAAATAGAAAGAAAAGTGAGGAAACTATCTATCCCTATTAAATACAATTTTGGTCTTATGTCCCCGAAATAAAATGACATAATGAATGCAGATATGTGCAAATGTACAAAATCAAACGAAAAAAGAACAGAAAGAAATAATAATACAGAGCCGGAAATAAAGCAATAATTAAGCCCCGGCCCTTTTATTGTGCTGCTCGGAATTTATTTGTAACATATACTCCCTCCGTCCCTAATTAATCGTCTGGGTTGACCCGGCGCAAAGTTTAAGAAAAAGTAATTGACTTGATTATTTATATTGGTTTAATGTGTAGTTTCCTTTAATGTCCATGTATATGTGGCCCATAATTAAAGTAGAGTGAAAAAGTAAGGGTAAAGTGGTAAAAGTGATGTTCTAAAAATGAAAGTTTCAAAGTGGACAATTATTTTGGGACGGAAGAAAAATGAAAGGAGGACGATAATTTAGGGACGGAGGGAGTATATATATATTTTTTTTTGATTTTTCGGATTTTTTTTTGTTTGCTTTTTTTTTAGAATATTTTTAAATACACCTGTAATAGTTATCGGAACGAAACTGCTGCAAGATGGAGGATCATATCCACAAATATAGGCACGGATGTATAGCAACGCAATATTCAAATGGATAAATTAATATAACAAGCATACTTTAGCTAAAAACAAATAAAAATAAAAATAAAAGTTTTATTTTATGAGTCTAGCCCTCCATTTTATTTAAAATAAAACAACTCTCTAGCAAAGTCGCCACTGTGAGGTTCCCGGGACTGTGCCCGCGCCCCGCGCGCCCTTGTTTAGGGGTGCGCGTACGTGCGGATGTGGGACACCACTGTTCTCGTTCCACCCTCCCTTTTTTAGGGGAAGACGAAATCAAAAGTGCGAGAGGAGTGCTGTCTATGATAGCGTGTTGGAATGCGCCTCGGTTGCCTTTAGTGGATTTTTAATCCAATATGGGAACTTATGGTTTCCCGCATCAAGTTATCCCTTTTTTAGGGGATACCAGGATATGTGAATGCATTACCCTTTCATTCTCATTTTCCCTTTTTTAGGGTAAAACGGAAAAGAGCAAAAAAGGATATTGCGACGCCCCCACTATGAATTTTATTAAAAATAGCCTTATGGCCCGTTTCAGATCACTATGGGAGCTTTGGGTTTCCCGCATCAAGTTATCCCTTTTTTTAGGGGATACCAGGATATGTGAATACATCACCCTTCCATTCCCATTCTCCCTTTTTTAGGGGAGAACGGAAAAGTGCAAAGAAAGAGTGTTGCGAGGCCCCACTGGATCCAAAAAGTTTTAGAGTCGCCATCTTTATTTTAAGGCAGAAATAAAGCAAAACCAGAAAAATGAAGAAAAATAAACCAGAGAAAAAGAAACGGGTTCGGAGGCTAAGTTACGAGTTGGGAATGTGCTAGGCACCCAACTCGCCCTTTCGGTCTCAAAAGTAGTTTTTGGCTGAAGTATGCTTATTGTTATATTTATTTAGCAAATAAATAAAGCATTAGAAGACAGGAAATTAAAACAAATACATCCGTTACTACATTATTTACGGACTTGCAGCTATTTCCTTACAATAATTACAAATGTATTTAAGAATATTTGGCCATTATAACGGCTCTTTTACATAATATTTCCTATTCTAATCCGGGCATCACAACAGCTTATATTGACTACATTGTCCCGGATTTAAATAACAACTTTAAATAATAAATAAATGAACGGGTAAATAAATAAATAAAATAACGCCCTTAAAGGCTTTTATCTTTTAGAGCGGTAGTGTGCTCGCTCTGTCCTTCAGGGAGAGGGAGTCTTTTTTTGTTGTTGTTGTTTTGATTTGCGCAGAGTGACTACTTATTTTGGATGCTTTTGGCTCGTTCACTTGGGCAGAGTGACGGCTTATTTCGGAAGGTTTTGGCATTTTTGGTTGGGCGGAATAACGACTTAGTTTTTGTGTATTTCAGCTCATTACTTGGGCAGAGTAACGGCTAGGCTAGGGATCACTTATAACTGGTCGATTTTTATTTTGGCGGACTTTGGACGGGGTTTAGAGTCTTTGGTGGGCTACACTCACCTATCTCACACCTCTCGCTAACTCTCGGCGTCGAAGGAACGCGGAGAAAATATCAGAACTTCGTTGCGATGATTTCTGAACGCTGAAATGAGGAGCCCAGCACACTTATTTATAGGTGGGACGAGGGAGTCATCGGGCATTTCTGGATTTCTTCAGCCGGCTTCAGCCATTTGTACATCCGCCTTCGCAAATTGCACAATGCGTTAAGTCTGAGAGCTACAGTAGCTCCTCTGGCGCCGACACATTGGTCTCTTGGCGCGGCGCCCAGCATCCTTTTAGGCCGCGCCAAGCTACTGTTGAAGTTCTAAATTTGACACTTTCACCCCTCGCAATTCACTGTTTTGTGCATCCTGCCTTTCCTTTCGCATTTTGACTCCTGTAACTTGACAGTTGTTAAGTTTGAACAGTTCTTGATATAACATGTCATAGTCACATACCAGGGGTACGAAATTGGGGTGTCTACAATAGGAGGAGAGGTTTATGAGTATGAGGAGGAGCTTGCACTTGTGGGCTGACAAGGTATTTTTTGACTTTTTCGAAGGCTAGCTGGCATTCTTCGTCCTAGGCTCGGTTAGTATCTTTCTTCTGGAGTTTGAATAGTGGCTCACACATGGATGTTAGTCGCCTGATGAAGTGACTGATATATTGCAATCGGCCCAGGAAACCATTGTCTTCCGTTGGGGTTTTCACCTGCGGCATGTCTATGATGGCTTTTACTTTGGCAGGTTCTATTTCGATGCCCTGCTCGGTTACCATGAACCCTAGGACTTTGCCCTTGGTAACTTTGAATGTGCATTTGGCCGGGTTGAGCTTCACTTGGTGTTTTCTTATCCTTTGGAAGAATTTTCGAAGGTCTCTGACATGGGCACCATTTGTATCGTCAGAATGCACAATCATATTGTCTACATATACCTCGACTTCTTTATGTATCATATCGTGGAAGAGGGTAGTGGCATCCCTTTGGAATGTAGCCCCAGCATTTTTTAGTTCGAACGGCATGACAGTATAGCAATAAGTTCCCTTGGGGGTGATGAATGAAGTTTTTTCCTGGTCTTCTGCAATTGAGCTACGCAAGCTCTGCAAGGATGTAAAGTCATAACGGCTAGGCAGAACAAGAAATTTAAAACTGCTGAAGCAAAATAATAACAACACGCCCGAGCTATCAAGCTCAAAGCTAAATACAACCAAAGAGATGGTAAATCTCTTGGTCCCAAAATTCGAACCGTGGCGCAACAATGCGCCACGAGCAATAAACCATCGGCAACACAACGCCGGCGAGACAACAAGAACCCAACCTGATATACAAATAAATATAATCCTCAATGGTTGTACAAGCCAGAGACAACAACAATGACTAACCAAAGGCCCCGAGGCTACTACCACAATATCAATGTTGGGCAGAGGGAAATCATCTTTGGGCGATGCCTTGTTGAGATCGCAGAAGTCCACAAAGATCCGAACCTTTCCATTGGGTTTCGGAACAGTCACTATGTTTGACAGCCAAATTGGGTATTCAACTACCCGGATGAACTTGACGTGCAGCTGTTTCATGATTTCTTCTTTTACTTTTAGTAACCATTCTAGCTTGATTCGGTGGATTTTTTGCTTAACCATCCTAGCATCGGGGTATGTCGGAATTCTGTGATCTACTATTGTTGGATCCAAGCCAGGCATGTCTTCGTAAGACCTTGCGAAGACATCTACAAATTCTTTGAGTAGATTGATCAATGCTGCCCTTTCTGACCCTTGTAGATAGCTGCCAATTCTGACCTCTCTGATTTAACCGTTCAGCCCCAGATTGACAACAGACAAGTCTTCTTCGATCTTTGGCGATCGGTGTTTTCTCGCTTGGACCGACTTGGCGAGCTCAAGTAAGTAACCTTTATCGTTCGGGTCCATTTCGTTAAATGACTCATTATTAATGTTAATTAATTTGTCTTTTAACGTAGGTGTGATACGATCTTCTCGGAAGGCTTCGTTGAAGAGCGATTTACTCACGCGGCGGAAGCTAGGGATCGAATGATGTTCTGCGGGGGTGACACCTCGACCCAACAATTAGCACGACAGGAACCTTGGCATGTACACCATGACCCGCAATCGAAGCAATTGAAGAACCTAAGTATAGTGATAGACGCCACAATTGATATGGATGAATCAATTGATAAGTCAAGATCAAACACACAAGCTTCACACCTGTATATTCTCAATAGTTCAAGAAGAACCAATAAGTTTTGATAAAACTCACAAAATAGAATACTCAAAGTTGTTCGTTCAATGAAAGAAAACCCCTATTTATACCTAAACTAGGCTGAAAAGTCGTACTAAGCAATTAGGGTAAAGTTTAGCAGAAAACCCTAATTAACAAAATGGAAAAACGGTAGTCGGGGGACCTTGCGGTCGCAAGCCCTATGACACCTTGCGTCCGCAAGGTCGGTAGAAAGTCGGCCCGAAAATCACTTGGCCTTGCGGTTGCAAGCCCTTCATAACCTTGCGTCCGCAAGGTCTCCAGAAAGTATGCTCGTGCAATAACAAGGCATGCAATCGTCCCTCTTGACTTGGATCACGTTCAGCAGCTTCCTTTGACCCTTTGTGGTCTTCTCTTCATGGCTCATTGCTCGTTCTTCCATCTCCATTGTCTCATGAACCATGCCATTGACTTCTTCACGGATTTTCTTGGCTCGAGCTCTCGTGACCGGTCCAATGGTTGTCGGCATCGGTATTGAGTTGTTGTTGTTGGGGATGTCCTCATCATTCCCTCCCTCTTGAAAAGGATTTACCTCAAATCACCTACATCATACGGACGCAAATCAGCAACATTAAAAGTAGCACTAACATTATACTCACCTGGAAGATCCAATTTGTAGACATTGTCATTAATTCGTTCCAACACTTGAAACGGTCCATCGCCTCTTGGCATCAACTTTGACTTCCGTTGTTGGGGAAATCTTTCTTTCCGCATATGTAACCAAACCCAATCACCCGGTTCAAACACCAAGTGTTTCCTTCCTTTATTGGCTTGCTTTGCGTATTGTTCCGTCCTTCGCTCAATGTTGAGCCTTGCCTTCTCATGCAACTTTCTTACAAATTCTACTTTTGCTTTGCCAACTAAATTCACAAACTCAGAAACAGGTAATGGTGATAAATCCAAAGGAGTTAAAGGATTAAAACCATAAACAATTTCAAATGGAGAATATTTAGTGGCTGAATGAACAGTTCTATTATATGCAAATTCAATATGAGGCAAACAGTCTTCCCAAGCTTTTAAATTCTTAGAAAGTATAGAACGCAACAATGCAGATAATGTCCTATTAACAACTTCCGTTTGACCATCAGTTTGTGGGTGACATGTAGTAGAAAATAAAAGTTTTGTACCAAGCTTACCCCACAAGGTCTTCCAAAAGTAGCTAAGGAACTTGGAGTCTCTATCGGAAACGATAGTCCTAGGCATGCCATGGAGTCTAACAATTTCACGAAAGAACAAATTCGCAATATGTGAAGCATCATCGGTTTTATGACAAGGTACAAAGTGTGCCATTTTCGAAAACCTATCAACTATCACAAATATAGAATCATTCCTATGTTTGGTTCTAGGTATCCCTAACACAAAATCCATGGATATATCCACCCAAGGATGATCTGGAATAGGTAGAGGCATGTACAACCCATGGGCTTGCGCCATTGACTTAGCTTGTAAGCAAGTCACACACCTCCCACAAATTCTTTCTACATCTCGTTTCATGTGTAGCCAAAAGAAATGTTCTTGCAGAATTGACAAAGTCTTAGCCACCCCAAAATGACCCATTAATCCCCCACCATGGGATTCTTTCACTAGCAAGTCTCTCAAGGAACAATGAGGTATACAAAGTTTATTTTCTCTAAACAGAAAATCCTCATACCTATAGTACTTTCCACATGCAACTCTCTCACAATTTTTATACTCTTCATTAAAATCAAGGTCATCATGATACAATTGCTTAATATGTTCAAATCCTAGAACTCTAGCATCTAAAGCAGAAATTAAAGTGTACCTTCGAGAAAAGGCGTCGGCTACCACATTCTCTTTACCTTTCTTGTACCGGATGACGTAAGGAAACGTTTCGATGAATTCCATCCATGTTGCATGTCGTCGGTTCACCTTGTGCTATCCCTTTAAATGCTTCAATGTCTCATGATCCGTGTGAATGACAAACTCCTTAGGCCACAGGTAGTGTTGCCATGTCTCTAAAGCTCGTACCAATGCATATAACTCCTTGTCGTAAGTAGGATAATTCAGTGATGCCCCACTTAACTTCTCGCTGAAGAATGCTATTGGTCTACCCTCTGCATCAAAGGCTGCTCCAATTCAATGCCGGATGCATCACACTCTATCTCAAATGCTTTCTCAAAATTTGGTAGGACAAGAAGTGGTGCATTTGTTAGTCTTTCCTTGAGCGTCACGAACGCTTTCTCTTGTTCTTCTCCCCACTTAAATCCCACACTTTTCTTTATTACCTCGGTCAAGGGAGCAGCAATACTGCTGAAATCTTTCACGAACCTCCTATAAAAACTAGCAAGGCCATGAAAACTTCGAACTTCTCCAACATTCGTTGGGCTCTTCCATTCTTGTATAGCTCTCACCTTTTCTTCATCAACCTGAATTCCCTGTGAACTAACAACAAAACCAAGGAAAACCAGACTATTCGTGCAAAAAGTACACTTTTTAAGATTAGCAAATAACCTTTCTTTTCGCAAAACATCTAAAACAGATTTCAAATGATTAACATGCTCATCCAAGTCTTTGCTATAAATTAAAATATCATCAAAGTATACTACCACAAATCTACCAATGTATGCACGTAAGATGTGGTTCATTAATCTCATGAAAGTACTAGGTGCATTAGTTAACCCAAAAGGCATAACTAACCATTCATACAATCCATGTTTAGTCTAAAAGCAGTTTTCCACTCATCTCCCTCTTTAATCCTAATCTGATGGTATCCTTGTTTCAAATCAAGTTTTGTAAAATATCGAGCACCATGCAATTCATCAAGCATATCCTCTAGTCTAGGAATGGGAAAGCGATACTTTACCGTGATGTTATTTATGGCTCGACAATCAACCCACATCCTCCAAGATCCATCTTTCTTTGGTACCAACAAGACTGGTACTGCACAAGGACTCATACTTTCCTTTATTTGTCCTTTGATTAAGAGCTCATCAACTTGCCTTTGAAGCTCCTTTGTTTCCTCGAGATTACTTCTATATGCTGGTCGGTTAGGAATCGATGCGCCAGGTACAAAATCAATTTGATGCTCAATACCTCTAACTGGAGGTAACCCACTTGGAATCTCTTCGGGAAACACATCTTCATAAATCTGTATGATAGAAGATATACAACTAGGCAAAGCATCAAGTAAATCATTGTTAGTACTCAAATATGCCTCTCGACACATAAGTACGATCATGGGCCTGTTAAGAAACATTGCCTTTTTTACCTCACTTGCCCTAGCATAGAAACTCTTATCTTTTCTCTCTTGGTTTTTCCCCTCATTTCTCTCTTTTATATTTTTATTGCTCACTTTGCTCTCCTTTTGCCCGGCTATCTCACTACTAGCTCTCATGTTTTCAGTACCTCACTCACTCTTGTTTTCTCTCAATCTCTCCTTTTGTTCGGCTTTTTTTATCTCTATGTTCTTTTCCTCACAAGCCGCACTCTTTTGTATACTAAGCTGATCTTCAAACACTTGCTTTGGAGAAAGTGGTGCAAGTATAAAATGTTTGTTGTTGAAAACAAATGAGTACTTGTTCGTGTACCCATCATGGTGAACTCTCCTATCAAATTGCCAAGGCCTCCCTAGCAACATATGACTCGCCTGCATAGGCACCACATCACATAACACCTCATCCTCATATCTCCCAATTCTGAATTGTACCATCACTTGCTTATTCACCTTCACCTCTCCACTATCATTCAACCATTGCAATTTGTATGGTTTCGAATGTCGAATCAAAGGTAACTCCAATTTTGTAACCATGGTAGTACTAGCCACATTAGTGCAACTACCCCCATCTATGATGACTCCACAATTTCTACCCTTCACCTGACAACAAGTATGAAATATGTTCTCCCTTTGCAAAGTCTCATCCTCCCCTCTAACTTGGACATTCATTACCCTCCTAGTCACCAAACTCACCCTATCTACTATCTCCTCCTCAACCTCCTCAACCTCCTCTAAAGGTGGTATTTGTGCACACGCTTCCTCCTCATCCTCGGATGAGAACTCTCCATTCTCCCTCATAACCAACACCTTCTTGTTCACACACTCATTGGCAAAGTGCCCCATACCTTGACACTTGTAACATCGAATGTCTCTTGTCTTGGTTCTAGTGTGTTCGGGTTTTGAAGTAGAAGTAGGTGTAGATGTGAACCTTTGGTGTTTCAAACCTAGACTTCACACAAGCTTTTATCTTCCCTTTGATTTCCATAATTAGACTTCCAATTAGAGTCAGGGAAAACCCGTGCATTACCCCTCCTCTTGTGTTGTTGCTCCACCTTAATGGACTTTTGAACTAGTTCATTAATGTCAACATACGTTTGCAACTCCACTACATTGGCAATCTCCTTATTCAACCCCATTAGAAAGCGGGCCATGGTCGCCTCACTATCCTCCTCTATGTGTGCCCTAATCATAGCAACCTCCATCTCCTTATAGTACTCCTCTACACTCTTAGTTCCTTGCCTCAAGGTTTGTAATTTTTGGTGTAGGTCCCTATAATAATGAGTTGGTATGTACCGTCTCCTCATCACTCTTTTCATCTCCTCCCAAGTCTCAACTTGAGGTTCCCTATATCTCGCTCTATCCACCCTCATCTTTTCCCACCAAACCGCAGCATAGTCGGAAAATTCAATGGCAGCTAATTTGACTTTCTTCAAGTCGGTATAGTTATGGCACCCAAATATTCTCTCCATCTTTATCTCCCACTCTAAGTATAATTCTGGATCATTTTTACCCGTGAAAGTAGGCACCCTCAATTTTATCCCATTCATGTTATTATCTTCTCTATTTCCTCCCCATCTATTCATGTCTCTCCTATCATTTGAGTCCCAATTTTCTCCTTCAAACTCTTCCTCTAGATTACGTTTAGGCTCCACTGGATTTTAACTCTTACTTGCATTACCTATCACATCTAGTTTCTCATTAAACTCCTCACTCATCTTACCCATCACCTCATGCATCTCCTCCCTTTGTTCCCTCATCATCTTTTCCATCTTAGCCATCATGGCTTCCATGAACAATTTATTATCATTTGCCATTTTAAAATCCTCACAAAACTCCCTTACGTGTATCTCTCCACTCGTGTATCACACAAAAGGTTTTAATCACTCAAATCAAAACTTTAGGGTTCTAAAAGAACTATCAAGTATTAACAAGTGCAAATCAAGTGGCAATTCAACACAAGACTCAACAATTGATAACGTATAGAGAATTAATTCAGGAGTAAGAAATTTGAATAAACGAAGACGCAGAACGTTTAGAAAGCTTTTGATCAGAAAATTCAATTTTCGAATCCACAATTTTGATTCGAATTTTTTTTTTAAACTGTCCGAAAATTACGCGCCAAGCATAATGAAGATGGTAATTTTGTATGAATGAAACGATTCGTATGAACAATGAGCTGTCGATTGTGATGAGTAAATTTCAATTTTTTTTTTGTATCTCAATCTAACCTTCAATTCGGTCATTGGTAAGGTCCCTTTTCCTTTTCTCCCAAAATTTTTTGGTCAAGAGATTTGTGCTCTTTTTTTTTTTTTTAGGGACTGTCGAGTTTTAGCAGTAACACAAAATAACAGTATTTTTTTTTTTGAGTTTATAACCCTAGAAAGATGTTAGGGTTTGAAAAGAACATACAAAACACAAATATGAAGAACAAACGTAGGATTGATGATCCTAGTTCGAAGGAAGAAGAGAAAGAAACAGATAACTAATTAAGAACAATTTAAAGACGGATAGATTATGGATCTAACCTTTGCTCGATACCAAAATGATACGATCTTCTCGGAAGGCTTCGTTGAAGAGCGATTTACTCATGCGGCAGAAGCTAGGGATCGAATGATGTTCTGTGGGGGTGACACCTCGACCCAACAATTAGCACGACAGGAACCTTGACATGTACAGTCACAACCCGCAATCGAAGCAATTGAAGAACCTAAGTATAGTGATAGACGCCACAATTGATATGGATGAATCAATTGATAAATCAAGATCAAACACACAAGCTTCACACCTGTATATTCTCAATAGTTCAAGAAGAACCAATAAGTTTTGATAAAACTCACAAAATAGAATACTCAAAGTTGTTCGTTCAATGAAAGAAAACCCCTATTTATACCTAAACTAGGCTGAAAAGCAGTTAAGCAATTAGGGTAAAGTTTAGCGTAAAACCCTAATTAACAAAACAAAACGGTAGTTCTGGGACCTTGCGGTCGAAAGCCCCATGACACCTTGCGTCCGCAAGGTCGGCGTAAAGTCGGCCCGAAAATCACTTGGCTTGGCCAAGCCGCAAGCCCTTCATAACCTGCTCAAAGGTCTCCGAAAGTGTGCTCGTGCAATAACAAGGCATGCAATCGTCCCTCTTGACTTGGATCACGTTCAGCAGCTTCCTTTGACCCTTTGTGGTCTTCTCTTCATGGCTCATTGCTCGTTCTTCCATCTCCATTGTCTCACGAACCATGCCATTGACTTCTTCATGGATTTTCTTGGCTCGAGCTCTCGTGACCGGTCCAATGGTTGTCGGCATCGGTATTGAGTTGTTGTTGTTGGGGATGTCCTCATCAAGGTGCAACTAAAGAATACGCGAAGACATCAAGATTTTCATTATTAATAGCAGACTGTACAGTGTTGGTTACATTATTACGGTCTTGGGGTTTGAGGTCCTCAATTTTAGGAAGCAGGCCGGTAGATGACCAGTCCGTAAGGCTAAAGGAAATAGGGGGAATGGTATATCCGAAACGGTCCACCAAGCAATGGACTCAAATTCTGTAGGGTGTTTTTCATAGCTAGTCCCTCCGTCAATCATTCCCAGGAAACTATCTCCCATGAAATCATCACCAAATAGGGCCAGGGCACAGTCATCTTGATCTATAGTCCAGGTATTTTTGACTGTTACAGTTTTATATGCAGGGTTACGGGGCTCCAGGGTAACCTGTTCCATTTCATTAATCGCGAGATTGACGTCTTAAAGATTTCCCAACCAGGGGGTCTCTTCCCACTTTGGTCTATCCAAGGTTCGGGGAACATGAGATATGCATCTGTTTCTCCTTTCCTTATAAAATATCTATTTAGTATTTTTCTATAGGATTGTAGAGAAGGATCTATGTAAGGACGCTTTTCATATTCTTCCTTGCTTTTCTCACGTTTCTGCCTCATGACCGTAGCTAACTCAGCTAGCGCAGGCTTGTATCCTAGACCAAATGGAGAGATATATTCCTTAAATTTATCTTGGACTAGATTAATAAGCCCCTGTTGATTTCTGGCGAGATCCAGACCAGGCATGTAATTCATTTTTCGGAGCATGTTTAGTGGGACCATATCTCCGAAGACCGTGATTTTCTTTCCGGTGATGTCAGTTTCTCGCCCATATTTAATGGCATTGACTCTGGCTTGAGGGATAACTTCGAAACCACTGAGGAAGATACCCCTATCATCTGCTCTATTTTGAGGATTGGGATGTCCCCGTTTTCTTTGTTTTCCATGATCTTATCAGCAAGTATGATTACTATGTGGTCATCGTGGATAAATTTGACACGCAGATGCAATAAGAAGGCTTCCCCTTTCACCCCATGGATCCAAGGACGTCCCAGCAATAAACTGAAAGTAACAGGAATGTCTAGGACATAGAATTCAACTAGCATGGCTAGTGGCCCAATAGTCATCATCAGAGTTACCACCCCTAGGACACATCAACTAGTGTTGTCGTATGCCCTGACTGTCTGCGATGAAGGAGGCAATTCTGATATCTTTGTCCCAAGTTTGGCTAGTGTGCTTGTGGGAAATACATTCAAAGATGAGTCGTTGTCTATCAGGACTCGAGGAACCTTTTTTTTTCATGACCCCTACAGTGATGTGGAGAGCTTCGATGTGGTTGGTTCCTTTTTTAGGCAGATCTAGATTGGTGAACATAATCACATTTCCAAAGTGTATGTTTCCGATCATTTGGGTGAGCTCATTTGGAGAGGTTTCATTGGGGATGACTGCCTGACTTAGGGATTTGGCCAGTGTGTCACGATGAGTTTTGGAAGCACATAGCAAGCCCTAGATGGATATGTTTGCTTGGGTTTTCTTCATCTGAGCTTACAGGGTATCTTCCATACTTTTAGCTCCAGTATCTATTTCTTTGTCTTTGCCAGAGTGGTCACCATTTTCTTGGTTTCGTTGATATGCTTGACCAGATCTGGTAAGATGGATGACATCCCCACCGATCCAAGTGGCTTTTTCAGTGCTACTGATATTTTGGCTACCCAGGATAGTGTCCCAAGAGAGCATGTTGCAGCTAAGCTCTTTTTCTAGTAGAGGGAGAGGAAGAACGATATATGGAAATGGCTTTTCATTCCTTTGAAACTTGGGTACACAATTTTCTTCATCAACCTCAATAATGTTGATTTGAGGCAAAGGGTTATTGACTACATTAGGCCTGGGGGCAGGTTTTTCGATGACCTTATGTTCTATTAGATCTTGGATCGCATTCTTGACTATGTAGCACTTGTCGGTGAGATGACCACTGTAGCGATGGTATTCACAATAATGGAGATGGTTCCATGAGTTAGGCAGAGGATTCGGTGGCCTATAGTTTTCCATGGGCTTTATCACTTCCAGTGCCATCAGTCGTTGCAATATCAAAGATTGAGGGGCTTGCAATTCATCATAGTGCCTATTTCCCCTGTTTGGTCCCCTGAAGTTTCTGTTTGGGCCATTATTTCCACCAACTGTATTGATGGACCTGTCTGCTCCATAGGACCATGGTACAGTGTTGTAGCTCTGGGTAGGAAAATTGGTTGGTGGCATAGTAGGCGTATTTCCTACCATGTGGACTACTGACCCTGATACGGCCGCCTTCCCTTTTGAGTAGCGAAAAGAATTGGGAGGTGTACCGACTTTTAAATGTCCAGTTCGTATATCTTCGTCGATATGGATCCCTATTTCCACTATTTCATTGAAGTTACCATAAGGGAGATATCGCATATGCTCTAGGTAAATGGGTTGGAGATTTCTGATGAACATTCTGGCTGATTCAACTGGATCAGGCCTGTCTAATGTCTGAGCTATCTCTCTTTTCCACCTAGCTGCAAAGTCTGCGCAGGTTTCTTTTTCTCTTTGGGTGCACGCCTCAAGTTCCCTCTTATTTTTAGAGCTAGTATTATCTTTGTACCTCTTTTGGAACTCCTCAGCCTATTTGGTCCCAAGTGCCCATGGTACTATTGTCTGCTAGCATCAGCCATTGCTTAGCTACCCCTATCAAAGTGAGATGAAAATTGGAGGCCATAGTTTCAAAACTAGTCCCTCTTGACTGCATGCCGGTAGAGTAAGATTTTAGTATATCCAGTCCCATCGAATTTTTCTATATCGGGCATTTTGAATTTTGAGGGTAGTATAGGCAAAGGCTGCAATGTTAATGCCCGTGTAGAAAATTCTCCCTTGTTCAAGACTTTGAGCATCATTCCTTTTAAGTTCTCCATATCTACCTCTAATTTGGTGTGAGGTGGTGATGTGTTTTGCTATATATTGGAGGGGTTGGGGGAAAATAGGTTTATTCCTTGCTGAGGCATTTGGTAGGGATTTTGGGGAGGTGGGTTATTGGTAGTTTCTATTTGACGACCAAGATCATTGAAAGGTAAATAGGTCGTTACTTGCCCTTGCTAAGTATAGCTTCTAGGGTCCATGTGTGGGCTTTGTTGAAGTGGATTGGTGATGGGAAATGGAAGGCCGTTTGGATTCTGAGGGATATTGGTATTTGGGAAAGGATATGGTGGATTTGGTGAGAAAAGGTTAAAATTTGGATAATAGAGGTTTCGTGGAAATTTTGGGTTTGGGGTGTTGGTGGTTGGTGATGGGTTAGTGTTTGGCTGAGGGTTTGGATTTAGAGGAGCTTGAGAAGTAGATGCTTCTTTAGGGGTTACAAGGAAAATGATTCCCTCACCACTAGGCGGTTGGACCTTGTATGGGGTTTGCTATTTGGCTCAATAAGCGATCAGCCTGTGCACCCAAATTTTGATCTAACCATTGTTGCATAGCCGGAGTCGGAGCGTACACTAGAGCCCCTGTATCAGTACCCACTGTAGACTGCTCATTTTTGGCGGCCATTATGCCCAAATCTGTATTCTCTGAACTGATTCTGATATTCTCTGATCTGACCCCTGTGCCTGTATCACGTATCAACCGGCCGGTGCTATCTTTTCCTTTCCAAACTCGGGCCAGGTTTCTGAGGAAAAGAGGTTGAAGGTATTAGAAGGAAGGGTACCAAGCTTTTAGGTTCTGAGTACAGTGTGCCTTTAAAATTTTATTATTATTCATTTTCCCCTAAGATTGATCGGACAAGCACCAGCTTTGTTTTGACAATCTCGGGACTTTTCCTGGAATAATGGATTCTTTCTCCAGAGTATAAAACCTTCGTATTCCACCTGCCTTTCAACTCCCCAAGATTGGGCTGATTTTAGGCGAAGGGCCGATACTCTTTTCGAGATCCACCATTCAAATGGTCTAGGTCGAATATCATAAAAATTATTGGTCAGCCCTTGTGCATATACCTTTATTCATTTAGGTATATATTCCTTTTTTTTTCTTTTTCTTTTTTTGCAACAGGGATTGGTCAATAATTTAGATATATAAAAATCGATCGATCCATGAAATGTCCTGAGAATCTATACGCATTTAACGTTGGCTGATGCAGGGGGTAGGCTGACCATGGTATAGGGTAGCAGTTCGGAATATTTCCACGTGCGTGTGTGTGTGTGAGGTATCAAAAAAAAGCAGAAAAGTCTTTTTTCAGATATAAAGCAGTAAATGGGCCGTCTTTATGTTCTTTGTGGATTTTCTCGGCTAATTAGTTTGAATCCTCGAAAGGATGGCGCGAGCGAGCGTGACGGCCATTCAGATCAATAAATAGAAAGAAAAGTGGGGAATCTATCTGTTCCTATTAATTACATTTGGTCCTAATCCCCAAAATAAAATGACAGAATAAAAGAATATTTATATATTTTGCGAGGAATAATAAATAAAGCAGAGTAAAATAAAGTAAAGCGATAATATGCCTTCGCCTCGTTTTTTTGTTATACTGCCCGAAATTCTATTTTTCATCCTTTTTTTATTCGCAACGGTACCCGGAACGAAGTTACTGCAAGTTTTCATAGTTATTTGCACAAATATATATACAAATATATAAAAATGCAATATTCAAACTGTTAAATAATATAATAAGCATATTTAGCCAAAAACAAAAGAAAATAAATTGTTTCTTCTTTTTTTTTGAAAAATGAGTTTAGCCCTCTGTTTTTATTTTATTTAAGATAAAAACAACGTCCCCAGCAGGGTCGCCACTGTGAGTGCCCCGATTTTCGACCGTTTCCCCCCGCTTGGTGAAGAAACGGGTGGTTTCAAAACCTTTTAAAGTGCGTAGAATGCGCTCGGCCACAATTGTGGACTCAAAATGTGATCAACATAATCGTCATCTATATTTTATGGAAAACAAAGAAAAGCCAAAACTAGCCAGATTTGCAAAGGGTTTGGAGGCTAAGTTACGAGGAGGGAAGGGGTTAGGCACCCAACTCGCCGTTTCGGTATCAAAATAGTTTTTGGCTTAAATATGTTTTTTTATATTAATTTAACAGTTGCAATAAAGCATTATATATATATATATATATATATATATATATATATATATATATATATATATATATATATATATATGTAAGTAAATTATTACAAACTTACAATAGCCTCCTTCCTAGAGTTACAAATACATTTATAAAAATTTGGCCATAATCATAGCTCTTTTTAGTGCTATTTTCTATAGAATTTCGGGTAGAATAACTGCTTATTTTCCTTACATTGGACTATTCTAAATATCACTTTTTATAAATAAAAAACTTTAACAAGCCTACCTCTTGAAGCGTGGGGGTTTTATCCCGTACCATCTAGCTTCTGGCAGGTTCTAAGGTGCGCTTGCTCTGTCCTTTAGGGAGAGGGAGTCTTTTTCCTGTTGCGGGGACTCAGGTAGAGTGAGATCTCCTTTTGGTTGCTTTTCGCCTCGGGATCCGGGCGGCACAACTGCTTGCTTTTGCTGCTTTTGTTTGCTTGCTGGCGTCGGAAATCGAGCAAAGCATCTGCTTGTTGTTTGCTGATTTGACGTCAGGATTCGGGCAGGGCAACTGCTCTTTTTGGGATTTTTGGACCGGTGGAATAGGGCGGAATCCTAGCAGGGTAACTAGGTTTCACTTTGGCCGGAGAGTTTTAGTGTTTTGGGGAGATTTGGCGGACCTTTGGGGCTAGAGGAAGAAATACGCTCTCTCAACTGCGTGGTGAACGCACTGCCTTAACTATGTTTTTCAATGCGTGAGAACTGTGTGTGAATTGTCTCTGAATTCACAAACCGGGGGGCCTCTATTTACAGGCTAAGAGTGAGGCTTCCTTCGTGATTAAGTTTTACTTTTTGTGCTTCACCGATTTGTACCGTGCGCTGAGAAGATTGCACCTTAGGCAAACTGCTACAGGAGAATGGAGACTATTGGGCGCCACCCATAGTGATGCTGGGCGCGGCGCCTGAGGTGGCCATGGGCGGCGCCCTGGGTCATTCTTGTCCTTCTTTTTGGAACTTAGCCCCCCTGCATTTCACTGTTCATGCATCCTGCCTTTTCTTTTACATCTTCAACCCTGTAACTTGACATTCGTTAGTCCTTTTAACAGGTCTTGATATTTTATGTCATGTTACATATCAGGGGTACGAAATTGGGGTGTTTACAAATTTTCATCGGGTTCTAACAAAGTAGCAAGTGACGCACCGTTTAAGCATCACAAGCATATTTGGTCCGTGTTACGGGAACATGTAATCTAAATTAAATGATATTGCTTCAATATGCACCGTTTAAAATCGGGTCTCTCTCTCTCTCTTTCTCTCTCTCTCTCTCTTAATGCTTTCAAAACATTAAGAAAGAGAGATCTTATTGAATTTTTTTCATTCTCAATTGAGTTCAAGTATTTATTTATTCTCAGTTTGTTTGCTACAAAAGGAATTGTGACTTAGAATTGTAATGCTTAGTTAATGTTTGTTGCCAAAACCTTAATTAACCTAATAGTTCCTAGCTAGTTAGTATCATTGATCCATAATTGTCATTACTACTACCCTATACTCATTATTGGGAAATCATAAATTATTTTTGATGTCAAATTTTGGCGCCGTTGCTGGGAAACAGTTTTGCTATTTATTTCATTTTAAGAATTTTATTTTGTTATGGCGGAACGAGATAAATTCTAGTTCTATTGATCAAAGATTGAATGCATTGACTTTTCTAGTGGATAAGTTTCTCGTAAATTAGGTATCAAAGGCTCAAGTTTGTAGAAATTTGTTGGTTGCCATACATGTTACAGATTACTATCCTTCATGGCAAGGTAATGTGCAACAAGCTATGGCAATGGGAGGATTTCGAAGACAAACTCATGATGATCATGATCCTTATTCCAATAGCTACAATCCAGGATGGTGGGATTAACCAAATTTCAGTTGCGAAAATCAAGAAGGGCAACCGGTATTTCTGCAACAGAACTATCCATTCTCACCTCCTCCATCAATTCAGTCCACTACTAATTCCGGCACATCGTTAGAGACTTTAATCAAGAGCCTTGCTAAATAGGTTCAACAAGATAAACAAGAAAAAGAGGCATGTTGATAACAGAAAGGAAGAAGTTGTGCAAAATGAGGGTTACCAATAAATGAAGGTGGAGAATTCATGAAATAGAATAAGAAAATTGTTATTCCCCCACCTTTTTCGGGAAGATTAAGGCATCATAAGATTAAGGCATCTTTGAGACCTTCCGTAAGGTTGAGATTAACATTCATGTCATGGATGCCATAAGGGAAGTGCCTCATCATGCTAAGTTTCGTAAAGAACTGTGTGCAAATAAAATGATCTGGAATTAGTTCTTGTAAAAAGTTTGACAGATAAAGATGTACCTTTCCAAGGCAACGAGGAGGTGCAAGAAAATATTGTGACACTTTATTCCACATTAGAGGTAACTAGCAGATTTGATTTTCCTTCTCTTCCGTTACCAATTTCAAGTGAAAAAAATTCTTCATCCATTGCCAGTTATCATTAGTAATAATTTGACCGAGTTAGAGGAAGAGTGGGCATTGAGTCTAGCTACAGACGTTAAATAGCGGTGCTCGTTGGGAGACAACTCAATTTTCTTAATTTTAATGCTTTTATTTCATGTTTTTCTAGGATTTGAATTTATTTATTTGTGTTTTTCATTATGTTTTTAGTTTTTTTTTTTTTTGTAGCAGCAAGTGTTGGATTTGATAAAAGGGAAGAAATACCGATGTGTGCTGGAAGTGTTAGTAGCTGGGCTTTGGAGTTTGAGAAATTAAATGAAGATTCTACAAGTTTTGGAGCACAATGTGGGTTAATAGGTAATTTTTGAAAGGAGGGAAGTGGGTGAATAGTTAAAATAATGAGATGTGACCACCCGCACCCGGGTCATCGAGTTTTCTATAAATTTAATTCAAAAATAACCCAATTACAAACACGTAACTCGCATCGGTAGAAGCAAATAAATAATATATAACTCAGAATATAAAATAAGATTTCTTTACAAACATATTTTCATTACAATTTTAATGATGTCCAGAAATAATACATAAATGTTTTACTATCAAAGTTGAGCGCTTCAATCTTCTCTTACTTCATATGTCGAACTTCTCGATCTACCTGCAATCTACGGGGGCATGCAAATGCGAAGGGGTGAGTTTAAGACTCAGCAAGGTTATACCGATCTCATGTATTATGAATGTATGCAGTTCAAGACATATTATTATGAAGTACTTTTAAAGGCAATAATAACAAATTAGTCAATCAAGTCTAATCACTGCATAGCCAGTTCAAAGTATTCATCGTCACATACCGGTCAATACAGTGACCCGTCACGAGCAATAAGAACTCTTGTATAGGCGCCTTACGTAATAGGACGCAAACTCATGCATCCTATCTAAAGGGATAGCAAAAAGTTAATAGGACTCTTATTGGCGACTTAATAAATCAAATGTGTTAGGACCCCATCAATCGTCCTATAAAGAGCATTCTAATATTTCCTTAAAATGATGACGTATGGTGTCCGAATATCTAAGTGTGATAGGACGATAAAAAACGTCCTAATACATTATCTTAATAGGACGAAGTTAGTCGTCCTAATACAATATCATGATAAGACATGTATATGCGTAATAATAATAGCAACGTGATACTACGGGATTGGACGCCTCAACAATAGATTGAGACAATCAATAACGTTCTAATTAAATTTTAAAAAACTATCTTATAGTAGAATACTTTAGAAACCTTTTAAGAATCATTCTACTAATAGACATCAACATTCAAACACTTAGAAAAATTGAAACATTTATAGTTTTTTTTTCTCCTAAGGGGGGCATGTGAAGGGATTGAACCTGAGACCTCACACTTTGTGAAGCCACATGTCTACCACTGGGCCACCCCCTTAGGGGGTAAACATTTATAATTAACTCTTATAATAAAACATAATAATGTCATACAAATTTATATTAACCCAACATATTCCAAACACGCAGTCTTATCCACAAACATATATTCTAGCAACACTAGCTAATCATTTAAAAGAACTAGTGTAATACCCTGAAAATGCTAATATGAAATATTAAATTATAATATAATTTAAATTACATTGTTTTGGGCTAATCTAATTATTTTGTGTCTAGTTTCAGTTTTGGATAAATTTCGAATTCGGCTGTTGAAATGATAAATTTGTGTCATTATTTAATTTGGGCTCGACCCACAATTGGGGATTTAGCCCATGAAAAATTAAATAGCAAATATTGGTGTAATATTAATATAAATATTTTTATCTATAGCAAATATTGAAAAAAAAATTATAATATAATAGTAGTAGATAATAACCATAAAAGAGATAATCATGCTTCTGTCGGGTTTGTATACGGGAAGGAGTCTATATCCTCGGTTGATTTCGGAAGGAAGTCTTTTCCCTACAAGAAGTTTGATACGAATCAATCACGCAGTGAGTTCAATTAATAAGTTAACCTAAAGCTAGGGGATATATATTTGGAGTTGAGAACGAGAGATAGAAAGAGAGATAACAACAGTTTTCCACCCACAGCAAGAGATAAACAGAACAAGAGTAGCGTCCGTTCTTTTTTGAGAAACTGAAGCAACTAGGTAAGCCTTCATCTTTGTCTTTCCTTCGTTGTTGTGATTAATAGAAAGGTTTAAATCTCAATTTGGTCACCCTACTTTCGGCCAAAAGTCATTAAGCTCACTCTACTTTTTTTTTCCTCAATTTAATCACTTTACTTGGCTTCGTCATTCAATAAGGTCACTTGAGTAATTTTTGTCTGTTATGTTGGATGGAAATCATTAAAAAGACCAAAATAGCCTTATTAAGTTGAAGGATTTTACTCTCAATATTAAAAATTGAGGGTTCAAACTAAAAAATAAAAACTAAACCTTATCTACATTCTCATGCCCTGTCCTGATCCAAACTTCATTAGGTTGGCTACCTTCCTGATGACAGCTAGCTATGGGGTCCCATCGCTCCAGGAACAAAAAGTTATTATTGACCCTTCAATTCTTCTCCTTTAGAATTCCTCCGGCCTCCTCCTTCGACAAAAAACGAACAAGAAAGACTTCCCACTCAGCTCCAGAACACAAACTCCACCTGCAGTCTTCTAATAGCGGTCCACCCACCTTTGAATTTCCGCCCTATCTGGAATAGGACATTCCGTCGAACCCAATCTCCCTACCAGAGACGTTTCCAAGAGCTCCAAAGCTCCCTTACATGAGCTTTCCTCTAACTGGAAGTCCACTGCACTCCCATCTCCCCCTTTTTCATACCTCTGCATTCGACTAGATCAGGCCAAGTAGGTATCTATGCGGCCTCCTTATAAAATTTAAAGAAACCTCTACTCTCCGCCTTCTCTTCAGACAAAAAATCTGTCCGGCGAGTCTTCTCCAGTCGCGCTCTCCATCATCGTCTGCCATCCAGTTCAGATTCACCTGCAAATCTTTCTGAATCCCTACAATCCAGCTCCTTCTTCAAATACCCAAACCTCAGCGACCTTCATCTTCTCCGGCGAATCATCCCCAAGCAGTCCAGGCGATCGTCCACGATATTATTTGTTTGAATCTCATCTAGGCGATCGTCCACATCTCCTGTCCTCTCCCCTCGTCCTTTCGACTTGCTATCTCGAATCTATCGTGATGGTATGACTCTTTCTTTGCCCGGATCGAAGACCGATAGAGCTCTTCGCCGATCATAGAGTGAGATTCTGAGAGAGGGAAGGCATATGAATCCCGAAAAATTCTCGATAAAAGACTTCAATCAAGTGAATAGAGTCCCATTTCTCTTACCCATTTCTTGTTCCAAGAATTCCGTAAGGTTAAAAAAGCTAGTAAGGGTATTTTTGGATTTTCAGAAATTTTTTAAGGTTTCCAACAAAATAATTGGATGGAGTGATGAACTTGATATTTATGTCCAAGTAGAGTGATTAAATTGAGGGAAAAAAAAGTAGAGTGAGCGTGACTTTTGGCCGAAAGTAGGGTGACCAAATTGAGATTTAAACCTAATAGAAAAAGGGGAGAGAGAACTATAGGCTGCGACTAAGAGAGAAGCAGACTGTTATTTTTTGAAATCAAATTATTGGATATTTTTTCTTTCTTTTGGTACAAGTTGTGAATGGATTTTCTTTTATTAAATCAAGTGAATTGGGTTACAAGTTATTAAGAATTAGTGTAAACAACTTAGTTAGATATTAATGATATATATAGATGTGTATATATAGGCTGATGTATAAGTAATGGAATTGGAAGATATATCAATAGCACAGGGGCAGTTGGCTTCGGGATGAAGATGAACCAACTTACAAATCACCCCATAGACTTTGAGACTTTTAATAGTAATTGTTGCTGAAAAGTACCCCAAATTATGGAATTGTCAAATAAATTTTTTCGTTAATGGTTGGCATTTTCGTTAGTAAAATTTCTGGAAATTTCATGCGAAACCTTGAAATCATAATTCAAATTTGAAGTATTATGTTTAAATTAGTTTTGGGCAAGACGAATTATGGCTTCAATTGCGGTTCGAAACTTTTGTCGCGAGCACACCTTAACAAGGTAAGGGATTACGTTTCTTTTAGGTTCTTTACAAAAGTATTAAATGCTTTTAATGTTAGCCTTCCGCTGATTCTTGAATTATGTTCCTTCATTTTCCATGCTCGACCTTGTATTGGTAGTTGCTTTGACTCCGTCATTAGCCTTTGTTGAATATCTTCGTTATGATTTCGCTTTTGCAAATTTCATGCTTAAACTTGTTTACATGAAATAATTTTTTCTATCGAAAAATTTGTTTCGTATTTGTCAACTTATCGGCATATTCCTTTGTATTGAAAATAATGATTTGCAGTACAAGTATTGTTTTGATAGTGGTACATTTATAGTACTATCTATGTTTTAAAAATAATTATGATCACTAAGTATGAACAACCCGTCACGGGGATTACGTGACAAACAATGAAATAAATTAAATTCCACCACTTTCCCCGTGAGTGTCGTAATCAGGATATACCATATCAATGTACCCTTCAGGGGATTCGTGTACCCTTCGGGGGATTTGTGTACCATACGGGGGATTTGTGTACCCTTCGGGGGATTTGCGTAACCTTCGGGGGATTTGGTTCTTAGCCAATAGACCCTTACGTAATCTTAATAAATGTATTTGATCTCTTATGTCATTACTAGCTGGTATGGGATAGTCAGTAACGACAAATTTATTTGATCCACATTTTGTTTTACTTGAACTCTCCATTTAAAATGAGTTTTTAATCGTTCAATTCCTATCTTTTGATTTTGCAAGTTATCAAATGTCTAAACTCTACAACACGATTATTCTTTGAGTCACCCCTCCTTAGAAACCGGAGGAGCGACGTATAATCTTACTGAGCATTGTTTGCTTACCCTTCACATCACTCTTCTTCCAGATCGAAATTAAGGACTAAGCTTGAGGTAGAGGATACCAGTGAAGGAATCAAGGCTTTTAGGGCGTACCTTTATGATTTGGAATTTAATAGAGACGTATTTAAATTAGTAGACTTTTTTTCGCAATTTATTTTGGATGATTGTATTTTAATTTGAGACTTTTGTAATTCTAGTTGGATATTGTTTCAATTTAGTCTTTACTTAAGTTTGAATTTGTCGTGACGTGACCAGATGTGGGTCCAAAAGGTCGGACCCGAGTTTGGGGCGTTACAACTAGTGTGCTCGAAACATCTCGATCATCTATGCACTTGTTCTGATCCTGAATCTCCAATTGGGGGAGTAGTTGGCACATTGTTTGTTGATTCGTTTTTGGCTAGTGGAGGAACACCCCATTTCTCTTCAGATCAAAGGGGCTCAAAACATGAACAAAACCATTTGACAAACCAAGTGCTTGTTGGAATTGCTGCATAGGAACCAAACAAAAATTGTTGGAATGAAATATGACTATAAATTTGTAAACTGACCAAGAGAGTGTTTACTAAAGACACTCACGACAATGACAAACACTACAGAGCATGAGCTGCAAACATTACCTTACCATAGTTGAGTCTTTCAAGGAAGAACTCTTTTATGTTTGCTCAAATTTGAGTAAAATCTTATTCATCCTTGGCTTATGTCTCCTGACCTGTACACCACACAAAAAGAAAATCATATGCCATTTCAAAATCAAGATTGCAAATTAGAACCTATTGTATGTCGAGGTATTCATATCTACTCAATTACTACTTTGAATTAAACAAAATTAATTCAAGCAACCACACAACTCAGTCTAACATAACCATCGACAAAAAATTGGGTATAGCATAAATAAAGAGTAATAATTATAACCTTCTATATACAAAATATCTGATAACTTCACATTATAAAAGGAAAGGAATGAAAGCATTAATTCTACCTTTACACCTGCCAATGACAGAAGTTCGTGAGAACCAAGATAAGCAATATTCGGTCAATAAATAAAATTGTACATTCTTTGTACACACATAATGTAACTACTTCAAACCGTGCACTAAATATAGCTTAAATTTGTAAGCAGTTGAACACTATAATATGAAGAGCTCTAATATATTGCTTGTTCGTTCTCTGTTAGGATATACAAATATGGAATAGCAATACCACTGAGCAATCTTACCAAGTATTATTACCTCTTGACTCGCCAATCATGCACCAACCTAGAACATAAAAAAATTGCAATGCATGTCAACATCTTAAAGTTGTTAGAGAGGAGAATCTTTGGGATCTATATTAACAAGACCTCATTATTTACCTAGCAACGGGAATAACTGCACCAATCGCCACAATGAACCAGCCAAATAACCGATTGCGTCTATATCTCCGCACAAGGAAAATGTTGACATGAGAAATAGCTAAAAAAGAAACGTCTGCACACATTAGCAAACCACAGAGCAAATGTTTTGCTTCCAGCATACAGATCATAACAGAAAGAGGCCAGGACAAGACCTTGAAGCCCACAAACAACTTTAGTAAAACATATCAGGGAAATAAGAGCTTATGGTAGCTACACCAAATGGTCAATGACTAGACGCATGTGTAAAATATGAAACGTGCAAACATCATTTCATGAAAAATTTATTGTGAAACCATGTTCATCATCAGTTAACACATAAAGTGGTATTGCCATTCAATTAGAAAGAAAGAAACAGTTTAGCTTTCTTCATTGTGTTTATTATGTAATGGTATTAGATCTTTGCTGTTGGAAGCCACCGGTAAATCGTGCATTTGGCTGCAGTCTGGACTCTACTTCAGTAGAAAATAAAATGAAAGAGAAATCAAAGATCTTTGACAGACTGAACGCCTAATTTATGTTTGACTTATGTACTGCACAACTTATGGGCATTGTTATCTGCAGTTAAACAAATGACGGTAGTTTTCCATTACCCATTTGGTTCATTTCGAATCCATGTTAGTTTGTCTCGCACCATTGTGCCAAGATTTGTATATAGAACTATATAGTGATGAAGATCATCTTCTCAATTTCGCTCTTTCCGTTGGAGATCGGATTTTGATTTTAAACGGGATAGCCCACGTGTTGCTGTATGGATTCAGGTTGCACCATTTTCCGCTACCATTTTTAATCCTTACATGCATCAGATAGGTAATTCTTCGGGGGAGTTCCTTCGTGCGAATGTCAGGACGTTGGCTCTTTCTCATCCTATGTACCCCCGTATTTGTGTTGAAGTCGACGTTTCAGTGAAATACCTAAAAGGATAAGGTTACGAACATCGAAGGAGGAAGGTTTTTGGTTGTCCATAGATTTTGAAGGAAACATTAGATTTTGTTAATGATGTGACTTATTAGGACATATTGAGGACGATTGCCGAAAAAAAAGGAGTCGGCTAATTAACAAGGCCGGGGGTTTAACAAAAGGAAAAGCAAAGATAATTGTAGATGAGGGGATACCAGGTAATCAATCCTATAAAAGGGGTCAAGATTGCTCCCAAGCCAAATTTGGCAACCTGTTTCAATAGAGGCAAACAAGGGTCAAGTTTTCGAGTCCAACTCCAAGGATGATCTAGGACAAACTAAAGGAGTTGAGATTATTGATGTTATGGCAAGTCCAGAAGGACACCAGGGTAAAAAGGGTGTTCTGGAGGTTGCCACATGTGTGACAATCCTACCTAATCATATGCAGATCAATGATCATAGTGATTGTATAGCTACTGTGAACGAAGTCGAAGCCGAAGCGATTGTTGTAGCATGTTTTCCACAAACTGTTCCGATTATGGAAAGCATTACCATGGAAATGGAGGATATAATCCTGAGAGGCAGGAACAAATCAATGTAGACTTAGTAAATGATAGCATAGGCCATACAGTTGTTTTGGAGAAAGACGGTGGTACTGGGGGTGCTGTTTTATCCAACTCTTTTGAGGTTCTCGCAAGGTTGGAAGAGTCTTGGGATGTATGTGGGCATTCGACAACGACACATTTTGTGGATAGGTAGACTGATAATGTTTGCGTTAAGATGACAAGGTCTGCCTCATTTGATAATGCACCTGATTTTCCCCCTTACCCATCTCCTCCGCATGTTTTTCAAGAATATTGTCGTACGCTAAATAAGAAAGTGAAAAAGAAGAATTCGTTGCAACGCGACAAATGAGTGACTAGGGCTATTGCCAAAGCCTATACATCTTCTAATTAATAGTGTCTTTATGGCTATCCTCTTATGAAATGCATGGGGTGTTGGCAACAAAGATACGGTAGCGCTTATCTTAATGTACTTTTCTATCTCAGCATAAACCTAAGGTATGTGCTATTTTTGAACCTAAATACCGGGAGAAAGAATTATTAAAATTGCAAAATGGCTTCGTTTTTAGTCTAGCATGCATAATAGTCCAGTGAACTCTCATATTTGGTTGTTTTGGGATAACATTGTAACAATTTCTTTTGTTGCTTCAATTAATCAACATTTGGCAGTCCGTATGCAAATGGGAAATAATACAACAGTGTTAACGACGTTTGTATATGCTAAATGCCCTCGGGGCGAACGTGAAAAGTTGTGGTCTGATTTACATGATTTATCTGTGGTCTATCCGAACCGTGGATAGTTTGGGGGGATTTTAACATAATTGTTGATTCGTCTGAAAAATTAGGTGGAGCTCTGTCCGATTTCCCCATATGACATATTTCAATACTTTTGGGCATCAGGCGAGTTTGGTGGATGCCGGTTATGAGGGAAGCACTTTTACGTTTGGTGGATGCCAGTTATGAGGGAAGCACTTTTACGTGGTGCAATAATCCAAATGAGTTGGCTAGAATTTTGTAACTGCTTGATTGAGTGTTGCTTAATGAGGGAAACACTTTTACGTGGTGCAATTTACATGTTTTAATTTAATTAAAGATAGTTTTTGTGATCAAAGGAAATTTCTCCATTATTAAAAAATTCATATTTGACAAGGTATGCAGATTAAGAAAAAGTCAATTAGCTCTATTGTAGATATTAATTCAAAGATGCCCTTGAGTGTGGTGTTATCAGTTAAAGTAGGAATCGAATTAAGGGTTAATTAATAAAAACATTTATAAAAAGGAAATATTTGAAGTTGACACTTTTTAAAAACACTCTAAAGATAGATAAGTTTTTCTAGAAACTAATTAAATACTTGAAATGGATAATTGAAATATATCCTTAAAGCACATCTTTACGTTTTTCCACATCATTAACAAGATACGTTAAAATGATTAGCCATATAAATACACTAGTACTCTTGTTTGTCTTTCATCGCTTTGAGGTATCAATAAATAAAAGCGGCTATGACGGTGAAATTAACTATTAAAAATATTATTTTCTTAAAAAAAATTGACTTTCAAATGGGGTCTTTTTGCCCGGAACGGAGGGATTAATTAATAATGAATGCCCGCACATAATTTTTCGTTTAAAAATTTGACATTCGTCAATAAATTTAACTTATACTTTCTAATTTAAACGTGTTCTACCATTAGTTAAGAATATATATATAATAAAATTCATACTTTATAAAAATTAAACTGATTCAAGTAATTACAATAAAATCGTAAATTACAGTAAAATATTGAGTTAGACAGAAGTTAAAAATAATTGAGTGAGAGAGAGAGAGAGTTAAATTTAGTTACCAACCGCCCTTTGTACATGTGAGGATATGAGAGAATTACAGTCATAAGATTAAAGAAAAAAATTAATCACAGCCACTTTTTATCCCAAGTCAATTGCATATGTGCGACTATGAGCTGTATTGTATTATAGATATATAAAAAATATTAAGAATATATAAAAAATAAAATTCATGCTTTATAAAAATTAAATTGATTCAAGTAATTACAATAAAACCGTAAATTACAGTAAAATATTGAATTAGACAGAAGTTAAAAATAATTGAGTGAGAGAGAGAGAGTTAAATTTAATTACCAACCGCCCTTTGTACATGTGAGGCTATGAGAGAATTATAGCCATAAGATTAAAGTAAAAAAATTAATCACAGCCACTTTTTATCTCAAGTTAATTGCACATATACGACTATGAGCTGTATTGCATTATAGATAGATTAGCAACACATTTTTTTATTTAACCTAGTTATTATTTTATTTCTCTCTTCAACTAGAAGCCGCCGCCGCTCACTCCCTCTCTATCTCTCCGGTGGCTATGACGGGTGTCTCGAAATTCCCCAATCCTGAAATCTGCTTGTAATTCTTTCTTTCTAGTTATTTCTAACAACCTTTGCAGATCCCTGTGTGTGCATAGATATATACACATATATATTCCCAGCATATATTTTCTTCTAGATTTTTTTTTAATTAAAAGTATATTAGAAAAAATCTTGATTAGCATCTAATTATTTTGGGTTGATTCATTTTCAAGGATTGTTTTTGTATGGGATGAATTTTTCATTTTTCAATATCTGAACTTTATACCGAAATCCGACTTTGTTGTTGTCAAAGAAAAAAAAAACTAATTATAGAACAAAAATGCTATATCTACAACTAGTTTTACAACTTTGGTAACAACTACCGAATGTGCACGTGCTAGGAAAACCCGAAGACAATAATACCCTTGCGTTTAGAATCCTGATTGCCGCGGAAATCCCATGGGCTTCGCACTTCCCATCTCTGCGGTCTCTCTTCCTCTTCACCCCTTCCCGTCGCTGCCGCCTCTTCTCTTCACACCCTGCAAAGGTATCCTCTCTATCCATGAACTAAACACAATGAAATCAAAAAACTAAAAAATTGCAGATTTTTCAAAACCCTAACCCAACTTTGAAACCCCAAATCCCTATTTCTTTCCTTGCTCAGTCGCACAAATCCGAGGTCGAAGAGTTTGAAATTGGTCGGCCCCTATTTCTCGTCTCAAGTAAGTTGTTCTATTCCTCCACTTTCGTCTCCTTCTCATTGCTTAGATTCTTTTTATGGGTCACTGTTAAAATGATTTCATATTGATGTATCCCTTTATTTCTTTATTCTATTTTGCTGTGAGGTTGCTTAATTCAATTAACTTATGTAGTCAGATAACTTTAGACAATTTTTGATTGACCAAAGAGAAATACTAATTTGCATAAATTATTGGAAGTTAATTGAACTAGAGGTCTTTTGATGGTTCAGGTTGGATTTGACTCTCTTTTCTTTGGGCAAATCAATTACCAAGACAGAGCTAAGAAATTAAATGTGAGAAAGGTCTTGAAGTCATTTGGCAGGGTTCTAAAAGTCTAAGGGTGGTGTGATTGGTGTATCTGTTCAGCTAGTGGATCGAATCGGATGTTTCTCAAAGTTTGATCAATAAGATATGTGGTGCCTATTCTGGCGGCTTACATTTTGCAGCACCCATAATTTCTTTACAAACAAACGAATTTGAGCTAGTATGCTTCATTTCTTGAGTTTTGCTTCAATCACTAAAATAACTGATTATCTCTTACTGACTTGCTATTTGCTTCCTATTATGATAATCGTTGTTCTTTCTTGTTTCAGGTTCGGGGTGTGTTACAAATGCTACAAGGGTTTTCCAGTTCTGTATTTCATTGGGTCCAAATTGAACAAAGTTATTGTTCCAAAAGTGGGATATATGTATCTCACCTTTCCCATGCTAGTCTCCTTGGAATTTTGGATCAATTTATATATGCGGCTACATGTTTACAGCTGGTTGAGATTGTACTCAATAAGGTGGAGAGATCTGGGGGATCAACTCCACCTAGTTTAAGAGCATTTGCATGTTCTGTTTCAGCTTGGCTAAGGGTATGTACCTTATGCAAGGTGTTTGACCGTGTGTGCCTTTTGCGACACATCCTTTCATGAACTGATTTGTTTTTGGAATAGCGGTTGCGGGATATTGCTTTGAAAGAGGAAGTAAAGATAATCAACTCAGAGAGTGGAACTGCTCCAAGTCTCCAACCCTCTTGGGATTGATCTGCACCTCATTTTTTCTTCTCCTTTTTAGTTTAGCTTATAATGGGAGATGGAGCTCAATCACATCTACGCTAACAACTACCTTCATGAGATTGAATCTGCAACGGTTTGTCCTTGTGTTGGCGAATCGCTAGCTTTTATGAAGTCAAAGTGCGTTCAAGATCTATTCGCTCTGTAGCTAAATCATTCTAGCTTGAAGTGGGAGTTGTAGCCCATTCACTGGCTCGCTGCTACTACATATCTGCCAGAGTTCACGGGAGTAAAATTTCCTCATTTGGTTCCTTGTGCTTATTATCAGATACAAGTTGTTGTACCAAAAATTGTTGGTGAATGACAAGATTTTATGAAATCAATGTGCATTTGAGATCATTGTTTGAAATGTTGGCTGTGTGAGTTGAACACTATTCTTCCAGTGTTTTTATTTTCTGAGTTCAAGGAATAACATATCTAAAAGTATTAAGCAGACTAACAAAAAAGGAAAGTATGTTTCTGAGGCTATTGTTTATTCGGTGTTTAAAAGTTTTTTCTTCTTCCTGTTACATTTCTAAAATTCTTACCTTGAAAAATGCATGGCTATCATTTGGGACAATACACTATTACAGCTTGTTCAAATCACAATACATATTGGCTTCAGTTGCAATTTGCAGGGAAAAACCTGGCCATTTACAAGGGAGCACTGAAAATATAAAAAATAAAAAAGAAGAAAACCCTAAACACTAGAAATAACTCTTTAACAAACTCAAAATTGCATATCAAATGGCATTGTCACAACTGAAGTTGGGTTTTTCACACATCAAATGGTTAAATTCTCAACAATTCCATCTTACAATAGTCATTGATAAATGAGAATGTGGAAACATAAGCAAAACTCACATTCATGCTATGTCTACAACTAGTTTTGATCGAAAGCCGATAAACACAAGTAATGGTAGTACGAATTATCGGAAGAAATACTGCTGCAGGCAATCAATGAAGACCTTGTCATAATTTCCTCCATGCGTCAAGTGTCACAAAAAGATACCGAAGATGACAATCGGAAAAGGCGAATCTATGATCATAGAGTTAATAGAAGAAACAAGCATAAAGGAAGTCGAACAAGAGCACAAAACAGAGCCAAACAGCTTCGATCTGTCTATTCAAGAGAAAAGTCTAAACTGAGACTGGATTAGATGATGTAAACATCACAGCTAAACTTGAAGAAGCTACTTGAAATAGGTGAGCATACTCGGATCTCAGAAAGAGCAAAAAGGGAAGCAGATGAAGCTCGAGAAGAGAAGGTGTGTGAAGCGGTTACCACATTACCAAAAGGTGAAGATGAAAGGAAGGATACCTCAAGTGAGGTGCCTTTATCTTACGTATCAGAACTAATACTTGGGAAATCTTCTAAACCATTGACAACAGACACTAAGCTGGGGACAACTGAAAAGAGTGAAGCAATGAACATGAATCCTGAGAAAATTGAAGTTTCGTGATATCAACATGCCTTCTCCGTTAACAACAGAGACATCGAAGAGAAGTTAGAACAGAAAGAAGATGATCCCATGTATCCAATAGATGCTACCCTCATGGAGCTTACAGATATACGGATGGACAATGTAAATGCAGTTGAGGTAAAGATTAAGACTAATAATTGATTAATTATTTATGACATTCCCTAGTTGGCTGGTCGCCAAAGCTCTAAGAAATTTGGCAACTGCTGTCACTTGGTTCAATCAAGGGACGCAGGGATAATGGGAAATCAACCATACTGATGGTTTCACACAAAATAAAATAAAATGGTTCCACAAAAAAAGTTGGGTACTAACTTTTGTTGGATAATATTATTCGATATTAGTCTAGATCACATTGAGTTTTTCTCTAATAGTTAAATATGTTTTTGTGCAATGAATCGAAACAATTGAACCACATAAACTCACATCATCTGTAGACAAAAGTGACAAAACACTCCTTGAAACCATACAAACCAAGACAATGAAGATACAAAAGTTGTTAAAAGACAGAATCTTGAGGCTGCTGTGGAAGAGGTTTCTCTCTCTTTCGATACAACCTGCGAGGAGAAGATATTTGGAGAAAATTCTCAGAAAGGCCAAAATGGGAGGAGCGAGGAAGTGGAACCAGAATCGAGGTGAACATCAAATTAACGGAACACAGTCTACGATTGAGATAATGAACAATATGATCTTGACGGAAGAGGTCAGTCAAAAGCAAACTCATGTATTACATTCTTTTACATTGGATGATTTAGAGTTATCTTTACTACTTCCAATTTACATGTTGAACAGGTGCTTATGGGAGTTGAAATGGCCGAGGAAAGTGAAAACATCAAAGAACAGTTGTGGAGGAAGAAAAATTGCACTACGAGCTTCAAATGTCATCATCATCGAACAAGAGCCCTAATAAGGTCATATTAAAAGCAACACGCGAATATGTCAACATATCTTCTTTTTTTTTATCATCATTCTAACCAATATTTATAACTTTGTCGTAAACAGGTTCCAGCTTCAGATTTAGATGCCACACGAGAATCTTGAAGCAGTAACATCGAGAATGCGTGTAGTATTACAGGCTACAAAGATATCAATCGGGAGCGAAGCTTCTTCCATTACCAAAGCACCAAAGAAGAAATGATGAAAGGCACCGAGAAGCCTATCAACATCACCTCGACATCGAAGAAGAATAAAATAGTGTATCTTACATACATAAAATAAAATATCCTCTAATGTCAATTGGGATCAGGGGTTGCTCCATTTGCACCATATCTTGGAGGCGTAATGCAGACACCTCCGCCATATCCTGGAGGTCGAATGTTAACACCTGCACCATATCCTGTGTGCGAATTGTTTACATAGTACCAAGGTGGATTCTAAGAAATTTGTGGAGTTATCATCTGCATATTAGCAATATATAAATTTGTAGATTAACAATATACTCTAAAAGGCAAGAATATACAAATCCACGATAAAACTAACAAACTTACATCGTAGGGAAGTACATGTTCTCTAGTGTATACATCAGGAACATATAATATTTCTTGTGTTAGATGAACACCCAAAGACACACTCCCGTGACGAGAACACGTATGTAAACTTGTGTTTGTCTGTGCTGGTGTTACCTCATGAATTTGAGAAATTGATGACTTCATAGAGGTTGGTGACGGTATGATCTTTTCCTAAAAATAGCTAAAAATTTACGTTGTACATCTGTTGAAACATAACAAATATTGTTGACTACAAACAAATGGAAATACCTTTGGAATCTTCTTTCTCTTTTGCACATGTTTATTTTGTATTTTGGATGAGTCAATATTGTTCTTCAAAGCCTCCTACAATATACACAAAACCAATTATAATCAGAAACACATAACCAATAGATGATATAACATACAAGGTACATGAAAAATGATTAAAAATACTTTGTATCTTACATTCCTTTTCTTCTTCTTTATTATCTCGTAAAGGGATACCTTCCTTTTTTCTGATGGGCGACCTTTAGTCCGTTTGCAAATTGGGTCAATGATATCTTGATGTATTGGTTGGGAGGTTGGTGAGACTATGTTACTAGCTAGGCTAGATACATTGCTTGACAAGTGTTCTTTCAAACTTTCTAATAACACTAACACCTCACTGTATTTGTTTTCAGTATCTGAAGCCAAATCTGCAACTTTAGTAAACACAGTGCACAAATGATCATACCTTTTTTCTTCATCTGTAGCAACCCAACCATCATAAGGGATTTTTACCCGTGAATGACATCTCTTTACATCTTTCCTCCACAGCTTGAAAATGTATTTATCTGGAAGTTGAATATTACCATATTCCTTCAAAAATGCAGACAATGCATGTCTACAAATTATCCCTCTAAACTCAAACAATTGACAACTACACTTGATATCAGAGTTAGTTTTATTAATTAAAACAGTAAAACTCACAATTTTTGATAACGCATCTCCAACTTTGACATCTTCTTCTATCACCCATTCTATACACATGTCACCTTCCTTCTTTGAAATTTGTTCACAATATAACTTGCTATCTATTAACTCTCTCTGAAATTCTTTAAACTTGGAATGAGTGTAAACAGTTTGAAATTGCTTCTCCATTTCAAAACGTGTTGCCAGAGGTAGCATCTGCGATGATGATCTGAAATCTGCTTGAGTCTCTTTTTCCACTTTGCTTCTAAGAGCATTGCCATATTGTTCCACAAATTGTTTTAAAGTTGTTTTTTTATTCACATACCCATCAAAAAACGCATTAATGCTCTCGCTTCGTTGGGTAGTTGACATGCCAGCCCAAAAATTAGACTTCAAAAAACATGGGATCCATCTGTGCCTTTGATTATACAATCCACTCAGCCAATCGTTTTCCTGCAAATGGTACTTATCGATCATTGCATTCCAATTTAGTTCAAATTCTATCGATTTCTGTGAATCATAAATGCAGTTAAACATGTCAGAAATGATCGAAGCATTTGCCTTATAACTACCCAACTTCTGAGGAATCTTGTTCGTGATGTGCCACAAACACCATCGGTGCCTAGTATTTGGAAAAACAATTTCAATTGCATTTTGCATTGCTTTATCCTGATCGGTAATTATGCCTTCAGGGGCACAACCTGACATACAAGTAAGCCAAGTTTGAAATAACCGGCGAGAATGTTTACGTTTTCTCAGATGAAATTAGACCACAACCAAGCAACACAGATTGACCATGATGATTAACTCCTACAAATGGAGCGAATGGCATGTCATACCTATTTACAAGATATGTGGTATCAAAAGTAACAACCCTACCAAATTCCTTGTAAGCTTCTCTGCTTCTAGCATCAGCCCAAAATACATTTTGCAGTCGACCTTCAACCTCATCTATATCCATAGAAAAAAAGAAACCTGGGCTTTGAGCTTGCATCTTCAAAAAATAATTTTGAATTGCCATTGCATCTCCTTGGCCGAGTCGTAGATGTCTCGCTTTGTCAATATAATTCCTTGCATCTTTTACAATATATGTTGCATTCTCATATCCACCACTCTCCTCTATGCAAGCACGGATATTTTGATTTGCTCTAATCCCGGCTCTATCATTTAATTCTAGTCTTCGTTTGGTTTTAGTAGGAATGGAGCGATTATGTCGAAAGTATCGTGACTTACTCGGACTTAATGCATGATTATGTTCAAGATTGACAACTGTAATATACCATTGTCCATCTAAGCTCAAATGTGCAGATAACTTAAGCTGGACATCCTAATCGAGTATTTGCTTGAAGCTTTAAAGGATTACTTGATGCAACTTTGCTAGGCTTTTCTCCTAAAGAACACATATAAGTAATGAAGGATACTAACCCATCAACCTTTTTTGATGTTCTTTTTCTAACCGGAAAACCCTTTGCTGTACCATAGGCCATCCAATAGTCGAAAAGTGCATCAGAATCTGGAAATGACATCCCACACTTAGGTTCTACAAATTTATCATCTTCATGTCTTCCAACATTGGTTTCATCTTCCCCATTGATTTCTTCTTCCATATTGGCTTCATCTTCGAAAACAATAATTTGTTGTTCAACATTTTCTTCTTCGTCAAACATTGCTTCCAATAAGTCATCTCCCTCCATCTTGTAAAAAAGTTTAGGTATAAATGAGAAATTATTATTGCAACCTCTTAAATGCAATTGCTAATCTTTCAAATTAAAGCTACAAGGAAATCCTTAACTTTCCGGAGGGAATCAACTACATCATATACCAAATAATTGAAAGTTAAGAAATTAAATGAATGATACAAGTTCATTCCAGACATCTGGTATCACATCCCACATGAATATTTGAGATACCAACTGTAAAGATACAAGTTCAAAACAGAAAACTTTTCATGGCATAACTATTAATGGTTTGGTGTGAGACTTTAAGGTTGTTTTGTCATAGTTCAGTTTGACTATTTCTTAGGTCTTACTACTTAACACAAATGTTTGTGCTATCATTGGTGGTGAATTTTATGGTTCCTGGAATAATTGATTCAATTTTACACAACACACTCACTGGTGACGAAAGAGGAACTTGGCCAAAAATTTTGTTAGGAAGTAGTCACTATTCAGTATACAAAGAAAATTAGTTTTTCAATAACCGGGTTAGTTGGGCCATTGTCATCAAATATATATGATCTTTATTTACATTTAGAAAGTTTTGTAGTTGGCATTACATAATTCAACCTCTGTTACAGAAATCATCTAAAGAGAATGTGATGCGGTTGCAATGGAGAATGTTACAAGTTGCATGGGAATACTTGGGTTGACTATAAGTGAGAATGAAACCAAGTCTGAAAGGGAAAGGAACCATCAAGGGGGTAGCCACGGAGGCAGCCCGTTCACAAACGGAGAAGACTTCTTGGACTGTTTGAGCTGGGAAGAAAAGGGACCCGAGACTCACAATTGGAAGGGGTACAAAGGGCTGGTCCTCTCTCTTGTTCGGTGAAACCGATTCTATCCCTCTCTCTTTCTTCTTCTTCTTATTGTTTCGTGGCAGCCTACTCTATTACGGAGTCGTGCAGTTTTTGAGCAGTTTATAATCTCCAACGAACGTCAACTGTTTGGGACAGCCATAGTCCAAAATCGTGGGCAGGTTTTCTGAGCAGGTCCTAGGCGTGTGAGTGCTGGAATTAATAGGTTGCTGGGCAGTCCAAAGCCTGCCTTAATTAGGCGTGTAATAGGGTTTGTTGAGGGGAGTTTGGTTGATAATTAGTTAGCTATTTTGGTAAGGAAAAATCATGTTCAAAACAAACTGTTTGGGGCTGTAGTTGTTGGTGGGTTGGAGCAGGTCTTTAGAGTGTTTGGAGCAGTTTTTTGTGGCAGTTTTGGGGAGGATTACAGACTGTTTTTGGGTTGTTGATTCAGCCATAGGGCTGTCCCAAATTGTTGGACAGATTTTGCGATTCAAGCTTCCACATTCACATCAGAATGATGCGGAGTTTCTTAGTGAAACATGTGATCTTGCCTCGTTTCACAAAAAAAAAAAAAAAAAAGATAAAAGCAAATCAATGTATTCGTGAGAAGAAAAATCCAAAGTTAAGACTCCAATTATGGGTCAAGAGTAGGAAGCCTCATGTATTAGTGAGGCTTACAAAATAGCCAACAATCATAACTGTAACTAATGTAAATATAGACCCACAAAAGTATGCATCATAATTGACTTCCTCCATCATTATAATAACATAAATAAGATCTTTACAATCTCAGTTACACACACATGTATATAGAAAGAGGAATTAGAGAAGTACCAGGAATTTGATTGCAAAAGAAACAGAGACCCAATGAGCAGATTACGTGAAAAATCTGTAATTTTTTAGTTTTTTTATTTCATTGTGTTTAGTTCATGGATAGAGAGGATACCTTTGCAGGGTGTGAAGGGAAGAGGCGGCAACGACGGGAAGGGGTGAAGAGGAAGAGAGACCGCAGAGATGGGAAGTGCGAAGCCCATGGGATTTCCGCGGCAATCAGGATTCTAAACGCAAGGGTATTATTGTCTTCGGGTTTTCCTAGCACGTGCACATTCGGTAGTTGTAACCAAAGTTGTAAAACTAGTTGTAGACATAGCATTTTTTATATAGAATCTGATTTATTTTTTTTAATCCAGTCTTGCTGTTGATCTTTTCCTGATCCATTGTTTTGACTTACTGCTGTCTTGAATTTTGACAAAATTGACTTTTGATTTCTTATATTTTCTCTCTATTTCTTTCCTTTTGCAGTGTCTTGGTAGTATTCGAACGCGGGAAAGTTCATAAAATTCTCAAAGATTAGAACTCGTGATCGTTGTTCGTGGCATTTCTCTATCAACCTAAACTTTTTTCGTGGTTTGTGAGGGGAGGATTTCCATCGCCCTATCAAATTTTCGCACAATGGGGGTTTATGGTTTGAAAGTAAATTTAAATTTCTGGTCTCTTATTGTCATGAAAAGAGATCTTTCAGGATCTACGCACTTTAGGAGCATTTCGAAGACCAAGTTATTGCTCATATTCAAAGCTTTTATCGTTGAAGAACGTTGTGGTGGTGGAAATCTTGAAGTGAAGAAGTCGATGGGAGTGCGATTTTGGGTTGTAGTTTAGAAAATCGTGATGTGAGGAGAGCACTTGTGAACAATTGTGAGTAGACTGCACAGACTCTAATATATTCTGATACAGTTTGTTTCCTCTCCAAATTTCTGCAAAGTCAGCGTGGTCGCCAGAAATGGACTTGGTTGTGTTGTTGTATACTTTTGGATTAGAGTTCTTCACAATGAAGTTGTAAAGAAAACAGGAGATGTATGGGAGATTTAGGCTCTTGCCTTCTTGTTATTCATTTGATTAACACAAGGCATTCCAGTCACTTCAGAGAAAGATTGAGTTTGTGATCTGCTTGCTCGTTCTTCAGTGCAATACAAAAAGTCGTTATTCATGGCATTTCGTTAGGGCCAGGGGCGGACACAAGGCATAAGGTGTGGGGGTAGTTGCCCCCACTTGGGGTTTTTTCTACAAAGGAATTTTTTTAAAAAATAAATAATAATATGGTATATTGGACATTTTGCCCCCACCTGAATCAAATTTCTACAATTTGCCCCCACCTAAATAAAAAACAAATTATAATTGTGATTTAAATTTTAAAAAAATTAATAACCCTCATTTTAAAATAGCCCTAATTTGAAATAATCATAATTTTGAAATAGCCCTAATTGAGTATTTAATTTATGCAATTGTTGTGAATTGTGATTTATGAATTTGTGATAGATGATATATTGATATTATGATAATATTGTTTTATTTCCTAAATTTATGTGTTCAATATCTTGGTAGGAAATGTATATTTATTTAATCTGAAATTAGAACATTTTAATTTGGGGGTTGAAGTAGTTGATTTATGAGATTTTTTTTTATTTGTGTAGATTTTCAAATTGTGATTGATTTGAAGGAATTTGATTTTAATGATTATGGAGAAATTTTTTAAACGAAAACCAAATTTGTTATCAATTTATAAATGATTGTCTTGTATGTTTTATTGAAAAATATTTGCTTACGAACGTCACAAATGATGATGTAATTAAACATTTTTAAAGTATGAAAACATGTTGGGAACAATTATGATTTGTAACTTTATTAAATTTGTGCACCCGGTTGGAAAAATTTCTGCCACTGGTTAGGGCCGTCATCCCCATCCATCTCGAATCAATTCTAATGTTCTTCACAGCGTTTCGTTAGTGTTGATCATCATCATCCATCTCGGATTAATTATGTAAACTTCAAGGCAGTATCATATGTTTGTTTATTATTCTTTGTAATTATGAGTTGCTTCTTATTCTCTCTATCTAGTCATTCTTTGATTGCAGACCTTATTCCCGCTTTTAACTTTTTAGCTGTTTGTTTTTCTGTTTCCTGTTTACCAAAAAAAAACCCCTCAAGCAATGCATTGCCACTCACCAGGACTATGTGTTAACCATGCAAGCTCAACGGCATGCAAAATGCCGGCCAACACCGATGCTGAAAACCACCACCGGAGGTAGTGTAAGTATTAGGCCTATTTAGTTTGGTTACTTTTGGTGATGATGTTAATACATATCTTTCGAGCGATCATTCAACTGCTTCAGAACCTGACTTCAGTTCACAAGAAGATTTGGAAACAAACTCTATTTTCAACAACCAAAAGTATAAATTACCCAAGAACCAAAGAAGCAAAAGTGAAAGAAAAACAAAGTCAATCGAGCATTCTACAATGTATGCCATAAAATTATGCCATTCTTACTGCATGAAAAATGAAGAAGGGACAACGAATAATGATACATATGCATTTATCCTAGACTAATTCCATTTTGCATAAAAGAAAAAATAAAGTAGAAAGAAAAAGGCAAAAACTTGTGTAGGACGGTCTTACGGATCCTAAATCCGTAAGACGGAGCCCCATTTATAAATTCGCGGGTTAATAACCAAACCTGTTAATATAAATCACAAAAGGTTATTGGATGAGTTGGTAAAGTGTCAACCATTAAGACTTTGAAGCGTGCTGGATCCAAGGCTTGACTCCCTCCAGTGATGATATTTTTTTTAAATGCTCATTTTCTCTATTTGCTTGGTGTCCCTCCACTTTCAATGTTTGTTAGCTCCGTTAGCATCAATTGCATTGGGATACTTGACAGATCCTAATGGACTTTGACAAAATGCTAAGTGACACATTTTAATGTTAAAAGTGACACTATAAATGAAAATTTATTATAATTTTTATTAAAATACAAAGTAACACTCTTAAAACTAAAAAGTGACACATTTAATACTAAAAAGTGACACTCTTAATACTAAAAAGTGACACTCTTAATACTAAAAAATGACACTCCACTTTCAATGTTTGTTAGCTCCGTTAGCCATCCGTTAGCATCAATTGCCTTGGGATACTTGACAGACTCTAACGGACTTTGACGAAATGCTAAATGACACATTTAAAACCAATGTGACACATTAAAAACACAAAAAAATGACACATTTTAATGTTAAAAGTAATACTATAAATGAAAATTTATTATAATTTTTATTAAAATACAAAGTAACACTCTTAATACTAAAAAGTGACACATTTAATACTATCAAGTGACACTCTTAATACTAAAAAGTGACACTCTTAATACAAAAAGTGACACATTTAATATTAAAAAGTGACACTCTTAATACTAAAAAGTGACACATTTAATACTAAAAAGTGACACGTTTAATACTAAAAAGTGACACTCTTCCTTAAATAATTTACTGGACCAAAATGAATCATCTCGTTTCAAGTTCATCTTCTACATGCCTAGATCCGCCGCTCTATTACGAAGGGAAAGATAAAAAGAATTAAGGGAAGTATTGAAAAAGACAAGAAAAAGACTACGGATTTTTCTGATTTCCTTCAAGCCAAGGAATTTGGTTCCAAGACTCCTAATGCTCGGTTATTTTAGACATATTTTCAGTAAATTTTGTAAGTTTGAGTAAGAAACATATATTTTACCTTGAAAAAATTATGGTTTTGTGTTTTTAACGATTGACACTTTGGATTATATACATTTTTATGAATGAGAAAATATGTTTCAGTAGTGTTCAATTGGTTATTGCTGTTAAAATCACTAGCTCAAAAGTGACACACTTTAGTCCTAAAAGTAACACACTCCAAGCCTAAAAGTGACACTCTTATTGATACAAATTGTATGATTATAAAAATGAGTTGTTTTACAAAAAGTGACACACTTAATGCCTAAAAGTGACACAATTAATACATAAAAGTGACATGCTAAACGTGACACTTATGAATAAAAATTTAAAGATGAAAAGTGATTTTTTTGCCAAAAGTGACACACGTAAAACTTAAAAGTGACACATTCTATGTTTAAAAGTGACACTCTGATTTAATGTAACTAAGTAAAACTTAATCATACCTAAGGCAACAATTATCCAAAAGTGACACACTTTTGTTCTCAAAGTGACACACGTCAAGCCTAAAAGTAACACTCTGATTGATAGTAAATGTAAACAATGTCAAAATTATACATCTCTAGTAATAAAACTTAAAAAAAAACAATCCTAAAAGGTCTCGAACCTTAGACCAAGCATGCAACTTTCAACAACTTATGAGATTTGTTGTGAACCATCTCACCATATTGGTTTTTATGATTTTTTATAACGTATTATTAATTTATTATGACCCAGAAATTTATAATTCTCATTAAGAAGAATTAAAACCAAATTATGTAACTTTGGGGTTTCAAACCACCAAAGTCTGGTCGACCAAATCCTGGAGCGGCAGTTTCATCCATCTTGCCAAACTCGTGAATGTGATTTTTATTAACATATTTTGTTATTAACCCATGAATTCCTAAATGGGGCTCCGTCTTACAGATAAGGATCCGTAAGACCGTCTTACAGGAGACCACCTCAAAGAAAAATATGTTGCGTTTTCACATATAAAGTTGCATGCATGAATAAAAAGTTGCATTTTGCATGTACCCTAAAAAGCATTTCTGTCACATTTTGTGCATAAAAAATGTCTCCTGCAGAATGTGCATGTATCTGAAATGGAAGAAAAATCTATCCCGAAAAAAATGCAGCATATGCCTGAATAGTATATTGCATGAGCAGGTACACAAATATATATCCATGACATGAGCATACATCATCAAGGTCAAAATATATCAATTACAAGAACCATGCATCGCAAAATCGAATAGTGTCAATTCTAGAAGCATGCTTCACAAAATTAAATAGCACGAATTTCATATTTTTGTTATGATATAATTGCCAAAATTGCATCATCCAAGCATAAGTATTGCATGCATAAGCACCGAAATCAAGAACAGGTATACTACAAGAAGCCCAAACAAGCAAGAAATCCAACAGATCTGAAAAATCAACCAAATGAGTTAAAGAAAAAAGAAACTTACAGCCGGGTTTGGAAGATTCAAGACATGGGTGTGACGGTCTCGAAGTATATTACCACAATCATCCTTAGAATACCAGTATTTGATATAATTTCGGCTCAAAGGAGGAAATTCCCGGCGTCCTTCGCCCGATTCCGGATGCATAGGTGTCTTTCCCTTCCGAGATCTTAAAGAGGAAGCCATCTGGCAAGCAATACAATTAATTTGGCGGAAGAAAATTGAGAAAATGTGAAGAAACGGAAGAAATATCTCCCTTCGTCAACAATGGCAGAAGGGTGCAGAAAGAAGAAGAAATGTTGCTGCTTCAGCCACTGCCTTCGTCTCGTAAGAGAAGATAAGGGGATGGAATTTTCCCTTTCCTCCCCTCCAAAATCCATTTAAGCATTTAAATCCTTAAGTTTGCTCAAACTACAAAATGACCCTGAAATCATAACGGAAGCTTAACGAGAATAACTGTCGTCAACAAAGGTTAACGGCCATCCATCAAAAATCAAAAAATATATCCCCGGCAGAATGCGTGCCTACAAGCAATAAGAAAAGAGCAGCAGGAGCATCAGTAGTATCAGCAGCAGCAGGAGTATCAATAGCATCAGCAGCATCAGGAGCATCGGTAGCATCAACAGCAGTATCAGCAGCAGCAAGAGCATCAACAACAGTATCAGCGGCATCATCATCATCATCATCAGCAGCAGCAGTAGCAGCAGCATCAGCACCAGCGGTAGCAAGGAAAAGATCGGTTTCATGCAATTTTTATGATGAAATGTTCCACCATCACATTCGACGAAGAGTCCAACCCTGAAAATGCGATGCTTTAGGATGAAGTGTTCCACCATTGTGTTCGACGAAGGGTCCTACCCTGAGGATGCAATGTTTATGATTAAGTACTCCACCTGGTTGTTGGATCTTTTCCGCAAGGGGTGCATACCCCGGGTCACTGAGGGAAAAGATTAGTTCCACCATCGTGTTTGACGAAGGGTCCAACCCTGAGGATACGATGCTTTATGATGAAGTGTTCCACCATCGTGTTCGACGAAGGGTACGGTCCAACCTTGAGGATGCGATGTTTGATGATGTGTTCTACCATCATGATTCGACGGAGGGTCCTACCCTGAGGATGCGATGTTTGATCTTGGTATCCCACCCAGCTGTTGTTTGTTTGCATGAGGCCGAACTAAGGGTGTAAACGAATCGAATGAAATCGAATATTGCAATATTTGATTCGTATTCGTAAAATTATTCGAGTATTCGTATTCGTATTCGTCTATTATTCGAATATTAAAATTGATTCGTATTCGATTCAAAATTAATATTCGAATTATTCTATTCGATTCGAGTATTCGATTTGAAATTTTATTTATGTTTTTTTATAACAAAATCTATTTAATAATCAATGATTCTAGTATTTGATTCGAATATTTGATTCGAGTATATAATTCGAGTATTCGATTCGAATATTCGATTTTTCAATATGAATTAATATGAATAAAACATCAATTACATCAATTATCCATAACAAAAACCCAGAACATTAAATATTCATAACAAAAACAACTAACATCCATAAGATCAAATATCCATAACATCCACAATAATTATCAAATACATAAATAAATATCAATTGTCAAATTCATAAAAAAAAAACACCGACTAATAAAAATTAGACTAGCATCCGCCATCCAACCATCATATTCGCAATATGACATGAACCGGCTCGTCCTCCTCCTAAATAAAAGTAAAAATCAATTAGATATCCATTTTATTGTCATAAATCATAATCATGCAAATATACAAATATCTCAAATGAATTTTAAAAAATAAAACTCACATGTGACATAATAGGCTTCTTAATCCCGTGAAGTTGGCGAACCCAATCTGCTCCACAAATCAAAACTTGTACCATATCAGAAGTTAACCTTGAACGATAAGGATCTAAAACTCAGGTTCCTGCACTAAATGTGGCTTCTAATGCCACACTACTAATAGGAATAGCTAACACATCACGAGCTAACTTGGACAAAATTTTGAACTTCAATTCTTGAGATTTCCACCAAGCTAAGGCATCAAACTCATTGGCTACGTCTGCATTCCCATCTTGACATTTAAAAATCCCTTCTTCTAAGTAAATGTCCAACTCTGATTTTAAAGGAGCAACATCTTCAACAAAGTTCAAATACTCATCAAACATAGATAAACCCACAAGCACTAATTTTCAAACATAATGTGTGTACGTGCATCAATCTCATTATATATTTTGTTGAAAGTGAAATCAACCAACCTCATTTTGAACCTAGGGTCAAGTATTGCTCCAATAGCCATTAAAAGATTAGTATTTCCCCAATATTTGTAAAATTTTTGCTTCATGCTTTTAACCATCTCTCTAATAAACTCATTAGCATGGTTTTCTTTCTCATTCAACACATGCTTGACTCTCCAAATAACAGCGAGGAAAACATTAGAGGTAGGATAATCAACTCCAGAAATTACATGAGTAGCTTCATAAAAAACCTCTAAAATGTCAACAACATCCTTAACTTTGTTCCAATCTTCAAGGCTAGGACAACTCCTATATAAAGTCTCTCTTTCTGCAAATATAGGGAATGCATCCTTAACTCTATATGCTTCAACTAACATCTCATAAGTAGAATTCCAACGTGTTGGACAATCAATAATCAACCTTTTCACAGAGATTCCTAAATGATGCACAATATCAGAGAATTTCAACAACCTAGACTCTGATTGGTTAATAAACCGCACACTGCTTTTGACATCTTCAATAATGTCGTGAATCTAAGAAAGACCATCTTGAACAACAAGATTCAATATATGTGCAGTATACCTAACATGAAACAACTTACCATCCAATGGCAACTTACGACTCCTAGAGAATGTTTCTTTGGTAATTCGAATTGCAACATCATTGTTCGAGTCATTGTCCACAGAAATAGTGAAGACTTTGTGTTCTATCCCCCAATCTTTTGTACACTTCATAAGCCCATCAAAGATATCAACACCTAAAAAATATCAATAATACTTATCAAATTAACAAAAAATGTATATAATTACAAATAATAAATGTAATGTAAGATAAATAATATTACCGGCATGTGGAGGAGGGAGAGGCATGAAGCTAAGAACTCGCTTGTGAAGTTGCCATTGTGAATCAACAAAATGACCGGTGACACACATATAAGAAATCTTTTGCACCTTTGACTTCCAAATGTCAGTGGTCAATGAAATATTATTGATTTCTTTCAACATTAAGTGCAACTTTTTCTTCTCTATGTCATAAACACTAATGACATCTTTCCTTACCATGACACGCGAGATCTTCTCAAATTGTGGTTGATTAATACTTAACATGAAAGAAAATCCAAAGTTTTCCACAACATTAAACGGCTACTCATTCATTAGAATCCAATAAGCAACGGTCTATCTTTGCTTCGTATGATCATATTGACCATTTGATAAAGGATTCATCTCAAACTTGGATTTGGTAGGCTGAAATTGCAATGTCTTTTGTTTTTGGGTATAAATTTTCTTTTGCAAACACCTCTTCATGTGATTCAAAAGATGACTTGTTGTACCGGTAGTTGTCTTCGAAAGAAAACTCTTACAATGTATACATTGAAATTTTGTACTTCCATCATTTGAAGTCACTTCAATGAAATCACTATGAGCTTTTGAATTCTTCTTTCTCTTTTTCCTTTCAAATTGGACCTTATCTTCCTTATGTTCATCATCATCTTCTATATTATCACCTCCCTCTTCTATATTATTGCCTCCATCTTCTATATCATCACCTCCAATTCAATCATCATCTATCTCGATCGTAGGGCTCCTCACCTTTTATTACAAGTTTTTAATTAGATCTTAAAATGTTAAAACATATATATAAATGTTAATACACAATATTTATTTAATATATAATATTTACCTCATTATCTTCCACAAAAAGATCGTCTACTTGAGGTGTTTGCTCTATTATATTTGACGCATCCATATTCTACCCAAATGACTTTAGAACAAAGATTAATAAAAATAATAATAATTAGTAATAAACATGACAGAACTAATAAAATGTTATTAATAAATAATAATAATAATAAATAATTAGAAAAACATCAAAGAATGATAGCGAAATAGTTATAATTTGAATTTATATAAAAACATTGCAAAGTGCAGACTGTTTCAAACTGCATTTATAAATATATCTAGTTATCCAAGGTTGAAGAGAAATTACAAGACTAGGCAGAAGTCTACACTATGAAAAACAAAAGTCTACACTACACACTACACAAACAGATACAAAAATGATGTCCAGTCTACACTACACACTACACAAACAGATACAAAGTTTAGACTTTCGAATAGTGATTCATTTGCCATATTATGTGAGCTATAAAGACATTGCTTTTGTGAGTGCTCAATATTGGGGAAACACATAGAATTAGTAATATTGTGATATTCTTATATAAACCATGAGTGACACTATTAAGAGAGCTGTCTAAATTCAGGTTTTGAAATTTGTTGATGATTGACTTTCTTTGTGTGAATATGACTAAATATCAATGTCACCAATCAATTTGAGGATACCCATATTCATATCTTGAAAAATTCAAAGATATAGAAAATTAGGCTAGTAGTTCAAAGCGAAAGAGGTTCAAACATATTTTACTTATGAAAAAAAAAAAGGTTCAAACATATTTTATTAGTAGGTTGTATGCATATAGTTTCCTGCATAAGCTTTGCTTGATGGAGCACAGAAGAAGATGCAACCAAAACAATAGATATGTTAGACGGACTATGTAAGAGTGGATACGAACATTGATTTCGTAATTTGTTTCTAGACTTCCACAAGTTTTTTGATCGTATGATGATGCAGGTTGATTAATTTTTCTAGGACAAATTGAGTTCAAGACAAGTCACACTTGATGGTTATTTTGGCCCACAACAGAGTATGCCAGGAATGGTAAGATGTATATAATCTGGTTATGTTTCTAATTTGATTCTAATGTGTAGCACTGACATATTGAACTATGATCTGTGTAGCACTAATACAATCTGGTTATGTTTATATTCTCACATAACCCATCGAATCGATTTTTCACCCCAAAGAATCTCACACACAGAATGAGAGAACACATCTCATGAAAACAGTGTTTTAAGAAATTAGGGTTTAATAAACAAATTACCAGTCACTAGCGAGAGCGAGTTGCGAGTTGCGACTGAGAGAAGCACATGAGCCAAAGCCAATTAAAGACGACGAGTACGAAATCCTTCAACGATGATGGCGGCGAGAAGAAGAGAGTGAGCCCACCATAGTAGCGAAATAGCCGAGAGAGTAAGTGAAGTATGTGGGAGGAGTCACGTCGAGGTCGAGGTCGAAGAGGAGGCTGCCCGGTGCCCACTGCCGAAGTGTTGGGGGATCTGGATTCTGGGTTAAGTTATGGGGTGAGGGCGTGAGATGGTGACTGTGAGCCGTATGCCCGTACCGTGCTGTGAGTGTGTTTGTGTGAGGTTAGGTTAGTTTAGGGTTTTTTTAAACTTATATATATATATATATATATATATATATATATATATATATATATATATATATATATATATATATATATATATATATATATTGATTATATTAAATATTATTTGAATACTATTCGCGATTACTCGAATCGAATACCACCAAACTCGTATTCGAATTCAAATCCTTATCGATATTTAAAAAATTTGAATTCGAATATTTCGAATACGAATACCGAATACCGAATAGAATCAAAAAGATTTGATTCGTTTACAACCTTAGGCCGAACTACGTTTTGGTCTGATTCCCGAAAGGGATACGTAGGCAACCTATTTCGGTAGGTCCAACCATCAGAGCATTTAAATTGCATATCTGCTTAAAAACTACGATAACATGCTATAACCGACTAAAAAAGTCTAGAGTATGTGAGATTTGAAATGCATCATAAACTGTCGCTTCTATAAATTGCCGCATATTTCATATCTCCTCATTATCATTTCCACGAAATTTGAGAGTCTATTTCTTATCAACGATGTTCGTTTACTCGGTAAGTTTCGGTTTACCCATAAATTCCATCGTTGAGGGGCTTTGTAGACATCCCAATTTCGTATCCCTGGTACGTGACATGACATAAGATATCAAGACCTGTTAAAAAAATAACGAAATGTCAAGTTACAGGGTCGAAAATGCAAAAAAAACAAATGCATGATGCATGAACAGTTAAATGCAGGGGCCTAAGTGCCAAAAAGAGGAGGGAAAAGAGCCCTGGGCGCCGCCCATAGTGACTCTGGGCACCGCCCCAGCTTCCTCCATGGGTGGCGCCCAACAGTGCCAAAATCCATGTAGCAGTTTGCCTTTGGTACAATCTCTCAAGTGCACGGTACAAGCCGGTAAAACACAGAAAGAGAAATCTTAACAGTGAAGGAAGGCCTCTCCCAGCCTATAAATAGAAGGCCCCGGCTTTAGTTTGTGGACACAGTTTTCATAGACTCTTCACGTAGTGAAAAACACACCGCAGACAGTTTACGCAATGAGTTCTCCCAGAGCGCCGAGAGATTTATTCCTCTAGCCCCGAAGCTCCGCCAAATCTCCCTCTAACACTAAATCAGCCGGTCAAAGTGAAACCTAGTTGCCCTGCTAGGATTCTGCCCTATTCGGTCCAAAAATCGCAAAAAGAGCAGTTGCCCTGTCCGAATCCAGACGCCAAATCCGCAAAAAACAAGCAGTTGCTCTGCCCGATATCCGCCGTCAGTAAGCAGACAATAGCAAAAATGTAAGAAGTTTCTCCGCCCGGATCTCGAGGCCAAAAAGCAACTTTCGGAAGCAGTTACTCTGCCCAAATCTCTACAACAGCAAAAAGACTCCCTTTCCCGGAAGGACAGAGCGAGCGCACCCTAAAATCTACTAGAAGCTGGTTGGTACGAGATAAAACCCCCACACTTCAAGAGGTAGGCTATTTAAACCCCTTTATACATAAGTGCTATAAGAAAAAAGCCATTATTATGGCCAAATTTCTGTAAATATATTTGTAATTCCAGGAAGGATATTGGTGCAAGTTTGTAATAAATAAATATATATATATATATATATATATATATATAGATCTATATTTCAATGTTTTATTTCAATTGTTAAATAATATAAAAAAACATATTTTAGCCAAAAGCTATTTTTTAGACCGAAAGGGCGAGTTGGGTGCCTAACACCTTCCCACCTCGTAACTTAGCCTCCGAACCCTTTACAAATCTGGTATTTTTGGTTTTTCTTTGTTTTTCCTTAAAATAAAGATGACGACTCTATTGATCACATTTTGAGTCCACAATGAGGCCAGGCGTATTCCACGCGCCTTAATGGTTTATTTTAAAACCACCCGTTTTCAATTGCGGGGAAGGGTCGAGAAAAATCCAGGGCACTCACAACATGTCTAGATGTGTTATACTTTTAGTTGAATGTATTCCTTAAGTCTAGTGATGTGTTGACGCTTCGAGGATAACAATCGTTCTTATCGCGTAGTTCGAGATTGAGTGGTGTGATCGTCTCGTCTTTCGGGAGTTCTTATTCTCCTATCTGTTGTTTAACATCTGAGAAGCATTCAAGTCTTTTCAATAGCCTTTTGACTTGTTTATAGTCTTTTGTTCTTGCCTACCGGTTCATGGTTTCATTCGTTGTTTCGTTAGCACGTTGTTGTGCCTAGCTTCGGTTTCGCTTCGAGTTGTTTCGGAAGTTGTTTGTGGGTGTTCCGTGGGAGTTCTAGACCTACTTTGAAGGTGGTTTGAACCTTTTTTGGTTTAGCTAACTGTTTGGAGTCGTTTAGGGTTGATTTATAGGCCATTTTGGAGCTTTAAGACTTGCGGTTACATGAGGGAAGGACCTTACCTCCACGAAGTCAACAAAAAAAGTCACCAAGGGAAAATAAGGGGGATGCGGTCGCATGGGGTAGCACCATGCGAGCGCATGGTGCTTCGTGACAACATTTTGCTATTTTCATTTTTTGAGTGAATTACCTATCCTAACCTTACTAAAACATATTCTAATCCCTCCCTAAACCTTCCTAAACATCACTAATAACATCCTAGCTTATCTAATTAGTTTTTGGGTGGTTTAGTTGGTTGTAAACAAGGGATTAAATCAACAAAAAATCTGATTTTTACTTCCACAACAATTGGACACTTGTCCCACGCACTCTTTGACCATTTTAAGCCACAAGACAACCTTTGTGACCTCATTTACTGCCTCCTCTCCCCCAAAAACGTGGAGAGCCATTTCCATGGAGACTCCATGAGTTCTTGAAGGTCAAGCTTGGTCTTCCATAGTTCCTCTTCTCCATTGTTGAAACCAAGACCATAGAATTGAAGCCCTTCTCATCTACTCCATTTCTAACCGATTGGATTTTGGCTTTCTTTGTTTGTGTTAAGGTTGAAGGTAAGCTACTATACTCCTTTTATTTTGGATTTTGTGCTCATTGAACCTAAGGAAAACAAAGGGCTTGCTATTTGAGGTCAATGAGTACACATGTGTGCTTTGTGTGATTTTATTTGAGTTTTGAAGAGTGAACTTGCTACAAGCATGAGTAGGATAATTTCTATGTTTAATGAAGTATAATATTAAGCTTCATTTTGTGAGTTTAGACCCTTGAGCATGATAGTTATGTAATTTCCTAGAAACCTAGGGTTGGATATGACTCTTATATACTAAATGGTATTACTTGTGTTATGAATTATTGGAATTAGATATGGTTATATGTCTAAGGTTTGGGGGCATGCTTGATGAACTCCTATTTTCGGTTGTGAATATGATAAAGGAATTTTTACTTTGGTTCATATGCTTGAAATGTAATTTTTAACTTTAATGGATTAAGTTGACTTTTATGTATATAAAAGTATGTTGTTCAACTCTAATTCATGAAATTAAGGTTGAGAGCATACTAGATGAATTTATATATTGGTTATGAGTATGTAAGATGAATGTCTATTTTTGGTGAAAACATGCTAGATAAAATTATATCTTGAGATACATGCTTGAAATGTGATGATTAAAACTAATTAATAAGTGTTGATCTATGAACCATGCTTGAGGATTTTGTTGGGAAGGTATGGATTATTTTGAGTTACACAATGTTTTTAACCTTGAGAACTTAGCCATGAATATTAGCTAATGAACATAGGAGGGTCATGATGCAAATAGCTTCCACGCCGTAGAATTTAGAAAGAGTAGAAATGACTCAACGAAATCCATTATGAGTTTAATATGAACATAGAGAATTACATACTGAGATCCTATGGAATTTGGGGTAGTTTTGATGGAGGTTAAGCCTCCGAGCATTTACAAGTGTATGAAAAACACTTGGGTATTAGACTTGATATTATTTCTCTAATGTGTTTATGTGCTAGTTAGCAGTGAAATACATAACTATGTGATTTAAAAGTAAATATCTGCTTGATTGGATTAGTGCGCTATGTTGTACTTTTCCTTTGGTTGAGCATTCGAGTATATATTACATGTGCTTGCGTTTAAGTTCAGCCGGCGTCGTTTTGTTTGAGTCTTTGGTGGGACGATGCATTGTCTGCACGAATTGTGGGATTTGTGATCGCAATGGATTGTCGTGCCGGGTTGGGCACACCCCTCCATCGATGGTCATGGTGGGGAAGTAGCTGATCATTGTTATAGTAATACACATGGCCTTGATAGCTATGGAACTCGAGCAGGGAATGTCTCGGGACGTCGATACCACGAAAGGGATATCGAGGACACATTAATGACACGTGTTTTGCAGGAGCTACACGGCGGAAGCGAAAAATAAATTATCTTCTCTCTTATGTGGTTTATTTTACGAGCACTTATATGAATTGTTGTGCTACGTGGCTAATGATATGATTTGCCTGAGATGATGATTGTTTGATGAAATGTTATACTAGAAATATAACATGCTGTCCATGATTAGAATTGAAACCTTAGTCTCCCTTATATTATTTATTATGTGAGTTATATGGAATGATGCATTATGAGACTTACGGTATAATTGGGTTATGTGGACGATGGTTTGATGGAATTTTACAATATGAAGATAACATATTATACATATTTGGAATGAGAATCATACTCTATTGATATGAATTATTTTATGGTAAATTATGTAGAACAATGTTCTATGAAACTATTGGTAGAGTTGGTCTATATTGAGGATTAGTACATGAGATATTATATTATGAGTATGACATGATGCATGCATGTTTTACTTGAGCATAATATCATGTCATGACATTGCATCTTTAGTAGCTTACTAAGTCTTTATGACTTACTATGTTTACTTTGTTTTCCTTAGATTCGAGCCGAACTAGTGATTCGAAGGAATCCGCCGAGTCTACGATAGTACGTGTGGTTGTTTATGGAGGTTGCTACACTAGTTATGTTTGTAGCCTTGATTTTGGAAAGGACGAATGAGAAGTGAAGTTATATAAACTTCACTATTGGTAGTAAGACTTGTGGTTATTTACTTGATAGTTGTACTTGATAAATTATTACTCAGTCTTTTGTGAGCCGACAACTGTTATTCGAGCCATGCTTATTTAGTTACATTATTTCTATCTATCTCGAGTTTGTATTGATTGTTGGTTATTTTCTACTCCGGCATGTTAGCTATAGAGTGTGTAGACTAGAGTTGTAGACGTAGTTTAATGTTGGGTTCCGTTGTAACGTCGCCGATGATTTGGTTTAATTTATATATATAATTGCTTACATGTGGTTTTATAGTACATGTCTAATATTGCGTCAAGTGCTTGGAAACTTTGGGCCGAGAGATTACTATCTAGTAGGTTGTTTTGTATTTCGGAGCTTGTTAGCTCGGGTGCCATTACGTAATTTGCTTCCACAATTGTTGAGTCATTGGCGTATCACTGTTATGGCCTTACCCCTTTGCTTGTTATTTGTGAGTTTTGGCGGCACGACCTTGGGGTCTCGTATTGGGGTCCGGGTCGGGTCGTCACAATTTCTTCATAATCTCTTCTTAAAAATCACTTTCTCTACATACTTATATTCCAAACTGATGCAAGAGCTAGGTACTAATTTTTACGAAAATTTATTGAATTCTCCCGATATTGAAGTAAATCAAAATTCACAAAACTCTCGTGTTCCCGAGAATGTTCAATATCCTCAATTTTCATCTACTCCCCAATACCCCCAATACCCGCATAATTTTTCCAACAATCCAAATGTTCCCAATTATTTAAATTTCTACATGCCTCCAAATTTTGGAAATTTTCAGAATTTTAAAGTTCCTCAAACTATTGAGAATTCATCTGGTAATGTTCCTTTTCCTCCGAATTATTGGCAACCAACGGGAAACCAATTTTTCATTCCGCAAGGTACGCCTCGTGCAATTTCTCAACCTTACATATCTTCAAATGATTCACGTTCAAAAAAAATGTAGATGAGACTTCGTCCTGTAATTTTTCGGCAACGCCGTCAGCGGTTCCCGAAACCTAAATCAATTTAAAAACAATTGATAGGAGCACACATCATGCTCTTCGATCCCACTTGGTTGAGCATATATGACGTCCTTACAGTGACAACTAGTGATAGAATTTAATTATTGACGCTTTTATGTAATTCTAATTACGTACACCCTAACCGTTGCACCCTAAAAACACTAAACGTCGCACCCACTTAAAAGCTAAATTACAAAAGTACCCTTAAGAAAAAAAACATTTATTTCTTTCACTCCTCCTTTTTTCACCAGTTTCAACAATAGACCCTCCCACTATCAAATTTTACACTTCAATGAATTCTATTCCTAACGACAATGAGAATCCTAACGATAATGTGAATCCTAACGACAATGAGAATCATTACGATAATAAATATAGTGAATCCGGACAACAATGATCATATAGATTATTTCGCTCCCATTTTTTTATCACTTTCAACAATAAACTCTCTCAATATCAAATATTACTCTTCAATGGATTCTAATCCCGCCGACAATGGGAATCCCAACGACAGTACGAATCCCGACAACAATCCCCATAATATTCAAAATAAAGCAAACCCGAACAACAATGATCATATAGATTCTTATTTTACGGTATTTTCAACTTTTTTAAATATTTTTTTGCTATTTTATAGTCTAAATACAGAGCTGAAAATCGAAATGATTGACTTGCTTTAAGTCGCCAGGGTCTAGCGACTTATTCTAACACAAGTCGCTAGGGTCGAAAGACTTACATCTTACAAGTCCATCAACCCTGGCGACTTACTGCAATTTAAGTCCGAATCACATTTCAACTCTCCCGTATATAACTTGAAATGCACCATTTTGAAAACCTTAATGAAGTCGCCAAGGTATGTGGACTTAAAATTATTAAGTCCACTAGGGTTTTGGACTTAAAACATTGTAAGTCTAACTGGTCCGGCGACTTTCCTGAAAACCTTAATGTAGCCGCCAGGGTATGTGTACTTAAAATCATTAAGTCCACTAGGGTTTTGGACTTGAAACATTACAAGTTTAACTGGTCTAACGACTTGTTCTAAAACAAGTAGTCAGGGTCGAAAGACTTACATCTTACAAGTCCATCAACCCTGGTGACTTACTGCAATTTAAGTCCGAATCACATTTCAACTCCCGTATATAACTCGAAATGCACCATTTTGAAAACGTTTCTGGTGACTTTCAATCATTTAAGCTTACGTTGTCTGGCGACTTAAGCTAAAATTAGCCAAAAATTATATTTTTTAAATTTTTTCTTTTAGATTATTTCTGATACTAATTTTTATTTGTTTTCAGGATTATCAGTTTCCGAATCAGCAGCAATTTCTAGATGTCTCGCATTTTTTCAAAACTAAGAAAATATTTCAAGATCGAAATGAGGCAGAAGCTTGGGTTAGAGCTACCAGACACAGGGAGAAAATGTGTTTCTTTGTTAAGAGACACAAAGTACATAATGATGGATCACGTAAAATATAGCTTGCTTGTGAGATAGGTGACAATTATAGATACGACGGTGATCGTGATGAGAAGAATATAAAAAAGACCACAAAAAAGATGATTGTAAGTTTGAAGTTTACTTAGTGGAAAAATTATCTATTGGGTGGAAAGTGAAGGTTAGTACGTTGAAGAATGCACACAACCATTCACTAGCTAAAACTAATTAGTGGCATACATCTGCAGCAAAGTTAACATCGGCAGAGATTTATAGGGTGTCTCGGCTACACAGTGCAAACGTGAAGCCGAAGCAGATATTGAATGAGCTGAAGAAAGAAAACCCCGGAAATGTTAGCACCAAAAAGCATGTAGAGAATGCATTGCAAAAGATAAGAAAGACTAAGATGGGATCGTGCTCGAAAATGCAGTATTTTTTCAAGGAGATGAGGGTACGTGGATATGCTATGTGGTTCAGGCATGAGCATAACAGTAAAAAATTGACTGATGTTATGTTTGCTCATTCGAAAGCCATGGAGTTATTGGTCTTATTTCCATATGTTGTTGTTATGGATGCAACATATAAGACCAATAAGTATGAGATGCCTTTGTTGGAAATGATTGGAGTTACATCAACAGGGAAAAAATTTCATATTGCATTTGCATTTTTTAAGAATAAGAGAAGTGATACCTTTAGTTGGGCAGTAGGGAACTTGAGGACATTTTTCTCCCACTGTGCAGTTCTGGATGTAATCATCACCGACAGAGAGTTGGCTTTAATGAGTGCTGTTGAGACGCACTTTCCTGAGTCTCACCATTTGTTGTGTAGGAGACACATAGCGAAGGATGTTGAGAAGTATTTGGTTGGGCTGACTAGTACTAAAAAATATTCAAAGGCGTTTAGTAAGAGGTGGAAGGATATAGTGAATTCCCAAACTGAGGCCGAATACATGGCTAATGTGGCAAAGATGGAAGAAAGGTGGGAGAACATCCCTGTGATGGTTAGATATGTTAAGAAGGAATGGTTGAAGTCGTTCAAGGAAAGATTTGTTAGTGCTTGGACAAAAAACTACATGCATTTTGGTGCACAAACAACCAACAAGTAACACTTGTACATTTTAAGAAATGCAGTACATTGAAAAGTCAACAAATTTATTGATAATGTTTTTTTTTTGGATGTATTACAGAGTTAAGAGTGCACATTCCCAATTAAAGAGATGGTTATGCACGTCGGCCGGGGGCTTCGATCACATATTCCAACAAATTCATGATCTAATCGAGCTTCAGTTCAATGACATAAATAGTGAATTTGAAAAATCTCGGACCGTAGCCCATGATCATACTGACAAATTCATTATTTTTCGTCGATTGAGATATAAAGTGTCACACCGTGCGATTAAGTTACTACATGCCGAGTATCAGCGACAGTCAAAGAAGAAAATCGAAGATAATTCAGACATATGTGGTTGTGAGATGAAGTTTAGCTTCGGGCTACCATGTTCGTGTGAAATGTTCAAGTTGTCAAATGATTTGGTGGCGATCGAACCCCATTCAATTCATCCTTTTTGGAGGACGTTGTCTATGGAGGGAAATGAGGACATGAGTTGTTTGACAAGAGAGTCTGCTATTGATTTGATCAACAACATCGTGGAAGATATCAAGGATGATCCCGAACCAATGATATATCATTATGCTAGCAAGTTCCATAATATCGTACATCCTGACTCGATAGGATTGAAGGAACCAGATATTCGGGTACATAAATGGAGGCCAAAACAGAAATCAACTAAGAGAGATCTATCAGGTTTGCCTTTAAATTTTTACGTTAATGTTAACTTTAAATGTTTACGTTAAATATTTTAACTGTTTACAATAAAAAAATTAATGTTTACCTAACTTTACCTTACCCTATAATAATATCAGGTTATGAGCATGCTGACAGAGCTGCAGACAAAGCAGCACGAGGTCGAGGTCAGGGTCGGGGCAGGGGTCGAGGTCAAGGTCGAAGTGGTACTTCTTCAGGCTCGGGTCTACCATCGATGGGTGGCGCGGCTAATTCATTTGCATACATCGATCAGATGCCACCATTCATGACCAGGTTCATAGAAGACGTTTTAGATGTCGGGGAGATGGAAATTGTGGTTTCGAGTAATTGTCGACTTCGTATAACAACCAAGAGTTGTGGGATCAAAAGTGCGTCGTGAGTTGATGCTAGAGCTGAATGAGAACTTCAACTTTATGTGGGGAAAATAGGGAAGATTCTTTTATGCGTTACCGTGTATGTGATTGGCACAAGACATGCGGCGCGTAACCTCATTGGTTGGATTTGCATCTTCTAGGATTCGTGATTGCTACTAGGTATCAGAGGATTGTGACGTGTTACACGAGTCACAGAATGGGTTGCAATACATTCATGCCATTGCAGGCACGGTTTGTTGATGCACAGCCGCCGGTAGCACAGATTAACTTCGGCTTGGTCAACGGAAGAACCCACTTTATAGCTCTTCGATTGAGACCCTCTAGTCCGTTGCCTCGCATGTGTCTATATCCGGTATGGGAAAGAATATGTGACCCTAACATAGTTCATTGGAGTCAAATTTTGAGGGATCGGTTTGATGAGTTTGTTACTTTAGAAACGGCGTCAAATGTGTAAAATCTATATAGATTCGATTTATTTTATTAGATTGTGATTTTCTAAATGTATTTTCATAGTTCATTTAGTTTTATCTTGTTTTTTTTTTTTTGCTTTTTTTGCTTGCCTTGCTAATATGCATTTCATAGTCACGTTAAAAGCTTCAAATTAGAAGTTTTGCGTTCTAAGGGTCAAAAATGAGTAAACGGATTTTGATTAATATAAAATCTGAAACAAAGTGACTTAGAAGTATTATAAACATGCTAGAATAGTTGGTTTGGTTATATCTTGCACCGATTGAGTTTTACGTAAAAATAGGTCAATAGGCAAGTTAAAAGCTTCAAATTAGTAGTTTTATGCTCTAAGGGTCAAAAATGAGTAAACGGATTCCGATTACTATAAAATCTGAAACAAAGTGACTTAGAAGTATTATAAACATGCTAGAATAGTTGGTTTGGTTATATCTTGCACCGATTGAGTTTTACGTAAAAAATAGGTCAATAGGCAAGTTAAAAGCTTCAAATTAGTAGTTTTGCGTTCTAAGGGTCAAAAATGAGTAAACGGATTCCGATTACTATAAAATCTGAAACAAAGTGACTTAGAAGTATTATAAACGTGCTAGAATAGTTGGTTTGGTTATATCTTGCACCGATTGAGTTTTACGTTAAAAATAGGTCAATAGTCAAGTTAAAAGCTTCAAATTAGTAGTTTTTGCTCTAAGGGTCAAAAATGAGTAAACGGATTCGATTACTATAAAATCTGAAACAAAGTGACTTAGAAGTATTATAAACGTGCTAGAATAGTTGGTTTGGTTATATCTTGCACCGATTGAGTTTTACGTAAAAATAGGTCAATAGGCAAGTTAAAAGCTTCAAATTAGTAGTTTTTGCGTTCTAAGGGTCAAAAATGAGTAAACGGATTCGATTACTATAAAATCTGAAACAAAGTGACTTAGAAGTATTATAAACGTGCTAGAATAGTTGGTTTGGTTATATCTTGCACCGATTGAGTTTTACGTAAAAATAGGTCAATAGGCAAGTTAAAAGCTTCAAATTAGTAGTTTTTGCTCTAAGGGTCAAAAATGAGTAAACGGATTCCGATTACTATAAAATCTGAAACAAAGTGACTTAGAAGTATTATAAACGTGCTAGAATAGTTGGTTTGGTTATATCTTGCACCGATTGAGTTTTACGTAAAAAATAGGTCAATAGGCAAGTTAAAAGCTTCAAATTAGTAGTTTTGCGTTCTAAGGGTCAAAAATGAGTAAACGGATTCCAATTACTATAAAATATGAAACAAAGTGACTTAGAAGTATTATAAACGTGCTGGAATAGTTGGTTTTGTTATATCTTGCACCGATTGAGTTTTACGTAAAAAAATAGGTCAACAGTCAAGTTAAAAGCATCAAATTAGTAGTTTTTCGTTCTAAGGGTCAAAAATGAGTAAACGGATTCTGATTACTATAAAATCTGAAACAAAGTGACTTAGAAGTATTATAAACGTGCTAGAATAGTTGGTTTGGTTATATCTTGCACCGATTGAGTTTTACGTAAAAAATAGGTCAATAGGCAAGTTAAAAGCTTCAAATTAGTAGTTTTGCGTTCTAAGGGTCAAAAATGAGTAAACGGATTCAGATTACTATAAAATCTGAAACAAAGTGACTTAGAAGTATTATAAACGTGCTAGAATAGTTGGTTTGGTTATATCTTGCACCGATTGAGTTTTACGTTAAAAATAGGTCAATAGGCAAGTTAAAAGCTTCAAATTAGTAGTTTTGCGTTCTAAGGGTCAAAAATGAGTAAACGGATTTTGATTACTATAAAATCTGAAACAAAGTGACTTAGAAGTATTATAAACGTGCTAGAATAGTTGGTTTGGTTATATCTTGCACCGATTGAGTTTTACGTAAAAAATAGGTCAATAGGCAAGTTAAAAGCTTCAAATTAGTAGTTTTGCGTTCTAAGGGTCAAAAATGAGTAAACGGATTCCGATTACTATAAAATCTGAAACAAAGTGACTTAGAAGTATTATAAACATGCTAGAATAGTTGGTTTGGTTATATCTTGCACCGATTGAGTTTTACGTAAAAATAGGTCAATAGGTCAAGTTAAAAGCTTCAAATTAGTAGTTTTGCGTTCTAAGGGTCAAAAATGAGTAAACGGTTCCGATTACTATAAAATCTGAAACAAAGTGACTTAGAAGTATTATAAACGTGCTAGAATAGTTGGTTTGGTTATATCTTGCACCGATTGAGTTTTACGTAAAAAAAGGTCAATAGGCAAGTTAAAAGCTTCAAATTAGTAGTTTTTGCTCTAAGGGTCAAAAATGAGTAAACGGATTCCGATTACTATAAAATCTGAAACAAAGTGACTTAGAAGTATTATAAACGTGCTAGAATAGTTCGTTTGGTTATATCTTGCACCGATTGAGTTTTACGTTAAAAATAGGTCAATAGTCAAGTTAAAAGCTTCAACTTAGTAGTTTTGCGTTCTAAGGGTCAAAAATGAGTAAAGGGATTTTGATTACTATAAAATCTGAAACAAAGTGACTTAGAAGTATTATAAACGTGCTAGAATAGTTGGTTTGGTTATATCTTGCACCGATTGAGTTTTTCGTTAAAAATAGGTCAATAGTCAAGTACATGCTCAAAACTTTATAGTTCTTTAACATAATTTAACACATTATTCCATGACAATGAGGAGAACAAAATTCCTTTGCAAGAAGACCCATAAGGAAACTAACAAGGAAGATAAAGAGTTATCCAACGCCTAAATGTATATGCCAAGTGATGAGAAACTGCTTATATATTTCTTTACAAGTGTGAACAACTAAAGCAGGCCCATAGACAAAAATTCAAACTTAGACAATTGTGCAGGGAACTAAGCTGGAGCCATTGGATTTAAATAACTCTAGCAAGTTTTAATGTGAATCGATAAATACCATAACTAGTCACCGCTATCTCAAACTGGACAGCTCCAAAACTCATATTCAAAATAGTCATAATACCTAATCACTTAACTTCATTAAAAGAAGTATAGTTTCATAACAAAAGAAAATACACATTCGACCTAACGTCATAATAAAAAATTACATGCTCAAAATAAAAGGTACAACATCAAAATAAGTCCTCAAAATGTCAAGTCACTTCGTCCAACATCTCCCAAAAGTTAGCCTCATCGACGTCCTGTCGTCTATCAGGATGTAATAACTTCATCTAGGGAGCTAGGTATTGTAGTCGCTACAATTGCAATTTTTATGTTAATTTTTTTTTATCAATCAAATTAAATTATTACAAAATTTTAAGAGAGTAAACACTCACAGCGTCAAAAGTCATCTGATGCGGAAGAACATGATCATTCGCATGAGTGTCATCGGCCCCTGAGCACGGGTGACGCGACACCCGAATATGTGAGCATCCCTAAACCAAGGCAGTATCCATGTACGGCTTGAGACGGGTCGTGGCTATCGATGAACCAATATTGACTGCCAACCGGTTAATCACATATTGCCGCCAATCGTGGTCAGATGTATTGCGGCATCATATTCGCAGACACCTTTCTCTGAATATATCCGGCCTTGAATACGTACACCTTTCTCAATATATACGAATCATCGCAAAACTGCCTTCAAGCGGCGATCATCGTGCATATAATCGGTAATACTCGTGGTCGCAATGAATGATTCTCGAGAAAAGAGAAATAGGGCAGTCCGTGGCAGGAGTCCTCCCAAATGGAGTCCAGTGAACCTGCTCATATCACATTAACATGCATTTAATATAATAAGAACAAATGTTAGCTTAAATCATATATGAAAAATAAAATTAACTTATCATATCAGTAGACATGCGATCAAGCGCAATTCGATAATCCTGCTGAGCTCGGGGATTATGTCTATGAATCAAAGTAGGGGACCATCTTAATGCATACGGCTGGCCTGGGGCCCATGACTGTTTTCTTCTTGGTCTGAAGTTTGGAAAATATTCATAGATCCAAGCCTACATAATATAATGTAAATAAAATGTAATTATAACAAATAATAATTAGGTGACAATCTTATACAAATAATAATAGTTAGGTTTTACTTTATTATTTATGAATGATAAATCAGTATATCAAAATTCTCAAATATGAATTATGTCAGCCTCCAACAAGACTTATAGACTATATCACAAAAGATTTAGTTCAATATAATAAAACCTCAAAAGATAGACTTGTAGATTACAGATATGCATCAATTTAAGTGAATTTCAATTTGAGACGCAACTTAAAATCTGAAGCTTAATGAAAAAGTAATCTTCAATCCCTTAAATAAAATAATCATAAAATGCAGAAATAGATATATCAGGAAATATAAATACCTACAACAGAGTCATGCACCCAGCAATTTGTGTT
>CM028384.1:18560446-18648916 GCA_013146195.2 Codonopsis lanceolata | reverse complement strand
AATCTGTTCATACAACCCAAATTCATCACATAGCATAAACTAGAACATGACATCTCTACAAAGTCCTAAGTGCTCTCATTGACCTCATATAGCAAGATTGTTTTCCCTAGGGTCAATGAGGCTAAAAGAAATAAGAAGAGATGTTGTAACTCACCTTAGACAAGCTCTAAAAGAAGTACAAAAACGTCCATGCAAGGTTGGGTATGTGTTCTCCTTGCTCTCCTCTTCACCTCTACCGATCGGTTTTGGAAACGGCTTCCTCAAAGCTTGGCCACCATTGATGAACACTCAAGAACCTTGTATAAACTCTCTATAACTTGTCTAAAATGTTCAGCCACGAATTTGGAAGATGAATCTGATTATGGTGGGTTTAGTGGAGGTATTGGACATGCAATGGCTGAAATGGGGAACCAATGCATGTGTGTGCATGTTGGAGGTCTTTCCTTGCCAAGTGTTGTACATGCATCCAAACCACTTGAAACTTGTCAAGCATGCATGAGAGGCTAGTTAGGTCGAACTAGGATGGTTTAGGGTGGGTTAGGTTGGGTTTGGGTAGGTTAGGTTGGCCAAATAGAAAGTCTAACACACAATGAGTGGTCAACTATAGTAGAGCAGAATTCGGGTCATTTTACAAAATGGTCCTGTACCGAAATACACGTCCTAAAATTACACAAAAGGTATGTTTAGAAAGATCTATGAGTCTAGTTTCAAACACATCAAACGGATCCGAATTCCGAGTTTTGTACACAAAGTTATGGCCAAAATACTACTGACTATCGTGGCCTTCTGAAATACGCGAATTTCCGAAAAATCAAACTCGAGCATGTGTAAACGTTTACATGACCACTCAAAAATAATTCTAAGTTAATTCCCCAATGTCCCCTAGTCATCTAGGGTCAAAATAATACCAACCGAAAAATTTGTACAAAGAAGAAGAACGACAAGTAGCAAAGTAGCAATCAAACCGTCGATTCGACAAGCATTCAAACAAGATTTAAATCATATTAAGGATATTATGAATGATATCTAATACTTACATATATGCATCCTTATTGAAGTCTAACACATCTAAACATGTTATTTAATCATCATGTAAAGATCTAGGACCAAATCGAGGTCGAAACACAAAACCCGAGTAAACTCTCAATCGCCAGCATTTCGATTATCGCCGAGTTACGACTTGTGACTTTAGCAAGTTAACAACTAAATGACATCTCTTAAAAGTATTTTTGGTCTTAATGTGATCTCATACACATCTAGACTCTCATAAATCAAATAAGCGATCCACAAGGGAAGAAGTGCGAGCATTGCATGCAATTCAAGCTAACCGGGAATCGGGGTCTTACAGCCAATGAACCAAAATCAAAAGAAAGTAACTTACCTAGCTTGAGTGAAAACTCAAGAGAACACAAATCCGATCGGGGAAGTCGCTTCACTGCCGAGGGCTTCAAGAATCCGAAGTTTGAAGGAAATCGGGTGGTTGGATCATCAAGGATTGAAGAGAAGAAGTTAGGGCTCAAGAGTCTCCATGGAGTCTCTCTCTCTAACTCACGGTTGGTGGAGGAAAAATGAAGAGGAATGGTCAAATGGTGAAGGGTTGGCTATTTATACTTCCACAACAATAAGGGCACAATAGACTTTTCCTTGCACAATTAGTAGAGATTAGGACTAATCAATCACTAATCTAACTTTAATTAACTCCCAACTAATGTTAGTACATGTTTGGGTTAAGTATGAGATTGAAGGGCTTGAGGGGGTTTAATGAGGGTAGAATAGGTATAATTCGCCCAAACACAAAACAGGGCAAAATCCTGAACAGCTTCTCGGAGTGAGGCGGGCGCCCACTCCTCCCATGCGCCTGGCTCGCCTCGCACAAAGGTGCTCTGCATTGAGGCGGCGGCCACCAGCCATGCCGCCTCCAGAACTCTAAAACTTGATCCAAACATGTTCTAAACAACTCGAAACAACCGGAGCGAACCGACAACTGCAACAACTGGGCAACCTTAATCTGCGAATGAACTCAAGAATCTAATCGAAAGCAATGAAAGGAGACTTTTAAGACAAGTCTAAGGGCTAAAGAAGAAGCTTAAATACTTCTAGGAAGTTGAATAACAACTAGGGGAATAAGAATCCCAAAGGAGAGGCGATTATGCGACTCGATTCTCGAACTACGATGAGACGCGAACACTATCACCAAAACTTCAAATCATCGCTAGACTTAAGGAACACTTCCAACTTGAATTCTAAGGTATCTAAACATGTTAATAAACCATCTAAAAAAGGTCTAGGACCCAAACCGAGGTCACAGACACAAAGCATAAACAAACCCTCAATCGCCGCATGCAGGCTATCGTCGCCGAAGTCACGACTTGCGACTTTAACAAGTCAACAACTATATGGAGTCTCTAAATGTTGTTTTGGTCTTAATATGGTCTCTCATACATATTTAGACCTCTCAAAACCAAACATACTGATACCGACCAAGGAAGAAGTGCAAGTATAGCACGCAAACCAGAGATGAGAAAGGAGCGGGCGTCACACCCTCTCCACCATTTTAAAAAAAATTCGTCCCGAATTCTAAATCATGAAACAAACAAACCTTGACTCGAATCTCCGAGTCCACCACCACACTATACGAGGGTCGAATTAGAACTATAATAATCCAAATCAAAAGTCTACGAAACCTCAATAGACTTCAACGACATTAACACTTACGATTGAAAATGACATGACTCATACTTGAGTCGCGAATACAAACACGAACAACACTATGCCAATCATGTAGGTAAAATCCCAACTTCAACATAAGAACGCATTCAACTACCGAAACTATTTGTCTCGGGGTACAACATGAAACTCAATCACAAAAGATTCTAAGTTACAAGAATTAATAATTGCCTATGGAGCAATTTACAAACAAATCAAAGGTAATCAAATCGGCATTTCAAACCATGCAAATCATACTCGCGATTTCCCTATCGCGGTAGGAACACACAAGAGCACACAACGCCATGTTTTGAAAATTCTTTCCATTCATGTCAATTCCATTTGGTAGCGGTGTAGTCAATTTCTACCATAATTCATACCAATCCTAGTCCAACAACGAACCACTTTTGATCACCAATTTAGGGTACCACTAAATTGGATTTCAACTGGATTACAAGGATATCTGAGGTTCATGATTAAAAGGTTTTAAGCATCCTTTAATAGTCTCTATGCTAAGGAAATGAATGAACAGGAATATAATGATGAAATGAGAATTTAGTATACTAAAATGTAATGCATCAAGTAGGTGTTTCCTACAACTAATGCACGTAACTGAATAAAAATTCAGACCAAGTAACAAGGTCTATTACCTTGACAAACAACAATCATATCTACCACAAAACTCGTGTACCTAGTACACTCAACCAAGATGACTTCCTAGTAATCACTGGCGAATCACCAAGGCTACTAATGCCCGAAACGTCTATACTCCACAAAACTATCCTTTCTTGAGCTCTAGACCAAGTCTACAACCAATGCACACACTAAGCATCCTAACACAACGTTAACGTCCCAATACTCACTGGGTGGAAGGTCAATCTCTCCGTGTAACCATGATTATTTTCTAAATCGCATTCTTCAACCTTCTCACAATTCGAGTATATATCCTACTCGCATAGTAACCACTAACATTAATATAATATCATATTAGTCATTACATAAAACATATCCTTATCGAGTATACAAACATTATACCAAACCAATAAATATCAACATACAATTCATACTTTATATATATTCATATATATACATATACATACATATACATACTATGGCTTTTTACATATCCACACGAACCCTAACTATATACATATAGCGTAGTCTTATATATATATAGACTAAACAAGAATCCATACACCCGCAGCGCGATTACCTACCGGTAATCCACAAAACAAACCATGTAATATATATCGATCTCACATTGGGGTATTATTCCCGATCGAGCAAATAACCAATAATACACAATATACCATATAATGTATGTATGAATGCACATGAGCTACCGATTAAAGCGCGTACTCATAATAACGGTAATAGTAGCAACGGTATAATTTACGTATATATATACAAGAATGTACCTTCCTATTTCGGATAGGTCTCAAAACTCCGCGACGACCAACCGCCACGCAGACCGCTTCAAACTCTAGGGCGACCGTCACAATCTCTCTTGGAGCCATCTTGAATTGTTGACTAGTACTCCCTGCCTCGACTAACTTTCCTCTTCGGGCAATCTTTCTTCAAGTGAGTTCCGTCCACCACAATAGTAACACTTCCGCCTTTTTCAACACCTATCCTCTGTGTCCACGTCCTCTTACAAAAGTTACATGTCAACACGCCACCTCGTCTTATCGAGGTAGAAGTAGTAACACCACTAGGCCACCCGAATGCACCTTTCCTTGACTAAGCGTTTGAGGTGCCGACGCCTCCTCTTATCCTCGGGGCCCCTATTAGTCTTTGATATTTTCCTTCGAGCGTATCTCGATGTCCTAACTCATCGCATGCACGATCCACCCCTTGGTAATCCGTAAGTAATAGAATAAAGCGCCTACGATAATTCGTCTTCGGGCCTTTCACAAACCTCTCGGTCTTCTTAGCCTCATCGGCACCAAGTAACTACAAATAACGAGCCAACTCCATAAACTTTGTTCAATACCGAGCCACGGTCATATCTCCCCTGTTCTAACATTAGAATTCCATCTCTCCTCTTCTCGAGTTACTACCGACCAAACCGTACCATAAACTCCTTGACAAAGTTTTCCCAAACTCGAGGCACTCCATGCTGTCTCCAATGATCTCGTATTTCAAGCCACCAATGCTCGGCCGCACCATCCAAGCTAAACACCGCTAAGGTAACCTTCTCCTCTGATGTACAACCCAAAACTGCAAAGATATTGTCCATGCTTTCTAGCCAATGTTTCGCCTTAATAGTATCTGGCTCTCCATTGAAACTTTCCGGTTTAAACTTCAAGAATTTCGCAAGGACAAGAGAGTCGCTCTTCCAGCCCAAACATCTGAGGAGTCACACGCGGATCGTTTACATTATTCTCCCTCTCGTCGCCACGGCTGCCTCCGAACCGGGTCTACTAGAACTAGCTCCACGCCCTCGACATAATACGCCTACAAAGAACACTCGGCGTTAATAACTCAACAATAAACCCAACCCAAACAAGGCCAAGGAACCTATCCCGCGAAAAAAGTTAACCTATAGCTCTGATACCAACTGTGACGACCCGACCCGGACTCCGATGCGGAATCCCAAGGTCGTGCCGACAAAGCAAGCTAAAAGACGGACAAGCACCCGCTAAGCGTGGTAGTGCGAGTCCAGAGTTGAACTAACGAACACTAAACAGAATGAGGAGCCATAACGGCAAAAGCGAATAACCAAAACTAAAATCAGGAAGCAAATCATAAGTGGGACCAAAGCCTATAATTATAAACTAAGGAATACAAGGCGAGACGACTATCTCTCGACTAATCTATTTACTCGCGTGACGCAACATTGCGCATTTGACAACAACCATCGGCAACCTAAGGCCGAAGCATCAAGAACCCAACCCGATAAACGACAACTCTACGGCTATAACATGCCTGAGGAATAAATCAACTAAAAGAGTAAGAGATAAAATACTAACCACTAAACCAATGTCTCTCGACTAAAGTCGCTTGGAGATGACAATACCAACCATACTAGAACGAAAGTGAGCTAAAGCATGCTCGAATAATAAAAGGGAACAACTCATAAGAGATACAACAAATGACCAAACAAGTCGGCTACCAAAATAATACAATAACAAAATACTAACATAATCTACCCAAGTAAAGTCTACATAACTTTACAATCGTGTCTCACAAATACAAATAACTTAATATTAATAACCCAAGCTTAAAGCCCTGAAGACCACCTTCTAGGAATCACTATCCGGCCGCCAAACTAACGGGATCACCGCAAAACTAAGGAAAACAAACACACGAAATGAGTCATAATGACCAAAGAAGTTACTAAATGCAATGTATGGCATAGCATGGCGTGGCATGGCATAATGCAAGCATATATAAACTCATGGCATCTAAATCGTATATCAACAATAAACCTCAGTATTAAACCATCAAGTATCATGAACTTCATAAATCACATATCACATTATCCTTCATATAAGTGCTCATAGTAAGCCACATAAGGGATAGAGAAGATACCCAAAACGCGTTGTGTTGCTCCCTGCACACACAATGTTACTAGTTCGTGCCGCCGATGTTATGTGAATTCATCGACTCATGCCGAGAACCTACTCGATCTCATTAGCAAGCCAATGCGGCACTTAACCGATACGGCAAGTGGCTACTTCCCCATCGCGGCCCACAATGAGGTGTGTGTGGAAGTCCGAGTGCGATCCATAGCAAGCACGAATCCCATAATTCGTGAAGCGTGCATCGCCCCACCTTGACTCAATAAACAAACCAATTAATGCCACTGACTCAATGCAATGCACAAGTAGATATTTACTCTCATGCTCAAACAAGAACCAAGACCGATCATAGCGGCATACCAAATCAAGTAGACATAAAGCTCTACACACCAATTTCAATAATGCGCATATTTGCACATACTTAACAAATTCAACCAACTTATAAGTTTAGTCAAAGAACCACATAATGAGGTAATCATAATTCTCAAGCCACAACCCAATCAAAAACAAAGATATAAGCTCAAGAAATCACAATGTGAGGTTTACTAAGGCCTCCAATCAAAATCAAACCAAAGACTATACTTTAGTCTAAGAGCAATCATAATCAAGACTTAGCATTTAGCTTCACTTAACGGTTCACCTGACTCAACCATAGTCCCAACCGTCGTAAATATTCGACTTCCTTAAAACCAAACTCAAGGGTACCAAACTACGCCGTAATCATATCCCGTGCTTTCATGTGCACGCCGACCAAATTCCCTAAGAGAGAACTCATTCAAATAATCATTTCTTGAGGTAATATGAGATCATAAGTTGATCTCTAATGCTCCGTGCCTTAACGAGCACGCCTAATCAAATCCCCAATAAGCTTCTATGTCGTGGGAGTCACAAATGGGACACAACTCGGGATGCTCTGTACTCACGATCAAACCAACCCACCAACATCGTAGGATTTCAACCTAAGGCTCACTAACATCTTATTGAACCTAACATGACTCCATTGAGTCTTAATATCGCATTTCATTAAATACACATTTTATACAACCCAAACTTAGCACATCATTCAAGTTTATAGAAATTATCCCAAAATTAATCCGGCTTATTTCCCAAGCCTAAAATCCAAGAATTCATCATAGACATAGTCAACGAAACCCAAATGACGTAGGACTTCAACCCGAGTGCTTTAACACAATATTGAACTCATTACGACTCCGTAGAGTCTAAACACTAAGTTTCATTCTTAAACCTTTCATCCATGTCAACACTAATACCCACTTTATTTAACAACAATATATCCGATGATTCGGGCTTAAATTCTCGAGCCCTAAAATTCACAACAAAATCCCAACATAAATCAAAACCCACATTTCATAAATCTCATAATCCCACTTAAATGTTCCTACTCATGATACCATGTGAGTTCATACATCCAAAGCCCCAATCGTAGGCATAATTCCACAATAAACCCAAATAAAATGTAAACATGATTTCTAGCATGCTCACAACCCTAGAATCACAAGATGAAGGATAAACATATACATCAACAATCATAGAAGTCATCTACAAATGCTCCTAACATATTCATACTTCCAAAAATCCCCAAAATTGGGCAAACATAGCATACAAGTGTTCATTGCCCACAATTAGCATATAGATTGTTTTCCTTAGGGCCAATGAACCAAAATCAAAAGAAAGTAACTTACCTAGCTTGAGTGAAAACTCAAGAGAACACAAATCCGATCGGTGAAGTCGTTCTACTCGCCGAGGGCTTCAAGAATCCAAGTTTGAAGGAAATCGGTGGTTGGATCATCAAGGATTGAAGAGAGAAGAAGTTAGGGCTCAAGAGTCTCCCATGGAGTCTCTCTCTCTAACTCACGGTTGTGTGGAGGAAAAATGAAGAGGAATGGCTGAAATGGTGAAGGGTTAGGCTATTTATACTTCCACAACAATAAGGGCACAATAGACTTTTCCTTGCACAATTAGTAGAGATTAGGACTAATCGATCACTAATCTAACTTTAATTAACTCCCAACTAATGTTAGTACATGTTTAGGGTTAAGTATGAGAGATTAGGAAGGGTTTAGAGGGGGTTTAATGAGGGTAGAATAGGTATAATTCGTCCAAACACAAAACAGGGCAAAATCCCGTGCCTTCCCCTGAGTTGAGGCGGGCGCCTCACTCCCTCCCATGCGGCCGCCTGGGCTCTGCCCTGCACAAAGGTGCTCTCAGTACTTGAGGCGGGCGCCTCACCTGGTGCCATGCGGCCGCCTCGGCTCCAGAACCTCTAAAACTTGATCCAAACATGTTCTAAATGGCCCCAAACTTATGGGCAACCATTCTAAGGTCTAACCCAACTCAAAACAAGTCTAAAACACACTCGAACAACTCCCGAAACAACTCGGAGCGAAACCAGGAAGGGGTGCAACAATGTGCAACCGGAACGGCGAATGAACTCGCAATCGAACGAGCAATGAAAGGAGACTTTTAAGACAAGTCTAAGGGCTAAAGAAGAAGCTTAAATACTTCTAGGAAGTTGAATAACAACTAGGGGAATAAGAATCCCAAAGGAGAGACGATTATGCGACTCGATTCCCGAACTACGCGATAGAGACGAACACTATCACCAAAACTTCCAAATCATCGCTAGACTTAAGGAACACTTCCAACTTGAAGTCTAAGGTATCTAAACATGTTAATAAACCATCTAAAAGAGGTCTAGGACCCAAACCGAGGTCACAGACACAAAACGCAAGCAAACCCTCAATCGCGTCGCACTCCGACTATCGTCGAGTCACGACTTGCGACTTTAACAAGTCAACAACTATATGGAGTCTCTAAATGTTGTTTTGGTCTTAATATGGTCTCTCATACATATTTAGACCCTCTCGCAAACCAAACATACAGTCGACCAAGGAAGAAGTTCAAGTATAGCACGCAAACCGAGATAACGAAGGAGCGGGGCGTCACAGTCCGTCGGTAAATATGGCGCCATTTTCCATTGAATTTACTGACGAACTTTTTTTGTTTTGCTAATGAAACTTTTTTGGATTGTCGACGGAATGTCTGTCAGTAAATATGGCTCCCATTTTACTGACGAACGTCTGTCAGTAATTTTCAATATTTCGTCGGTATTTACCGATGGAGTTATCCGTCGGTTATTGGCCGGTATCTAGTAGTGAGACTTACCTCAGTTTCTCTAAAAAAAATGGACATTGCTCTAGTTCCGTTTCTCTCTCACGGTGGGGGTGGAAAATTGATGTTGTCTCTCTCTTTCTCTCCCGCTCTCACTAATTCTCAATGTATTGATTTGGAATTACGAAGCATAGATTTGAGACCATGATGCATTGATTATGAATGTCTTACTTCTTTCTCCCCTTCCTCTTTCCTCACCTTCTCCCCTTCTTCATCGCATAACTTCAAAAAGCTTTGGGAAAAAACGAAGTTTAAGAGTGTTAGTGTTCAGTTTTGAAACTGATACGCTAGTAGAATTCAAAAAGTTGAGGACTCTTCCGTCGGCAGGTCATAACTTTTGATCCCAGATGAATCACGGACCCATAATATGTCAAATCAAAGCTCTCGATGAGTCCTACATTACTCATTAAGCTTACACTAGTGATACACCCGTGCGTTGCACGGATTGTATATGTGTATAAACTTATATACTAAATTAAAATTAAATAATATGTAATTAATTTTTTAAAATATGAACAAAATAAACAAAAAATAATAAACAGTAAAATTAAATATAGAAAATCCTATCAATTTGAAAAAAATAATATAAATTTTGGAATACTTTTTATATACAATAGTTTTCGTTCAACATGTACGACTATTGCAATTATAAATATCACATAGTAACTCTAGACAAAGCTACATACAACTGATGATAATATAAAACATATTTTCAAATGGAGTCTTATATTAGACAATGACTTACCATGGTTTTTATTCATAGACATTGTATAAGACATAATCAACAAAAAATGTTTTATCTGGAATTTGAAAGAAATTCTAGGATCAAATAGTATCAGTGACATTCTTGGAATCAAAAGAGTACCACCATAATTTCCCTTTGAAAGAACTCAACCTTCTAAAGCATGATTTCTCAGCCTTATAACAATTAATCGCGTGTCATTGCATAACTCAAGTGAATAGACTATGTTACGAAACAACATTATTTGAGTTTCAACCTTCAAATTTAACTCACAGTTTGAGATTTCAGAATATGTAATTCAATTGAAATATTCACGAGTATATATCGTTTAAATTTAACTCACAGTTTAAAATTTCAGAATATGTATTGTTCATTGATGTGATGTAATTAAAAAAAATTGCATCTTAATTTTTATATGACTATTTAATTGAAATCACACAAAAAAAAAACATGTATCTCTTTCAACAACATAACTTATAGATTACATTTCAATTTTTAATTATATAAAGAATTAACAAAAAAAGATAGAAAATGTAACTCTAATTTGAACATGACATAAATTTATCGATATTCTTATTTATTTGTAATGGATCATCATAAAATGTATTTATTTTTTGTTTAGTTTATTGAGTTTTGTCTTCTTTTCAGTTGTGTAGTGTGCATTCATCTAATATTTACAAAATCTCAAGCATATATCAATTCATTTGCATACTGTCTGCTTCATACATTGAATCAGTTTCATGCTAACGCCGTGTCATAAGCACGGACACAAAATCTAGTGATAATTTAAACTACGAACCCAAACTAAAAAAACAAAGTCAGACCCATGAGTATTTTTTATTTGTTTTTTGTTTTAAATATTATAGAACTGTATTTCAAGATTTATTAAAAACAATCGTAAGTATTTTTATTTACCTATTTTTTATTTATAATAATACTAAGCTATTAAATATTTTTGAATAAATACCATTTTTACGAATTATTTGTATATATTGATTTTGTTTGTAATTAGTTATATGTATATGGACTCTGTCTGACTTATGAATAGCTTGCCTAGAAATTTGATTTCTACTTTATTTTTGTGTAATATTTAATAGTTATATGGCTTTGGTATGTAATTAGTTATATGTCATTTATATGTCATTTTCGAATTTAATTCTCCAAATAAAAAAGTAAACTCGATTGGAATAGTTTCTGTCAACATCATTAAATGACATTTCTCAAATTCAATTTCAAAAAAAATTTGACATAAACAGAACATAAGTGATTCTGTTTTTGAGAAATGAGTTTTTGCGGGAAATTTCTAAAAATTATGCACTTCTGTTTTTATATATACTACAACACAACCGTTTAATGCACGGTTCAATATTGATATAAATAAAACAATATAAAATTTTAATGATAATTATATAACCGAATAATTATATGAAAAATCACGAGTTCAATTTGCAAATAAAACAAATTATAGAAAATTATGTTAATAAAAACAATAACTTTTTTTTAACATATCTTTAAATTGATATCGAAGTGGCATCTCCTTGACCAAAACAGTTTACTTTGTACAGTAAAAATTGAAGTTAATCATAGAAAACCAAAGCACTCGTGTGATGCACGAAGCCTATATTCATATCAATACAATAGTTAAAACTTTAGTACTAATAAAATATACAAATGATTGCAACATAAAGATTATAAGTTCGATGTGTAGAATTAAATATCATAATTTTGTAACATTAAAATTAAGATTATTTTGTTTGGCTCTCATGTAGAGTTCAATTAAAAATCTGCATGTATAAGCAAATTAATATAAATAAAAAAAATTAATGAAAATCAAGAGTCATTAAGTTTAAAGATATTTTACCTTTGGAGAAAAAAATCAATATATAGAATAAAAATATTAAGAATTTCAGTTCAATTCCAATTATACTATTTTTTCTGGATATAAATAATAAAATGTACATTGAACCCCATAATTCCAATTCTAAACAATGGAATTGAGGTTCACTTTCTCTCATTCTCTACTCTGGAGTCTCAACAAAATTTAAATTCACTGATATCTTTCCCGTATTAAAAAATGATATTAAAATATATACAAATAAATAAATAAATATATATATATATATATATATATATATAAGTTATATTAATATTAAAAACAATTGATAGCGCATATAATATTAGACAAATGGTAAATTATTTGTGATATATTAACATGTTTTGTCATAAAATCTTAAAAACTACACTTTTCATAATTGGTAATTTTTACAAACTAATTCAAGTATTGTGGTTCAATTTAAATATTAGACGTAAAGAAAACATAATTAAAATAGTATATAACCAAGGAAAATAAAATGTAGGAGATGGGTTAAGGAAAATGAACCAAAAATCCAAACGATCGATGGATAGACATCGAAAAATTTGGTTTAAACCGTGCTATGGAAAACTTTTGGACCGTGACCCAGTAAACACTCATAAAATCACGTTGTTTTAGTTGATGTATATTAACGAAAAGAAAACACTTTTACCCTAGTTTCAACATACATTGCAGTTTTTTTACCCATTTTTTGCAGCGATGGCCAACCCCAAGGTTACCACCTAAAGAAAGTCCGGCAACGAAAGCTATGACAACCGATTTACCGGAAACTTGTTGGTATGTTCATGTTTCCAAAAATATTTCAAAAACTCTGTTTAACTTCAAAACTCGTTTATTAATTTTAATTTGTGATTTAGTTCAACTAACAAACAAATTCTATCTGAATGTTGATTAATTTCATCATCAGTACTTTTTTTATATCTGAATTTTTAAACATGTATTAGTAACTAAAAAATCAGAAATTATCGGGTTTCCATTTTTTTACATGTAGCTAGATGTCTCAAAAAATTGGTCCTATCTCGATTTATAGATTTTATTTTACCATAATAATTTTGGTTATAATGAAATAGAGAAAAAATTGTCAAATTTTGGTATTATTATTAATTGATTGTCTGTGAATTAGTTTTACTTCAAAGTGTGTGTATATGATTTAGTTTCAAAATTATTGTTTTATTTCATCTTTATCTTTCATAGCCTGGATATTGATGCAAAGAAATTGAAAAAAAAACTTGATTTTGTTATCTCTCATGTTTCTACTATGCATATTTTTCTTAATATACTAAATAAGAATGTGAAGATAATTTTAGAATCATTTATCCAATCAACCATAATAATGACATTTTCTATTTTTAATTTCCAATGCAAAACGTGACTTATATACAAATAAAAAGTGTTTCTAAATTTGGAAAGTTACTTTTGGCGGGAACTTTCAAAAACTTATTTCTCTCCTTTTATATATGTATAGATGTGATGTCTTCGTTTTAAGGCAAAAAAAAATGTTGTTTAAGCTTTATTTTAGGCTTCTGAAGTTTTGCGCTGCCCAATTTTTGCTTTGGAAGCATCGCAATGCCCATATTTGTGCGGGAATTTTTGCATTGCGATGCCCAAATTTGGACAGACATTAATTGTGCATCGCGATGCCTATTTTGATGCCCAAATTTGGGTGAGGATTTTGGCATTGCGATGCCCAAATTTGGACAGACTTCAATTGTGCATTACATTGCCTAATTTTTACATTGTGATACCCAAATTTGGGCAGGGGCTTTGTCCGCATGCCTTTTTTCATTAAGGGTATCTTCATCATTTTCTCTCCAAAAGTGTAATTTAGCGATTTAAAACAAATATAGGGGACCTAGGCGGTTGAAAATTCCATAAACAGGACCAGCCCAATTATCACCCATATAATTAAGGGAGAAATTCAGTTCGGTCCCTTTTAGTGAAATTATAACCACCTAGATCCCCTTTATTTGTTTGAAACCTCTAAAGTATACTTTTGGGTGAAAAATGATGAAGATATCCTTAATGAAGAAAAGGCGCGTGGACAAAACCACTACCCAAATTTGGGCATCGCAATGAAAACATTGGACATTGCAATGCCCAATTGAAATTTGTCAAAATTTTAGGCATCACAATGCAAAATGCCACTACCCAAATTTGGACATCACAATGAAAGCATTGGGTATCGCAGTGCATAATTAAAATCTGTCAAAATTTGTGCATCGAAATGCAATAAGCTACTGCCCAAATTTGGGCATCGCAATGCACAATTAAAATTTATCAAAATTTTGGGAATCAAAATGCAAAAAGCCACTGTTCAAATTTGGGCATCACAATGAAAACATTGGGCATGGAAATACAAAAATGCATTGTCCAATTTAGGCATCGCAATGCACAATTGAAATCTGTACAAATTTGGGCATCGAAATACAAAAATTCTAGCTCAAATTTGGGCATCACAATGCAAAAATTGGGCTTCAAAAAAACTTTTGAAGCCCAAAACTGTGCTTAAACAACATTTTTTGGCTTCAAAATGAGGACATTGCAAGTAAACCTAGTAACTGCAGTAGATCTCGTCGAAAGCTTCAATTTAATATGTGGTGGGTCTCGTGGTTCATCCAGGATCAAAAGTTATGTCATACCGACGGAAGAATCCTTAACTTTTTAATTTCTACTAGTACATTAGTTTCAAAACTGACAACTAACACCCTTCATCTCCATTTTCTTCCCAAAGCTTTTAGAAGTTATGCGATGCATATATCGACAGTCCCTTAGAGCGTTGGTTGATATTGGTGCGCTTGGAGACGCTTCGCCGTAAAAGATGAAAGGAGTCGGCTATGAAGAAAAAAGAGATGCATGTGGATGGTGACCAGATCTGATAAGAAAAAGAGGAAGACGAAAAGGAGAGAGATAGTGAAGAGCACGAAGAGAAAATGACGAAGTAGCAGGTCGCAGACAATTTTGGAATAAAATTATGAAAATAGGCTTTTGCCGTTTAAAAAAGAATGCTTGGAGCGGTTACAATTTCAGTAAATGGTACCGAGCTGCAATTATTCATATAATTAATAAAACAACTGATTGTATTGGCCCAACACAAATGGATAATTTCTAAAGATAGGCCCAAATAATTAATTAGCCCAAAATAAATATAATATGAATTGTTATAATTTAGTATGTTATGCAAAAATTATCGGGGTATTATAGATATGCATAAATTGAACCTTCACGTTGCTTATGGTATAATACAGTTTTATAAAGTGTTAGTGTAAATTTAATATTTACTCCGTGGTAGTATTAAGGTTATTTCTTATGGAAACATTCAGGCCGGTCCACTTTTGAAAGTTTTCAACCGCTTTACACTTCGATGTTTTATCTAAACTAAAAAAGGGCATGTCATGCATCATGATTCACAAAAACATGCATTGCGATGCACTGATCATATGTTATCAATTGATGTATCGCCTTATGAAATAATGCATCGCAATGCATTAAAATAACCATTTTCTAGAGGTTGTAAAATTGTAAAGCGGTTGTAAACTTTTAAAAGTAAAGGGTCTACAATTTTTCATTTTTTTCCCTATTTAAATGATCCACACATATGAGGGTTGAGGGCTAGCCTATCTCATATATAGGGGAGGCGACTATTTAAATGACTATTTTTTCCTTATTTAAAGAGGTGTGCAGGAGTTTTTCAGAATTAGACAAAACCAATACTTTGGTTTTATCCTGGATCTGAATTTTTATAGAATCGGACATTTGGGTCAGTTCCAGTTCTCAAACTAAAAAAACATTGAACCAGACCGAACTGACCCAATTAGTTGTTTACTTATTATATGTAATTATATATATATATATATATATATCTTAATGCCTAATTTTAGTCTATAATTTCTATATTTTTAATTGTTGAATGTACTTTTATCGAATGTTTTTTAAACTTTTTATGAAGTTTAAGTCTTTAAAATTTTCTTATGTATTTGTATGAAACAGTTAGAAAGTAAAAATAATAGTATTGGTCTGGTCCTGGTTTTCGTACATTTTCGGTTGGTTCTACAACGAACAAAGGTATGGGTTCTCATATATATTGGGTTGGTTCGGTTCTAAATTTTTTGAGAATTAGACAATTTGTCTGGCTCCGGTTCTCTTTTTTTTTCTAAAAAATTGGACCGAACTGGACTAAGTTCACCCTTATTTGCAGTGGACTAGGCCTTAGCAATTATATCAACCCTTAGCCATATACATTGTGGTCCAAAACTATGTTTATGGAGAAATTACGGGTCGGACCATTTTCCCCAACATTTAATTGCTCCACTTCCTTATGTTTTTTTCCAAAAAATGTCAGTTTTATAAAATTGTTCCAAAAATGCCTAGATCCGTCTCATTTCACAGCTCCAACCAACAATTTGGAGTTCAAAAATCACGATTGATCTGATTCATTAAAGATGATATTGGAATGGAGCTAAGTTGGGTTGGAGGATTTTTCGGTAAGGACATTACAACAGAGGAAGAAGAAGAAGGCAAAAGAGATGCAATCAAAACTAATTTGCATCGCGATGTAATTGAATTTTAATCGTGAGCATCAATTTGAATCATTGAGGCACCAATTTGGAGTCTCGATGCATCATTATGATTTTGATGCATGATTGTATACATTGCGTTGCATAAATATTTTGCAATACGATGCATCAATTAGTTGTTTGACTTGGATTAGGTAATTTAAATTGATGCATCGTGGTTTATTAATTGATGTTGCGTGATGCATAAATTGGATTCGATTTGTACATCTCGATGCATGTATTGATACTTTGCGCTCGCGTGTTCAATTCATTTAAGGTATCGTTATTTTTTCGCCCTCAAAAATGTCTTTTGTTAATTAAAAAATAGAATGGTGGGCTAGAGTGGTTGGAAACATTTGAAAAGGAACCAACCCAAATTTACCTGTAAGTTTATGGAGAAAATTCTGGTCGGTCACTTTTCCTAAGTTTGTAGCCCCTAGTCCACCATTATTTTTTTGTTTTTTTTTTTTGAAAAAATTGTGGATCAATCAACTTTTCAAAGTTTCTAATCGCTGCAGTCCGAGTTTTTCCTTCAACAGGAAAAAGACACATTTGGACGCAAAAAGACAGTGATACCTTTAATGAGCATGAGGCGTGCTACATAAATGAATCGCGGTGCATTGACTATTGAACCACGATTCATTAATTTTATTGCATTAATTTTTGCACCGCAGTTCAATAGTTTAATTGTCTATTCTAATTGCACCGCGATACCAACTTTTATGTACTGCGATAAATTAATTTTTTAACCACGATACATATACCTAATCCAAGTTACTCCGTGGTATAAACTTTTTATGTACCACGATGAATTAATATTTGACTTACGATACATAAAATATTATTAATCCATTTTCGCACCGCGATACAAAATGATAATAAACCAGATCATGTCCTCCACCTTCTTCTTTCATCTCCTCCGTCATAAACTTTTTTCTTCCCTCTCCTCATCCACCTTCTTCCTACTGCAAAATCATTCAACCCAGCACAGATGATCCTCGTTTCGTTGCGCAACAATAGTGATTTTCGAATCCAAAGTGTGTTGTCGGATCTGTTGAAGGAGACGATGACATTTTCAGAACAATATTTTAAAAACTTTGGAAAAGGGACCGACCATAATTTTACCCTTCTCTTTTTCAACCACAAAAGTCCATTTTTCGAAATTATGGATACTTTGCGCTCGCGTTTTCAGTTCATTAAAGGTATCGATGTCTTTTCGTCCTAAAAAATGTCTTTTTCTATTTAAAAATATAATAGTGGACTAGAGCGGTTGGAAACATTTGAAAAGGGACCAGTCCAAATTTACCCCTAATTTTATGGGGAAAATTCTGTTGGTCTCTTTTCCAAAGTTTGTGGGTAAAATTTTGCTTGGTCCTTTTTTCAAAATTTGTTACTCCAAAAGTCCACCGTTCTTTTTTTCAACTGCAAAAGATTATTTTTCGAAATATTGTTTCGAAAATGTCAGTCTCCTTCAACAACTTCGAGAAACACATTAGATTTTTAAATCACCATTGTTGTGCAACGAAACGGGGATCGACCTATAATGGATTTGTGTTGGATTGAATGATTTTTCAGTTGAGACGAAAACAGAGAAAGATGAGGAAGAAGAAGGCTTACGACGGAGGAGATGGAAGAAGGTGGAGGACGTGTTCTGGTTCATTATCATTTTATAGCACGGTGCACAAAAGGATTAGCTAATATTTTATGTATCGCGGTTCAAAATTGGATTAGGTAATTAAGACTATATATCGTGGTTCAAAAATTGTTTTATTACGGTTCAAAAATTGTTTCATCGTGGTGCAAATTTGGATTAGGTAATTAAGACTTATGTATCGCGGTTTATAAATTGTTTCATCGTGGTTCAAAAATTGTTTAATCACGGTGAAAATTTGGATTAAGTAATTAAGACGTATGTATCGCAGTTCAAAAATTGTTCCATTGCGATGCAAAAAGTATTTCAGTGCGGTGCAAATTTGGATTAGGTAATTAAGGCTTATGTATTGTAGTTCAAAAATTATTTCATCGCGATATAAAGAGTGTTTCATCGCGATACAAAAAATGATGCAATAAAATTAATGTATCGCACTGTAAAATTTAACTTTCGTAGCGCGCCTTCGGTTCATTAAGGGTATCGTAATCATTTTGCCTCCAAAAGTGACTTTTTTCAATTTAAAAAATAAAGAGGTACTTTAGCGATTAAAATTTTTAAAAAATGGACCGGCCTGCAATTTTCTAAGTTTGTAGCCCCTCCGGTCCACCTTTTAAATCTTCCTAAGTTTATCCAATCTAGCCAAGTCTCTTAATAGAAGGTCAGTTCAATAGTAGTACAGCCCAACTGTACTACTGTAGTAGAAGACTTGGGCCACTTTCTGTATGATATTAGCCCATCTAAGAACTTACATCTCGCAAAGGCCTTATGTGTAGAAAAAATCTTGCATTGTAATCATGAAATTGCTTTATTTCATGCATTGTTATATACAAAATCTTTGATCGTGATGTATAAATTGATTTTTTCTGGTTACAAAAAAATAGGGAAGCAGAGCGGTTAAACAGATTGTAAAAGGGACTGACCCGAATTTCTCTCTAATATATATATATATATATACATACACACACACACACACACAGTGTTCTAAAAATCATTAAGCGGACGAACGTGAAACCAATGCCTAGACAGGGTTTAGGCAGGCGCTAGACGTCAAACCAGCGCCTAGGCAGGGTTTAGGCAGACCTAGAAATAAGATATAGTATCTGGTTTTTAATATTTTTTTATTATGACCTAATTATTAAGCATTAATTCTTCAAATATACTAATAGTAAATATCATCTAATAATTTAAAATAATTATTACATTATAATGTTACATTTTAAAATTAAAACCAAAATTTAATATCATTCCAAGGTTCAAAATATTACAAAAATAGTCAATAGCTCAATAGTTTATATGTTCATTAACAAATTAAAAATTATAACAATAATTTAATAATTTGAAATTGATATGTATTAATATGTATAAAAAAAACCCCAATATGATATCATTTTGGGCCATTTAAAAAAAATAAAAAATACTCAAAATCTGACCACTTGGGCAGCGGCCTAAAGCATCTTGATATGGCCGATTTGCGAAATTTCTTAGCGTATAGGTGGCACCTAGTGCCTAGACCGATTTTCAGAACAATGTATATACATCGAAATCAGTTTAACATTTACTCCAACGGTGAATCTAATAATTCAAATGTGGTCGGTGTACACACCTACATATATACATACATTATGTACAGATAGTCTCAAATTACAAGCATTACCTCCAAATTCAAGTGCTCAAGCTTCCTATACTCCTTATCTACGTTCAATCACCGCCGACTCGATCTTTCCAATCGAGCCGGCCCTTTTTATACCCACCATGACACGCCTTTCCTTCTACATCTTTATTATTGCGGCTCCCCGTCAACCAGCCGTTCACCATTCTCTAACGAATAACCGGCGACTTCCACTTTCCTTTGAAATTTGATGCAAATTAACCCCAATTACTTCCTTAATAATTTTAATACTAATTAACCCACATTTCCACTTACGTACATATTTTAACTTTTTTTTATATATTTCTATTCATATACGAAATAGCAGTATGGATTGGTTATTACTCCCTCCGTCCCTGAATTATCGTTCTCCTTTCTTTTTTCGTTCGTCCCAAAATAATTGTCAAGTTTCAAATTTACTTTTTTAGAACATCATTTTTACCACTTTACCCTAACTTGTTCACCCTACTTTAGTTATGGGCCACATACAAATGGATTTTAAAGGAAACCACATATTAAACCAATATAAATAATCAAGTCAATTGTTTTTTCTTAAACCGTACGCCGGATCAACCAGGACGATAATTTAAGGACGGGGGAGTAATCTTTAATCACTATGCAATCTTAAAAATATTATCAATAATTATTTTCAAAGTTTCATAAGGATACCTGAATCATTACTCCCTCGGTTTTTAAAATATTGTCTATTTTGACCCGATACATGATTTAAGAAAAATCAATTGAATGTATTATAAATATTGGTGAAATATATGGTTTCTTTTAATGCCCTTGAGTATGTGTGGTTATAATTAAAGCAGGTAGAAAAAGTACATGTAAAATGATAAAAGTGTTTTTATTAAAAGAGAAAGTTTTAAAAGAAGACAATTATTTAAAAACGGATGAACAACGAAATGTGGACGATAATTTGAAAACAAAAAAATTATAAATTTTTGGTCAAAGTTTGATAAATTTGACCAAAAAAGAAAATCAAAGCAAGACAATATTTTGAGACATATGGAAAATAATCTAATTCACAAAATTTGAGTAAGTTCTTAATATTAGAATGCATGAACAAATTTATTGAATTATCATACAATCAAAAATATTTTCCATTCAATTCATTTTACAGAATTTATGTTTGAAAAGTCAAAAGTTTAACAGTCGTATAAATTACCTATGAAAACGCGTAATATAATTAAAAAATAAGAAAATTTTATGTAATTTTCAAAATAAGAATATTCAACTAAGAGATCTTAAAAATGAAAAAAAGTCAATGGCCCGTCGAAGATTGTTTTTGCCAATTGCGACCTGTAGAAACTAGAAATGTCGTCACTTTGAAGCCATCTTATACGATGGTTACACGTGTCAATAAGTTAATGAAATTGGGCATTCCCATCTGATAGTAGGGGTTGCAAATCGATTATTAGACCGATTACGATAATTATGAGCATGAATAAGACATGATAAATTTATCATGCCTAATATTAAAACACAAATATGATACGATAAAAACACGAAAAGTACGACACGGTATTATAGACAAGATAAACAAAAAAGTACGATTTATTTAGTCAGATCCATTAAACACGTTAAACCCAATAAATGTTATAAAATATATATTTTCAAATTTTTAATACATATTTTGAAAATTTATCGATATAAATAGTCAAGTAGTTTAAAAGTCATAAATTTTCAAATGATAAAACTATAAAATAATCATGAAAATAGTTCGAAAGAAGTAAATAACCCTTAGTAAATTTTTAAAATTATATTTTAAAAACATATATATTTTAGTTATAGTTTCTTACCTTACTTATCAAGTCAGTCCAATAACAACTTATTTTTATCGTGTCTTATCGTGGTGGTCCTATAACGGCTCGAACCCTATAAACCCCAACCCAAAGCCTATAATTTCGTGTCGTGTTCGTGTCAGTCAATCGTGACGTACCTCAAATTGTCATCCCTATTTAATACTCTATCCATTCAAAAAAAGGTTGATTTTAATTTAGTCATTTTTATAGTTGGATATTCATATGGCATTTTGAGTTCTTAACATTACAATTGCACCTTAAAATATATTTCATCCGTTTCAAACAAAAAATCTCGTTTAAAAGTCAAACTTTTTTAAAAAAAAATTACACTTTTAGTAGTTCATAAATAATATTCCTCCCTCAGTTCCGAGTAAATAGTTTATTATTCAATTTTGGGATGTTTCAGTTAAAGAGTCCCCTTTTATAAATTAAGGCATAAAGTGTCATCTATATATATATAAAAGCAGGGTAGTCTATATAGGGAAAAATCCCGCCAAAACTTTGTTTTCCAAAATAGAAATTCCTATATATTAACAAGAAACAATTAATGCATTATTTAATTAAATAATTCAAAAACTCCTTGGAACTTCCACCATGAATTATCATAATTTGAACAGTTTTCCAATTCTCGATTGTGTCAAACGGAAATGAATCAACACATTATAAATGATGATTAATGAATATAAATTAGTTCACAATCACCGTCTCCTTCTTCGTATATGATCAGCTACCTGCAAGAAAGATAAACCCATCAAATATTGTTCGACATTTATTTCACAGTCTCCTTCCTCACTTAAACATTGATTCTTCACAACATGAACCCATCAAATATTGAAATATTATACTAAAAAATCAAGTAAATCAAGAAATACCCAAAATTTGAGATGTAAAAAACTATTGACAAATTAGAAGTACTATGGAATAAAAATCACCAGAAAAAATATCTTTCGAAAAGTCTAAATGATTAAAACAGTTCGGAGATTTATCCAAAAATAAATAACAAAAATCGATGTATAAAAAATATTAACAAATTCACAGTGGATCTAAATGTCAAAATATTTTTTATACAAAAAATTAAACACAATGTTTTTATGTGATTTCATTAGATTTTAATATTCCTCGAAACATTCATCATTTTTTTACAGCAAACTTTATCATTTACAATTGCATCCCTTATAACATTAAATAGTCAAAACTCCTTGAAACACACACCATACTATTAAGCCCCAATTTTTTTTCTAAAAAATTAACTTTATTTTCTCATATCTTAAATAAACAAGTCTCTTATTTTTAATTCAAAACAAAACAGTTTTTTTTAATAGAAAGTAGTTGCCTCCAACATTATTTTTCTTTATTTTGGAAATTTTGTTTTTTTCTTTGTTTCGTTTGAGTATAAGTTAATTGAAAAATTGTATGGCCGTACGTTTAACGCACGGGTGTAAAACTAGTTTTATTAATAATAAACTACTAAAAATATCATTTTCTTAAAAAAATTAACTTTCAAACGGGGACTTTTCACTTGGAACGGAGGGAGTAAAATAAAACTTTTATATCTTAATTTTTAAAAATAAAATATTTCAAAATAAAATAATAGATATTTTGCATGGAATAGAGGAGTAATAATTTTGACTATACTATGTTTATTTATTTAATATACTCTATTCATTTTTTTTAAAATAGAAGAATATGAAACGTAAGAGTCCAACCGGAAGGGAAAAGGAAGTGATCAGTCAGCGGCATATTTAGCAAGCAATAAATCTTCTTCCGTGCACGATAAGTTAGACCCAGTCAAAAATCAAACAATACTTGTACTGTACAACTAGTCTTAGTATGCATGGACATAATTCTATCTAGCCCTTTAATTAGTTGATACTCGTTTAGATTATGGCACGGTGCATTTTATTAAACCGATAATGTCTAAATAAAAAGTATGATTTTAAACTTGACCAATAGTTGAGGGGTAAGGAGTTATATATAATTGACCAATGAATGTTTGATCTTGCGACTGAAATCAATCCCTATTCCCCACAACCAAATAGTCTCAATCAATCAACTGAGCTCTATTATGAGATTATATATAAACGTAAAAATGATATTTTATAAAGGTTTATTGTTCAGGAGAAAAAATAGTGACTGACTAACTGTTCATAATACTAATTATAGGGGGTGACTTTGTAATAGTGAGTTAAAAGTGAATAAATATTCTCACACATGTGAATGTGAGAGTGAATCACAACCATTAAAATTTTAAAGATAATTTAATCTCAACCTCTAAATAGCTTTAGTCAATTGCACATGTGTAAGTATGAGCTCTATTGTGTATATACTAGTACTCTTGCCCGTGCCGATGACACGACGCCAGTTTGTGAATTTATCAATAAATGAAGCAGATAATGTGAAAATGAATTAATATTTACTTATAATTTGTCTAAGTTAATTATGATAAAAGTTTAAAAAAAACAAATATTTCAAATTACAAAACTTACGATTTTATTTTAAAATTTATTTGTATACGAAATTGCAGGCCGAAAAAAAATTAAATTGATTAAGTTAATTACGATAACAATTAAAAAGACAAAAAAATAAAAAGAAATATTCAAAACTTAGACATAAATTAAATTAGGATTCAGTTTCAAAAAATAAATTGATTAAGTTAATTACGATAACAGTTAAAAAGAAAAAAATATTTCAAATTACAAAACTTACGATTTTTTTTGCATAAAATTGATTAATTAATTAAAATATCGAAAAGAAAAGGGACGTGAGTTTGATGGAGGAAGGATTAGTGGCCACCAACCGTGAATAGTGGGGGGGGGTTGGAGAGAGAGAGAGGGGGTAGTTGCTCAACCGCCGTTCACACATGTGAACTCGGGGAGTGATAATGATCGTATAATGTCAATAAATGAATCAATTCAATTTAAATAGCTTTTTTCAATTGCGCAATATACGCTATATATATATATATATATATATATATATATATATATATATTAAGAATTATTAGTATAATTTTTTGGTCAAAGTTTGATAAATTTGACAAAAAAAGAAAATCAAAGCAAGACAATATTTTGAAACATATGGAGAATAATCTAATTCACAAAATTTGAGTAAGTTCTTAATAGTTGAATGCATGAACAAATATATTGAATTAGCATACAATCAAAAATATTTTTCTTTCATTTCATTTTACAGAATTTATGTTTGAAAAGTCAAAGGTTTAACAGTCGTATAAATTACCTATGAAAACGCCTAATATAACTTAAAAATTAAAAAAATTATGTAATTTTCAAAATAAGAATATTCAACTAAAAGATCTTTAAAAAGAAAAAAAGTTAATGGCCCGTCAAAGTTTGTTTTTGCCAATTGTGACCTAGAAATGTCGTCACTTTGAAGCCATCTTATACAATGTTTACACATGTCAATAAGTTATGAAATTGGGTATTCTCATCTAATACTCTAACCTTAACGTAGCGTTTAAATAAAAGTAATTAATTATATTATAATTAAAGTACATAAGTAAAAAATATAAGGATAAAATGATAAAAATGTATTTTTTTTAATTTTTTTAAAAATTAATTATTTGAAACAAACAAAAAAAATAAAAATAATAATTATTTAGAACAAAAGGACTATGTTTCTAAAGTATTATTTTCAAGAAGATATTTTTATAATTTTACTCTTTATTTTTTTCCCACTTTAACGATAATCCCACATGCACATACGTTTTAAACAAAAAATAATACTTCATCGATTCCTAAATAATTATCTTGTTTGACTAATGACACTGATTAACAAAACTATTTAACTTTATTATAAATATTAATAAAATATATATTGTGCATATGGTCATAATTAAAATAGAAAAAAATAATTGTAAAGTGGTAAAACTGTTTTTTTGAAAAAATATATTATATCAATATATATAATATAATCAATTATTTTCTTAATTTGTATGTCTAGTCAAACCAAAACAATTATTTAAGAACAAAATGAGTAGTTTTTGCGTATCTAAAAAAGATTCATCGGTCATCCTTTTCGTTTTAGAACGTTTCAAGAAAATTGTTCAGTTTCTAATTCTTCTTTTTCTGGATGCTATTTTTTTTTACTTTTATTTTTATTTAAATATGTGTATTTGGTCAAATGAGATAATAAATATCCAATATTAGTAGTTGACTGGTTGTCTTGTTGATCATGTAGTGTTCTAAATAAACTCTTTTTATTTCGGTCAAACAACGTTTTTACGTATCAAAATATAAATAAAATCAACAAAACGTGGTGGGACATTTTTTACGTATTAATTTATCCATACACTTGCATTTAAACGCCATTTTATAATTTGTATCATAAATTTATGCGTAAATTATAAATAACCCCCTTTAACTATGGATTGAATTCCTTCAACTATTAATTGAAGCAACATGCTCCCTTTAACTCTAACATTTTTTATTTTTAAAGTATACTTTTTGGTTAGGTATAGCCGTTTGAATTTGGGGAATTTTCTCACATAAGACCCACGTGGCCGTCTTTATCTACTTCCTTCGTTTTCAAAATATTGTCTACTTTGATTCAGCACACTGTTTTAAAAAAAAGTAATTAATTGTATTATAAATATTGATGAAATGTGTAGTTTTCTTTAATACCTTTGAGTATGTGATCATAATTAAAGTATGTAGAAAAAGTAAGGGTAAAATAATAAAAGTGTTTTTCTAAAAGAGACAGTTTTGAAAGAAAAAAATTATTTAAGAACGGACGAAAAATGAAAGATAGATAATAAAACGGAAGAAGTATTATTTTTATTATTGCGGTAAAAAAAAGATGCACAATTATTTATACTTATCATTTGAGGTATAAATAGAGTCTTAGAGCAACAAATGTTTAATATTCAACTGAAGCATCAAAAAGGTATTATGGTAAAAGAAAAAAAAAGAATCTAGGTTTATAATTACTTCTATAACTATTGTTATAACTAAGTCTTAATGAAAGATAAAATTATCTTTTTCCAAAACATTTTTAACTTTCATCGATCTTAACAGTTGTAATAATTGTAAATATACTATTTTAAGAAAACTAAAGATGATTATATGAGTTTTAGCTTTCTTTTACGTCAAGTGAAATAACAGTATTTAAACAGAAACTACGAATGTTTTAGTTAAGGGGGTAATTTGAACCAACCCATAATTAAAAGGGCTTACTTGTAATTTACAATAGATTTATTCCAAAATTTGACTTTTCTTTGTTATATTCTGTAGATTACCCCAATGCAAAAATTCCTAGCTAAGTATCCAATCAAAACACCTTGTCATATCCACTTACCCCCTAGATTTGTCTACAGTCCATATTTGATCAACATCACACACACACACACACAGAGGTTTATAAAGCTCTTCTGCTCATCATAAAACACACACAAACACACAGATTTATATCTCATGGGCTCACCATAAAACACACACAAACACACCCACATACACGGATTTTTACACACACACACACGCAGGTTTATAAAGCTCTTCGGCTCATCATAAAACACACACAAACACACAGATTTATATCTCATGGGCTCACCATAAAACACACACAAACACACCCACTTACACGGATTTTTAAAGTTCTTGGGCTCACCATAAAACACACACAAACACAAACACACAGATTTAGAAAGCTCTCAATCTCATGCATGGGCTCATCATAAAACACACACAAACACACACAGATTTATAAAGTTCTTGGACTCACCATAAAACACACACAAACACACTAATTCACACACACAAACACACAGATATATAAAGCTTTTGGGCTAACCATAAAACACACACACACACACACACACACACACTTACTTTTGAAAGAGAGATGTGTAACTACAGGAGGATGGGGTTAATGATAGGGTTTGTTATATGGTTAAGTGTTATGAATAGAGGAGATTGTGCTGTTTTTCAAAGTGTAATGCATGAGGTGAGTCGAATAAACAAGGAGGGTCCATATTTAGGTATTGTAGTCCCCAACAGTTTCGAGATGAACCCTCTTCTTCAATCTCCGAGCTTTAAACCGAATCAAAAACATCCTTACCTCGACTTCTCAGGTAATATCTATATCACATTAAACTTTACGATGCATTTGATTCTTTAGCACTTTAACTATTTTCAATCGAAGAACGTTAACACATGTTTGCATCGTTTTGTAAGATCGCTCTCTGTCTTGTTGAGTACTATTTTCTACAGAAAAATGTACCTTGGAAAAATTTAAATGAAGCATATTGTAACGAGAACGAGAAACGATTAGCAGCATATGCTTGTTTACCGGCCCAACGAGCACCTATGTCAACTAAGACTCAACATTGGAACTTTTGGGGGTTTAGAGCGAAAAGAAAAAAAAAAGGTCCTTAGAAATATATAAAAATAAGATTTTTAGACGAACTATTTTTTAATTTTTTATAATTTAAAGTATTGAAAATGTATAATACATACAAATATATAAGAAAATTAAGTATTAAATAATTACTAAAATCTGATATTCTTTATTTGTTTAAACAATTTGAAAAAAAAGAAGAAGAATATACTCAATCAATTCTTTTTCTTGTCTTTATTTTTTGACTTCTGAATGGATTTTTTTTGGTAACATGTGTGCACTATAAATTCAAGTTAAAAAAATAAAATAACTGACAAAGCTAAGAATTAAACAAACATAAGCAACACAAATGATATTCATGTAAAAATAAATATTGTTTTTTTGGTAACATGTGTGCACTATATAGTAACTATTTGCTGATTTGCTCCCTCCGTTTCAGGCAAAAAGACGACTATATATTCAATTTTGGAATGTTTCACTTAAATTGTAAACTTTCAAAAATTAAAACACAGAAGAATCATTTTATTACTAATGGACTACTTAAAAGTGCAATTTTCTTAAAGTTTTTGACTTTCAAACGAGAACTTTTTGCCGGTAATGAAGGGAGTATCTATTAGGTTCCGGATTAAATTAAAACATATATAAGTAGTAATGTAGTTGGTAATAAATAAAAAATACTTCACAACGACTATTATACTTGCAATACAAGTTAATGATAAAGATGAAAGATTATGAAAATTATAAGTATAATTTTTAAAAGTTAATTATTTATGTAAAACATTATAAAATAGGTGGGGACTATTTACCTAAAGCTGGAGAGCATATGATATAATATACAAATAAAATTTTTATAATTAACCGTATATGATATAATATACAAATAAAAAGTTTATAATTAACCGTATATGCGCTGCAAAATTCGAACAAACGACTTCTAATTACATCCAACACTATTACCAATCAATTGAGCCAAAAGATTATTGGTGATACAATATTATATATAAATAAAACTAGTTTACACATCTATAAAATTAGGCCTCATGTGCGAATGCTCATGTTGCACCTGCCCAGGGTCAGGCGACTACCATAAGCTACCCAAAAATCCATAGAAAGTTTGGTGCAAGTTGGTAATAGGAAGCTTATAAGCCTACTATCAAACCCACTTCAATCTAATGTGGGTTTTCTACCGCAGGAGGTGGGAGCAACCTTATGATCCCGCCGTATTATATGGGGTGGATGTGGGAACTTGAATACGTTTTATAAAGTAGTCACCTACTATCTTTAGGTACTAACATTATTTATCGATTTTTGAGTGAGTTTGTGGTAGGCCTGGTTGAACCAATGTGTTGAGTGTTTAATGAGCCGGCATATGTAGCTCATCGAACCGGGCTTCAGTCTCGGGTTGTTATATATATATATATATGAAAATTTTGGTTGTTTATTACACAAACTTTTGGGGAAAATTCATGAAAAAGAATCTGAATGAAGAAACAAGTGATAGATATCATAAGTAAAGAATCAAACTTAATTTCCACCGTTTTCTATTTCTAACAGGACGGAGGTTTCGGATAGGAACACTGGAAAATCAAAAGGTCATCGTCGTTATGACAGGGTTGAGCATGGTATGTCCACAAGGCATTCTTTAGTTTAGATACGTGGTTTTCTTTTACGATCTTGGCAACAATTTTATTTGATACATAACTGTCTTGGGTGCAAATGTTAGTTTAGATACGTTGTTTTTGTTCTGATCTTTGCGACAGTTTATTTGATACATAATTGTCACGGGAAATGTTAGTTTAGGTACGTAGTACGTTGTGTTTTGTTAGGATCTTAGCGACAATTTATTTGATACATAACTGTCTCGGGTGCAAATGTTAGTTTAGAAACTCTGTGTTTTTGTTATAATCTTAGCGACAATTTATTTGATACATAACTGTCTCGGGTGCAAATGTTAGTTTAGATACGTTGTTTTTTGTTATGATCTTAGCGACAATTTATTTGAGACATAACTGTCTCGGGTGCAAATGTCAGTTTAGATACATTGCATTTTGTTATGATCTTTGCAACAATTATCTGATACATAACTGCGCTGTCTCGGGTACAAATGTTTGTCGTGTGAAGCTAAATGCAGGTATAACTACACAGTTACTCTTAAGCCTATTCAAAGTGAAAGGAGTACTTCATTTTGGGATAGCCGGCAATGCAAACCCTAACCTCGAAATTGGAGATGTGACCATCCCTCGATTTTGGGCACATACCGGCCTCTGGAACTGGCAGGTACCCCGTTATTCATCACAAAAGATGTCAAGAATATTTTCTCGAGAAATTCATTTTTTACAGACATAGCACAATGTTGTTGTCTGATTGGAGCTTCTATGCTCAAAATCCCTTGGTTTTGTCTAACAATTACTCGTACATATGTATGCAGAGGTACGGGGAGGGGCCAAGGAATGAGCTTGCTTTGGAATCTAATGGAGACTATACAAGAAACATTGGCTATCTTCGGTTTTCGAATTACAACAATGACACAAACAATGATAACCTTCTGAACAATGTATGGTATCAACCAGAAGAGGTTTTTCCTATCAATGGACAGCCTGAAGTCAGGCAACATGCCTTTTGGGTTCCTGTTAACAAACATTATTACTCACTTTCTAAGAAACTCGAGGTACATAATTTTTTCTATTCAAACACATTTTTCTTCACAATCTACAGACCACTTGCTTCAACGTAAACTATATATATATGTACGGTAATTAGAAGTGGAACAAGAAATTCAAGAATCTATGGCATAGCAGAATCAGATCAAGTCCGAAAAGAAAAGTAAGAAATGCCGACAAAGGCAAAAGTGTAGGCTGCCAAATTATTGAGAGGTCGTATATTATCGTTCTGGTGTCCATTATACAAGTGTATTCACGGGCTCACCACAGACACTCGAATGAGTAATACGATTTTAAGAGGTTTGACAGCCTACATATTCCTTCTTAGGCACCTCCTACCTCTTTTTTGGGCTTTGACTCGATTGTGCTCAGCCATGAAGTGTTGACATACTTGTTCTACACCACATCGTGAGATATCGATCCTGAAAACCTCAAGACTTTATGGCCTAGCAGAATTTGGTCAAGCCAAAATGGAAGTAAGAAATGGCCACAAAGGCAAGTGTAGGCTACCAAATCTTTGAGAGGTTGGATAAAATCACTCTGGTGTCGGTGCATCTTGGAGGCAAGTGTATTCACGGATGAACTATGTTGAATTTTAGAGAAGCAACAGAGAAACGATTTTAACAAGATTGAGATTGATTCGTATATTTCCCTCTCCTTTCTGTTTTGAGATTACAACCTTATATACATACAGACCACTATACATCTCGATAACAGACTCTTTCTGTATGTAACTACCCAATGTACAGAAAACACCCTCAGACTCTTACACTTCAACACCCGACACCCCTGTATTCTTAACACCCCCCCTCAAGTTGGAAGGGGAAAATAAATTGATCACGCACAACTTGGACCTAAGATACCTTGCATGAAGTCCGAGGCGAGCCTTGGTAAATAAATCGGCAGGCTGCTCTTTAGAAGGCACATGAGAAGTGGCAATGAGACCTTGATCCACTTTCTCTCCGATAATATGACAGCCTATATCGATATGCTTGGTCCTCTCATGATAAATGTGATTAGCGGAATGTGGAGGGCAGCCTTGTTGTCACAAAGAGAGGAAATGGGAGTAGGAATGTTGACATGAAGATCCTTGAGCAAAGGACTTGAGCCAAATGATCTCACAGTAGCGACCATAGACCGATATTCAGTTGCAGATGATCCGGACACGTTGTTTGCTTCTTGCTCTTCCAAGAGATAAGAGAGGAACCTAGAAACACACGTAATCACCTTCTAGTTGTGGGACAAGCGGCCGCCTGCATCACAATAGGTAGACAAGGACGAAGTAGAATTAGCAGAGAAGAAAAGTCCTCGACCTGAGGGCCTGCTTAAGAAATTTCACTACTCTCAAGGCCGAGAGATGGGACGCTGGGCTGAGCTAAAATTGGCTAAGAACATGTCTGACGAATAAAGCTATGTCAAGTCTTGTGATGGTTAGATAGATTAACCGCCCACCAACCTCCTCGTATTGATCGGATTGGACAACAAGACTCTGCACTCAGAGACGACCATGATTTGTAGGGATAGGGATTGGAGACACCTTAGCAAGAGAAAGCCCGGTTTCCTTAATAATGTCCGAGCATACTTTCGTTGATGTAGACAGATTCCTCGAAGAATTTCTGGCTAATTCAAGACCTAGAAAATATTTCGCTTGTCCCAAGTCCTTGATGGAAAACCGAGAGTGAAGAAATGTTGCAATTCAACAATAGCGGTTGAAGAGGATCCTGTGATGACTATATCATCCACATAAACTAGAAGGGCAAAGGTATGTAGAGCCGTAAATTTTAGTGAACAAGGTATGATCACTAGTTGCTCGAGTATACCCAAAACCTTTCAATGCCGAAGATAACTTGTGAAACCATCGCCAGGGGCTTGTTTCAAGCCATAGAGACTTAATCGGTTTACATACATGAGTAGAGCCTCGAGACAGTCTTTGCCGGATCACAAGAACCTTGAGGAAGAGTCATGAACACCTCCTCTTGCAAATCTCCATGCAAGAAGGCATTAGAGACATCCATTTGATGTAGAGGACACTTATTCATAGCAGCCCACGCCAATAAGACTCTCACCGTAGTCATCTTGGCCACAGTGCAAAAAGTCTCAAAATAATCCAAACCTTCTGCGTCTGTGAAACCCTTTGCCACCAATCGGCTTTAAACTTGTCAACCGAACCATCATGCTTGTATTTGACCTTATAGATCCACTTACATCCCACGCCCTTCTTTCCAAGCAGGTAAGTCCCGAACTATCCAAGTGTTATTCCTCTCAAGAGCCTCTAATTGCGGGCCATGGCCTCACACCGTGTGGGACTTCACACCGATTGTATGTCTTAGGTTCCCCGAATAGTGTCAATATTGGCAATGAATGACCGATATGTAGGAGAGAGATGAGTATATGACATAACATTATGCACGTAATGAAGAGGATATTTGACAAAGACGAGAGGGTGGAAGTAGGAACAGAGAATGGTAATCCCGTATAATCCCCTGCATTTTCAGAAGAACCCTAGTCCCGGTAGGCCTAGAGGACAAGCAGAGGAGAGGTAGAAGATGTCAAGCTGGGAAAGAAGGAGAGGATGTGGAATCGGAGTGTGAGAATCATTAGATGTAGGTGCAGTGTAGGAGCACCGGATGGAATAGAGGGAAACAAATCCTCATCCAAAGGGTCACCGAAAAGAAGAACTAGAAGGAGAAGCTGGAGAAGAGACTGAGGGAGAGTAGGGAAAGTGAGATTCATGAAAGATCACATCCCTACCGTAGAAGATTTGTGATGTGTCCGATCATACAATTTGTAAGCCTTTTTCCCAAAGGATAGCCTTAAAAATGCATTTTCTCGGCTCTAGACCAAATTTATCTCTTTATGACTTAAGGTTGAAGCATAACACAAACATCCAAAGACTCTAAGATGAGAATAAGAGGGTTTCAGACCAAGAAGAGCCTCATAGGAGTCTGAAACCAAGAACAGAGCCGGGAAGTCTGTTAATGAGGTAGGTGGCGCTAACAAACAATCACCCCAAAAAGAAATAGGTAGATTGGCTTGGAACCTAAGAGCTCGGCTAATTCTAGCAGTGTCGTGTTTTCTTTCAGCCCTCCCATTCGTTGAGGTGTGGCAACACAGAACTTTGATGTGCTATGCCAAGAGAGTCTAGAAGGGAGTCACGCACTCATTAAAGAACTTCAGTGCCATTATCCGACCTAATCTCCTTCACAAGAGCATTATAACCGGTTTTTAATGTAAGAGAAAAAGTTGGTGAGATAAGAGCATACTTGTGATTTGGATCAAGTAAGAAAGTCCAAGTGGTTCGACTTGTCTTCTACAATAGTGAGAAAAGAGGTGCAATGATTATAGGTTTTATGCCTATAAGGTCCCCAAATATCACAATGCAAAAGATCAAATAGAAGTAGAATGTGATGAGTCGATAGGAAAAGGTTGTTTTATTTGTCTTGAAAAATGGCATATATCACATGGAGCAATTGTAGAAGAACTATCAACTTTACACGGCACTCAAATGTTTCGGTGAAGTAAGAGGAACATGCCCTAATCTCAAATGCCACAAATTGATATTATGACTACTACTAGAGCAAGAAACGTGCCATTATTACTAGAATAGGTCTCGAAGAACACTTGTCCGAGTACGCCTATGTGAGTAGTACTAGAATAGAGCTTGTATAAGCCATCCACTACTTTACCATCCCCTTGATCTTCCTGTGATCCCTGGTCCCTGTAGAGTACAAGTGTTGGCGTAAAATACAAGATTAATCTGTTGTCGAGATGTTAATCTACTTCACGACAATAGATTATACTTGAAAGATGGAGCATACAACACATTACAAGATTATATCTTCTCGTGAGATATACAGCTCCTTTGTGTGTTATCTCGAAGTATGCCCATTAGGAAGATAAATGGCGCGGATCTACGTAGATAGGATTAATAAGAAGTTCAAAGCAAGCGCTATATGATCGGTTGCTCCGGTTGTCCACTATCCATTCACTAATTTTCTCGACCATTCGAAAAGACATTTGGAATGTATAGAACTAGTGTGATTTGGTAACATTACCCGCAATATGAGCTCGGATCGCCCAATGTGGAACCGAGTTGTTGATAAGAGTCGATGGCGAGCATATTGAGCCCGAGTGAATCCAGGGAAGGCGTATCGTCGGGCAACCTTCTGTCACATTGGACATATTAGCAACTACTACCCCTTTAGTCTTGTGTTTTGGCATCCTAGCCGCATCAGGTTTGGTTCCATGAAGAGCATGCCATTCTGGATATCCATGTAAGAAGAAACACTTATCTTTGATGTGATTATCTCCATGACAATAATCACACCAGAGTTTCTTCTTGGGACCATTTCCTCGCATTCCTCCATTTCTGCATTCCTCCATTTCCTCTTGGAATCTGGGTGCCTCCTCCACTTGTATTGTGGTTAATCTTGTTTTTAAAGTTTTTGTAATTAGTGTTACTCATCAACACTGCTGAAATGTTTTCAACATTTGGTCCTCCCCCAGATTTGTGAGTCCTTTGACTCTCTTCTTGAGTCAAAATATTTGCAGCCTTAGTTAGACTAGGTAAAGGTGTCATCAACATAATCTGACCTCTAGTTATCGTAAAAGAATCATCTAATCCCATTAGGAACTGGATCAACATTTGCTCATGTTCATACTCCTCTTGTTTCTGAACAGTTCCACAAGTACAGTTGCAGGAGCACCTAGGAATACTAGCATGACTTAAGAGCTCATCGCATAGAGCTCTAAATCTAGTGAAATAGGCAGAAACACTCATACTGCCTTGATGGCAATCAATCAAATTTTTCCTGATCTGAAACACTTTTGGTAGATTATTGTGAGAAACCTAATGTTTAAATCTTCCCAAATAGCCTTGGTTGTATCTAGATATACTACACTGGATTTGATTTCAGGAGAAACCACATTTAATAGCCAAGAAATGATCATATGATTACATCTTTCCCACTGACTTAGGTATTTAGACCTAGACTGGGGTTTCTTATTACCACCATTAATCATTCCTAGCTTATTCTTGGCTGATAGGGCTATGATAACAGATCTCCTCCATTGACCGAAATTAACCGTATCAGTAAGGATTTGTGAAATAAGAATCATACCAGGATGATCGTTGGGGTGTAAAAACAATGGATGTGCTGGATGAAGTTGGAGTGTAGATACCTCGATGTCATACTCATCAACGTAATCATCTTCATCTGGTTCATTCTCATCTGGACGAAGCTCGGTTTCACGATTGTTCTCAGATTCGCCACTATTGGAAGTCTGACAATTGTTGGAAGCCATTGAAGTTGCTTGATACAGAGAAACGGAATATATCTTGATTGAATCACAGCGGAAATCACGATTGTAGCTCTGATACCATGTTGATTTTTAGAGAAGCAACAGAGAAACGATTTTAACAAGATTGAGATTGATTCGTATATTTCCCTCTCCTTTCTGTTTTGAGATTACAACCTTATATACATACAGACCACTATACATCTTGATAACAGACTCTTTCTGTATGTAACTACCCAATGTACAGAAAACACCCTCAGACTCTTACACTTCAACACCCGACACCCCTGTATTCTTAACAGGTTTCCTACAAAATCCTTGCTTCTTCGTCCCCGCCGCAACCCCTCACTCCCCGAAATCGTGCCCTCGCTGGTTCCTTCCCTATCACCTTCTCCCCCAATTATCCTTTGTTTGGACTTGGTTCTTCGTCCCCGCCGCAACCCCTCACTCCCCATCGTGCCGTCGCTGTTTCCCTCCCTATCGCCTCTCTGTTGCTGCAAAGTTAAACAGAGTTTCTCTCGGTCTTCCCAAAGATAATTTCTCTGGGTCTCCCGCCGCCAAATTGTAAGTTTCTCTTTCGTTTGAGTGAGTTTCTGAATTTTTTAGATTGTTTTCTTTCTTTACTGATTAAAAATGAATTTGAGTGACCAGAATTTCGTCGTCCCAAACAGAATTTCTCTGGGTCTCCCGCCGCTAAATTGTAAGTTTCCCTTTCTTTTGAGCGAGTTTCTGAATTTTTAAGACTGTTTTCTTTTTCTTTTTTTTTTTTCCAGCTCTTAGCTTGAGTTTATTTATGTTTCAGTTGAATCAAATTGCTCGATTCGATTTTGCGGATCATCAGTTTACATCAGAAGCATTTGTCTTATAAACTTAAATTCTTTGTTATTTGACCACCACTCCTTGGAGTTGAGTGCAGGCACGTATAAAACAACTGAAGCATAAATAAACCTCCAAAAATGATCTGGTTGGCATCTGCATTATTGAATGTAGTGTGTTGTAGATGAACTTTGTAGCATCAGTTAATGTGTTTTTTAATTCTATGAATTTGTAAGTTTCCAAACTAAGCTGCAGATATTCTCAATTTGTTATTTTAGGTATCTTCTTCTTTATTTTTAACTGTGATCAGGTTCCTTTTTTTTTTTCCAGCTTTTTCTGTTTTTTTCCCTCTGCGATTGTACACCAAATGTTGTCAAGAAAGCCTTCATAAGCATGCATTTTGAGTGAGTTTCTGAATTTGTTTAATATAAGCATGCATTTTGTTGAAATTCTGACTCGGGGTAGGAGCATTACGCTTTCTCTACCCCGTTGCCTTTCACAAACCATGTACATAGTACACTGTTATTATGGTTGTTATTATGATGAAGGTTTGAGAAAGCCCAGGATGAATTTATAGAGATGGAGGGGGAGTGGGACCTGAATAAACAAGATTGTTTGGGTGCGTGCGTAAATTATTCTTAAGTTAGTAAGATTCCGAATTCGAGTTAGAGTTAGTCGGCTACTGTTTAATTTAATAACACTTTGAGTGAGTTTCTGAATTTGTTTAATACCCGGTGGGGTTACAACACTTGGCTACAGAAACCACCTCATCGTCGTTAAATTCGTAGCTGATATTGGCAGCGATTGCTGCCAATCCATTAGTGGAGTGGCTGTTAAAGCTTAGGCTAAGGTGATGACTTCTATTTGATTTGGGGGAAGTTAGGACATCTGAACATTAGATAATGAAAGCTTTCATTGTCTAAGCTTTATATTTGTTGCACATTCTAGCATTGCTTTTCTTAACATGTACACTTACCAATCAAATTCCCAACTCTCCCTTTTTTTGAAACTAGTAAGGTTCACGTGCGTTGCACGTGGTTAACGTGGTGTTAATGGTTTTTTAAAGTGATTTGTCAGTTTCTTAACTTTTTTGTTTACTTTTAATTATTGGATTCTTTTTGTATTTTAATCTTTATAGTTTTGAGACTTATAAATTGTGTTATTGTGTGTTTAGGTTTTTCGATATTTTGTTTTTCGGTAATTTATAATGTAAGCTTTTAGTCATTATATTACAACTTATCCTACACATTTGTCTTTTTTATTGGTTATTTTAAAATCTTTTTTTAATATCAAACATGAATTCATTCACTTTTATCGGTGTTGGAATTGAAAACAATTCAAGCCTACTTTCTTAGATAAACACATTGTTATTAGAGACTTAACTTATGTCATTTGTGAAATTTATGACTCTCTTTGAAAAAAATAATAAATTGTTTTATTGAAATCAAATTGACAATCCCAAAGTATATACTTACACTCTAAAATACAAAATTCACCCAGAGTATCTATAAAGTCTCATTTTACCACCTAACCTAACTTTTGTGTTATTTTCATATGTCATTGTATAAGTTTTTTCTAGTTTGCCCCCTAGACACTACTAAGGTTACCAATATGACGTTAAGGTGCACATGGTATTTCACGTGAAGGACATTTTGGTCATTTTTAACAATGTTTTCTGTGCTTTTATTACAAAAAAAAAAACTTCATTTTCTTATTCTCCGACAACGCTTTCTCTGCTTCTTCTCCAACAATGACATCTTATTTAAATTTTAAATGAGATAAAACTCAAGAGTGTTTAAATCTTTTATTCAAATTTTTTTATAGAAAAATAAATAAAAATAGTGTAGAATCATATCAGAGAGAGATAAAACACAAAAAGAGGATCATATTCAGGTGTCAAGGCCGCCATGAATAAAAACTCACAAAAATTAAAGTTATGCTAGCTGCTCCACCGTGTTAAATGACCAAGCCACAAACACAATGCATAAGCATACACAATGAATATCATATGTCATTGTATAAGTTTTTTTCTAATTTGCCCCCTAGACACTACTAAGGTTACCAATATGACGTTAAGGTGCACATGATATTCACGTGAAGGACATTTTGGTCATTTTTAACAATGTTTTATGTGCTTTTATTACCCAAAAAACTTCATTTTCTTATTCTCGAAAACGCTTTCTCTCGCTTCTTCTCCAACAATGACATCTTATTTAAATTTTAAATGAGATAAAACTCAAGAGTGTCTAAATCTTTTATTCAAATTTTTTATAGAAAAATAAATAAAAATAGTGCAGAATCATATCAGAGAGAGATAAAACACAAGAAGAGGATCATATTCAGGTGTCAAGGCCGCCATGAATAAAAACCCACAAAAAATTAAAGTTGTCGCAACTGCCGATGTTAAATGACCAAGCCACAAAAACAATGCATAAGCATACACGATGAATTTCAAAACTCATATTTGAATTCATCACATATGCATACGACAGTGATGAGGCACGTCATGATTCAATCTGTCTTCATCGTCCCTAGCTTAAACTCCAACAAATTTCTCCTTGGCACCATTGATATGGTTTATGGTTTGAATTGAGCAAATTCTCGATCTTAAACATTATTCGCTACCATTTTTATCACTACGATTACCACGTTACATCAATTACCAAATTTGATATGGAATATGAAAATGCTACAAAATTACGTTGAGAGCCAAAGTGGATTTGGTGGATATCTTAGGGACAATGTGTATTTTGGACTAATTTTGATGGGGCAAACATATGATTAGCCCCCAAATTACACACTAAATCTCACATTTGACCTCAACCTACGAAGTGTCCCACTTTCATACCTTATTTTTCTATTTATCCCACTTTACTCCCTCCCGTCTATGGGTGTTAAAAATAGTAACGTACGGAAAATGATATGTGCATGTCACATTAATATTATATGACCATTTAGAATTAACCACTTAGAATTTAAAAAATGTTTTTAAATAAAAATAATAATAAATAATTGTTTCAATAATTCAAAAAAAATTATATGACCAAATTACAATTTCCCCCAAGGTATCTACCAAATCGTATAATGTACCCCAACCTAAGGTTTGTTCCATAATGATATCTGACTTTACTTTTTTTTTTCTTCCATTTTTCAACCTATCCGTGATGGACGCTAGAATATTCATGTTAAATAGCACATGGTCTTCCACGTGCGGGTACAAATGACATTTTCATTATCTGCTTTAGGGATAAATGTATTAAAAGTAAAAAACTCTAATCTCACACACTCTCCTTCCCTCTTCTCCCGGTGCAAGTGCCAAAATAGCCGCCATCTCCAGCCTAAACCCTTTCCACTTCGGTCACGCCTATCACAACTTTGGCGCCGTCCTTCTTCGATTATAGCCAAACTCCATCTCTGATCTTCCTCATTCTATCTCATGCAAAACTCCCGCCTAAAGTAGAAATCAAAGGGTATATACTATACTTATTGAAAACCCTAGTAAAAACATGCAATTAACAAAAAACACATAACCGTTATCGACGAATTCATCGAAAAAAGAGACGAGCTTGAATGCAGAGAAATGATAAGGAAAATGCTAACCTTAAAACTAATTATACTACATTCCTTACAATTATGCTTTGAAGAAGTGCAAAGTTGTTTTGAACAAAGACATTTTTGCGCTTGAAGGTTTAGTAGTAAGGAAAATTATAAAATTAGTTGTAAGGCTAGCAATGTTGTTATTTTAATTTGTCTAATAATTAAATTTAGAATTTATTTAATTTATACACTCATCACCATTACCACCACTACCACCTCAAATAACACTATTAGCCTAGAAATCATCTTTTTTAATTATTTTATCTTATTTCTTTGTTTAATTTCTTAGTCATTTATTTAATGTCTTATTCCACATAAATCATCACTTTCATGCTTAAAATCGCCCCCACCATTACCATCATCCCTGCAAATGCCGCCACAGCTATCACCACCACCAAGAAACGTGTCCACCTTGCCTTGCTAAAATGGAAAAATAACATATCTTTAGCTTCCGTTAAGTGGAACTACTTTCTTCAAACGACTTTCCTATCGATTCTAACTTAATTTCTTCTCTAACAAAAGCGCCGTATTTGTCAACTAAATTCTCTATTTTTCTTTATCTTCTTGACATTATATCACCTTTCTTTAACACGTTTCTCTTAGCTTATTCATACGCAATTACTAAGCACGCTATATATTTGCTTAATATCTCGATTCTCACCAACCAATGTATTATTATAGTTACAATTTTTCATATACCTCTAATAATGTCATTCCCAACATATGATGTCTCACTTTCCTACATGTTTTTTCTATTTGTCCTCTCCCGTCTATGGGCATTAAAAATAGTGATGGAAAATCGTGTACATGAGGATTATTTTGGTCTTTTGCTTGTGGCGCAAAGTGGGATTTGTTATAATTTCATCATTTAGTTTGCCATTTAATATTTAAAATATTTTTTAAATTAAAAAAATTATTTAAATAATGTAAAATTAGTTATACTTTGTGTGATATTTAAATTCAACGTTAAAAAAATGCATTACTCCAAAAAATGAAATTTAAAATTTATTTCTTAGCCCTCACTTTCTTTCGTCAACCCCATCATTTATAGACTCACCACCACCACCACCAACACCTTAAATTTTACCATTAGTCCAAAATTTAATTTTTGATTTGATTTTATTTCCTTTTCTAATTTCTTACTCTTTCCTTGAAGTAACCAATTTGGAAAACCCATCAATGATAGACACACCACCACCACAACCTTAAATTTCACTTTTACAAACTCAAATTCAATTTTTTGAATTTTCAAACTTTCAAATTGAATCGAAACCCATATGGATATTTGAAAATTTGATGATTAGGAAATCTCACAACGATGTATTTCATCTAATCCACTACTGTCATCCCTAAAATTACTATCACCACAACCTCTAACACCATCATCCATGCGGTCGTAAGCACCGCCATCACCATCACCAAGAAACGCATTCACCTTGCCTTATTAAAATAGAAACTTAGAATCTCTTTAGTCTTAGATTATTCTTTCTCGATTCTTTCTCGTCTCTCATTTCTTACCTCCTATAACGTCTCTCTCAAATTACCTTAAGGAGAGAATCTAATTTAGGATGGAGCCTAAGTAAGGAGAGAATCTAATTCTTTATCGCTCTCTCATTTCTTACCTCCTATACACTTTGGAGCCAGGGAGAAATTGGAATCTTGATCATAAAGGGGTGCCGAGGTAAGGGGAGAGAATCTAATTTAGGATGGAGCCATGAGAGTGACCAAATTGTTGATGAAATAAAATCGGCCAAATTGTTGATGCCAATTTCTTGTCGGATATAAAATTTGTATGTATGTATGTGGTCTGAAGACAAACTGTATGTATGTAGGTATCAGAAGACAACCGTTATGAAGGGAGTGGTGGGGGATGTCCCCAAAACCCTCTCCAGGCGTGGGAGAATCAATGCTGATGTCAGAAGACAAACACAGAATATAGGAGGCGTGAGTGGTGGGGGATGTCCCCAAAACCTCCTGCCGTGGGAGGCGCGCCTAAGGGAGGAGAGCCCAGTGTGTGGGTGAGAAACGTAAAGAGGAGGAAGAAGGCGTAGCCCTCTTAGTGTTTATTTATACTGGAGGAGAAACTATGAGATAGTAGGGTTTATTTAGGGTTTATCGTGGGCCGGGCCCAGTCCGCCTGCTGGGCCGGGCCAGCCAGTCATGTAATGAATAAGTAAGTTTATTTATACCGAGGGGCAAGTGCCGTGGGCAATGGCCGATGCCCAAAAGCCCTTTTAGGCAAATGAAATTTAGGCACTTCAGGAGCTACTTGAAAGGATGTTGATTGGTGACAATTTCTTTCAATTAAAGGAGAGTTGTGGTAGAAGAAAAGAAAGTTGATAGCCAGGGGAGGGGAATAGAGAGATTCTCACACGTAACTACTCCGGGTTCTTTGAAGAGGAGCAAGCAAGTTAAGACCAAAAGAGGTTAGAGGTTTGGAACCCTGTTATGGGAAGGAGTAAAATATTTTAAACCTAGTTATTTGTGCTTACTAACAGTGGTTTGTTTGTAATATTTATAAGTTAGAAGCAGTATGATAGTTTTTAAGATTGCTTGTAGTAGTCTGAAAATTCAAATAAGTAAACTGTAGATTTTGGTTTTCTTTTGTAACAAAACGCACGAATTTATCAATTGGTTCTTCATTTTCTTCATCTTATTGACATTATGACACATTTTATTAACCCACTTCTCTTAGCTTATTCATGGATAATAGCTAAAGATGCTACATATTTTTGCTTAATATCTTGATACTCACTAACAAATATATTATTATAGTAACATTTTTTTTCATTTACTTCTATAATGTCTTTACTGAGTAAAACTATATTATTTAAGAATGTAATATCATATTATTTTTTAGTTTCAAATAAATTTTTAGTCTCTCGACCGAGTAAGGGTATTTTTGTTATTTTAGAAAATATTGGACGACATTTGTAACGATAATGGTAGAAGGGGGAAACTGATAAGGAAGTAAAAATACAAGACGAAATAAATAGAATTCAAAATTGTAGAACCTAACTTTAAAACATAAACAAGTCAAGGGATGAAATTATTATTTGATTATTAATGGAATTAATTAGTCCCTGATAAATTTACTTGTTTGACCTTAATTAATGGTAGATGATTTATTATATTTGAGGCTATTTTTGTCCAAAAATTATTTGTTGTCATGGTAAATTTACTTGTTTTGTCCTTCATTAAATGGTGGGTGGTTTATTTGGTAAAGGGTTATTTTTGTCCATCTATTAAATTGTAAAAAACAAGCTTCCCTTTTATAGTAAGAGATATTTTTGCTTAATATCTTGATACTCACTAACAAATATATTATTATAGTAACATTTTTTTCATTTACTTCTATAATGTCTTTACTGAGTAAAACCATATTATTTAAGAATGTAATATCATATTATTTTTTAGTTTCAAATAAATTTTTAGTCTCTCGACCGAGTAAGGGTATTTTTGTTATTTTAGAAAATATTGGACGACATTTGTAACGATAATGGTAGAAGGGGGAAACTGATAAGGAAGTAAAAATACAAGACGAAATAAATAGAATTCAAAATTGTAGAACCTAACTTTAAAACATAAACAAGTCAAGGGATGAAATTATTATTTGATTATTAATGGAATTAATTAGTCCCTGATAAATTTACTTGTTTGACCTTAATTAATGGTAGATGATTTATTATATTTGAGGCTATTTTTGTCCAAACATTATTTGTTGTCATGGTAAATTTACTTGTTTTGTCCTTCATTAAATGGTGGGTGGTTTATTTGGTGAAGGGTTATTTTTGTCCATCTATTAAATTGTAAGAAACAAGCTTCCCTTTTATAGTAAGAGAGATTGTTGATCTAAAAATTTATATATTGCTAATATGCAGATGATAACTCCACAAATTTCTCAGAATCCACCTTGGTACTATGTAAACAATTCGCACACAGGATATGGTGCAGGTGTTAACATTCGACCTCCAGGATATGGCGGAGGTGTCTGCATTACGCCTCCAAGATATGGTGCAAATGGAGCAACCCCTGATCCCAATTGACATTAGAGGATATTTTATTTTATGTATGTAAGATACACTATTTTATTCTTCTTCAGATGCCGAGCTGGTGATGTTGATAGGCTTCTCAGTGCCTTTCATCATTTCTTCTTCTGGTGCTTGGGTAATGGAAGAAGCTTCTGTTTCCCAGTTGATATCTTTTGCAGCCTGTAATACTACAGTTTCTACATTCTCGATGTTACTTGCTGCTTCAAGATTCTCAGTGGCATCTAAATCTGAAGCTGGAACCTGTTTACGACAAAGTTATAAATATTGGTTAGAATGATGATAAAAAAAAAAAAAAAAGAAGAAGATATGTTGACATATTCGCGTGTTGCTTTTAATATGACCTTATTAGGCTCTTGTTCTGATGATGATGTCATTTGAAGCTCTGTAGTGCAATTTTCTTCCTCCACAATCTGTTCTTTGATGTTTTCACTTTCCTCGGCCATTTCAACTCCCCTAAGCACCTGTTCAACATGTAAATTGGAAGTAGTAAAGATAACTCTAAACCATCCAATGTAAAAGAATGTAATACATGAGTTTGCTTTTGATTGACCTCTTCCGTCAAGATCATATTGCTCATTATCTCAATCGTAGACTGTGTTCCGTTAATTTGATGTTCAGCCTCTGATTCTGGTTCCACTTCCTCGCTCCTCCCATTTTGGCCTTTCTGAGAATTTTCTCCAAATATCTTCTCCTCAGCAGTTGTATCAGAAGAGAGAGAAACCTCTTCCACAGCAGCCTCAAGATTCTGTCTTTTAACAACTTCTGTATCTTCATCTGTCTTGGTTTGTATGGTTTCAAGGAGTGTTTTGTCACTTTTGTCTACAGACGATGTGAGTTTATGTGGTTCAACTGTTTCAGGATTCTGTTGCACAAAAACATATTTAACTATTAGAGAAAAACTCAATGTGATCTAGACTAATATCGAATAATATTATCCAACAAAAGTTAGTACCCAACTTTTTTTGTGGAACCATTTTATTTTATTTTGTGTGGAACCATCAGTATGGTTGATTTCCCATTATCCCTGCGTCCCTTGATTGAACCAAGTGACAGCAGTTGCCAAATTTCTTAGAGCTTTGGCGACCAGCCAACAAGGGAATGTCATAAATAATTAATCAATTATTAGTCTTAATCTTTACCTCAACTGCATTTACATTGTCCATCCGTATATCTGTAAGCTCCATGAGGGTAGCATCTATTGGATACATGGGATCATCTTCTTTCTGTTTTAACTTCTCTTCTGATGTCTCTGTTGTTAACGGAGAAGGCATGTTGATATCTGAAACTTCAATTTTCTCAGGATTCCTGTTCATTGCTTCACTCTTTTCAGTTGTCCCCAGCTTAGTGTCTGTTGTCAATGGTTTAGAAGATTCCCCAAGTATTAGTTCTGATACGTAAGATAAAGGCATCTCACTTGAGGTATCCTTCCTTTCATCTTCACCTTTTGGTAATGTCTTAACCGCTTCACACACCTTCTCTTCTCCAGCTTCATCTGCTTCCCTTTTTGCTCTTTCTGAGATCCGAGTATGCTCACCTATTTCAGTAGCTTCTTCAAGTTTAGCTGTGATGTTTACATCATCTAATCCAGTCTCAGTTTCCAGACTTTTCTCTTGAATAGACAGATCAGAACTGTTTGGCTCTGTTTTGTGCTCTTGTTCGACTTCCTTTATGCTTGTTTCTTCTATTAACTCTATGATCATAGATTCTGCCTTTTCCAGATTGTCATCTTCGGTATCTTTTTGTGACACTTGATGCATGGAGGAAATTATGACAAGGTCTTCATTGATTGCCTGCAGCAGTATTTCTTCTGATAATTCTGTACTACCATTACTGTGTTTATCTGGCTTTCGATCAAAACTAGTTGTAGACATAGCATGAATGTGAGTTTTGCTTATGTTTCCACATTCTCATTTATCAATGACTATTGTAAGATGGAATTGTTGAGGATTTAACCATTTGATGTGTGAAAAACCCAACTTCAGTTGTGACAATGCCATTTGATATGCAATTTTGAGTTTGTTAAAGAGTTATTTCTAGTGTTTAGGGTTTTCTTCTTTTTTATTTTTTATATTTTCAGTGCTCCGTTGTAAATGGTCAGGTTTTTCCTTGCAAATTGCAGCTGAAGCCAATATGTATTGTGATTTGAACAAGCTGTAATAGTGCATTGTCCCAAATGATAGCCATGCATTTTTCAGGGTAAGAATTTCAGAAATGTAACAGGAAGAAGAAAAAACTTTTAAACACCGAATAAACAATAGCCTCAGAAACATACTTTCCTTTTTTGTTAGTCTGCTTAATACTTTTAGATATGTTATTCCTTGAACTCAGAAAATAAAAACACTGGAAGAATAGCGTTCAGCTCACACAGCCAACATTTCAAACAATGATATCAAATGCACATTGATTTCATAAAATCTTGTCATTCACCAACAATTTTTGGTACAACAACTTGTATCTGATAATAAGCACAAGGAACCAAATGGGGAAATTTTACTCCCATGAACTCTGGCAGATATGTAGTAGCAGCGAGCCAGTGAATGGGCTACAACTCCCACTTCAAGCTAGAATGATTTAGCTACAGAGCGAATAGATCTTGAACGCACTTTGACTTCATAAAAGCTAGCGATTCGCCAACACAAGGAAAAACCGTTGCAGCTTCAATCTCATGAAGGTAGTTGTTAGCGTAGATGTGATTGAGCTCCAACTCCCATTATAAGCTAAACTGAAAAGGAGAAGAAAAAATGAGGTGCAGATCAATCCCAAGAGGGTTGGAGACTTGGAGCAGTTCCACTCTCTGAGTTGATTATCTTTACTTCCTCTTTCAAAGCAATATCCCGCAACCTCTATTCCAAAAACAAATCAGTTCATGAAAGGATGTGTCGCAAAAGGCACACACGGTCAAACACCTTGCATAAGGTACATACCCTTAGCCAAGCTGAAACAGAACATGCAAATGCTCTCAAAGTAGGTGGAGTTGATCCCCCAGATCTCTCCACCTTATTGAGTACAATCTCAACCAGCTGTAAACATGTAGCCGCATATATAAATTGATCCAAAATTCCAAGGAGACTAGCATGGGAAAGGTGAAATACATATATCCCACTTTTGGAACAATAACTTTGTTCAATTTGAACCCAATGAAATACAGAACTGGAAAACCCTTGTAGCATTTGTAACACACCCCGAACCTGAAACAAGAAAGAACAACGATTATCATAATAGGAAGCAAATAGCAAGCCAGTAAGAGATAAACAGTTATTTTAGTGATTGAAGCAAAACTCAAGAAATGAAGCATACCAGCTCGAATTCGTTTGTTTGTAAAGAAACTATGGGTGCTGCAAAATGTAAGCCGCCAGAATAGGCACCACATATCTTATTGATCAAACTTTGAGAAACATCCGATTCTGATCCACTAGCTGAACAGCCGATACACCAATCACACCACCCTTAGACTTTTAGAACCCTGCCAAATGACTTCAAGACCTTTCTCACATTTAATTTCTTAGCTCTGTCTTGGTAATTGATTTGCCCAAAGAAAAGAGAGTCAAATCCAACCTGAACCATCAAAAGACCCCTAGTTCAATTAACTTCCAATAATTTATGCAAATTAGTATTTCTCTTTGGTCAATCAAAAATTGTCTAAAGTTATCTGACTACATAAGTTAATTGAATTAAGCAACCTCACAGCAAAATAGAATAAAGAAATAAAGGGATATTTCTTCTCTAATGGATATTAGAGCATTGCAGAACCTGTCTAACTCTGCCTGAAAGTCAAATTTTTTACATATTATGTCAAAAGAGGACAAACATGTGAACCCCTTTTATCTATTTCCAAAGAGTCTCCTGTAGAAAGCATACCTTGCTTTCACTTTCTGTGGGTTCAATCATCAGTGTTCCTGGAACTGGCCATGACATTGTTGGTCCATGAAATCCATAATCTATCAGACGTTTAGCAATATCTTCGGGCTCAATTCCAGCAGTATTCTAGGAGAATACAATTTTGAAGTTAGTCAAGAAAAATAAAACTGATCACACAATGACACAAGTGAGGTGGTAGAATAAGATGGTGTCTAGTAAGGAGCAAACTACCTTGAAGCCCCTCAAATCAACAATAAATTCATGCGCAACCGTGCCATTGACACCGCGGAAAAGAATGGGGTAGTGGTCCTGTAATCCAAAGTAAAGGACATCAATTGAGAAAATTCAGGATTATAATATATGCAAAAACTCCCCAACACAAGGCAATAGTCTTGCACATATAACAAATCAATGCTTTTTATGCTCATTAAAAAACTAAAGAGGCCTAGCCACCCATGCCATGCATCAATTATCTGACTCTTGATTGAGCATCAATGTGTATGTAGCAAATGACTTCAAGACCTTTCTCACATTTAATTTCTTAGCTCTGTCTTGGTAATTGATTTGCCCAAAGAAAAGAGAGTCAAATCCAACCTGAACCATCAAAAGACCCCTAGTTCAATTAACTTCCAATAATTTATGCAAATTAGTATTTCTCTTTGGTCAATCAAAAATTGTCTAAAGTTATCTGACTACATAAGTTAATTAAATTAAGCAACCTCACAGCAAAATAGAATAAAGAAATAAAGGGATATATCAATATGAAATAAAGGGATATATCAATAGGGTTTTGAAAAATCTGCAATTTTTTAGTTTTTTGATTTCATTGTGTTTAGTTCGTGGATAGAGAGGATACCTTTGCAGGGTGTGAAGGGAAGAGGCGGCAGCGACGGGAAGGGGTGAAGAGGAAGAGAGACCGCAGAGATGGGAAGTGCGAAGCCCATGGGATTTCCGCGGCAATCAGGATTCTAAACGCAAGGGTATTATTGTCTTCGGGTTTTCCTAGCACGTGCACATTTGGTAGTTGTTACCAAAGTTATAAAACTAGTTGTAGACATAGCATTTTTGTTAGTGATAATGTTGATTATGTGAACATGACCCTTGGCTATCACATTACAGAACTCCAAACTCATCAGTTGAGGTTATATAAACCACAGCGAAACACTTCAGTTGGAACTGACATTCTTTTAGCATTGAACCATGCTCGGAATAAAGAAGAATTCTTGAATGGAGAATAACTAGTACTAGGGTTGTAAATCGGAACCACGGAACCAAACCGAACCAAACCAAACCAGTCGGTTTGGTTCGATTTTGGTCGAAGGCGATTCAGTTTCGGTTTCAAAAATTGGAAAACCACACGGTTCGATTCACGATTTTAGGTATCGAACCAAACCAACCTATATATTTTTATTTATTTATTATATTATATATATTATATTACATTTATTAACTATTTTTAACCTTTGATTTATTCATAATATATACATATATATATATATATCGAGAGAGAGAGAGAGACGCATACTAAATCAAACAAAATCTTGATTGTTAGAGAACTATTATTTTTTCCATTGTTTGTGTTTATTTTAGAATTTGTGTTGTTTTATTTTTGATAATTTGTTGTTAGTAGGTTATTTCCTAATTTTGATGTTAATTCAAAATTAAAATTTTATTTTTATTGTTATTTTTAATGTTGGTTAATTTCATTAAAAATAAATTATATAAACCACAAAACCGAACCAAATCAAACAAACCCAAGTGGTTCGGTTCGGTTCGATTCCAAGTCTTACTCGGTTCGATTCGGCATGAGATTTTTAGAACCACTAGGAGGCAGTTCGATTTGTGATTTTGACATAAACCAAACAAAACCGAACCACTTACACCCCTAAGATTTTCACGTCCAAGAAAGGCGGCCTTGAAAAGATCTACTTCTTTTCCAACGGATCACAAAGAACGGTCCCTAAATTCTCACCCTCAACAATCAAGGCTATTTCTTTCACATTGCACACAAATTCACCACTCACCCTGCTTTGATTTTGATCAATCAACGAGCATCTGAATCCCATCTCCATCTGAGAACACTTGACCAATCTACTTGATAGTTCACATGTCATTAAAAATCAATGGTGCTCTGCTCTTGTTAAACATCTGAATATCATACCAATTGCTAGCACATATGAGAATCCTTAACTTCTTTAGTAGGCATGGTTCTTTTTGTTTGACAGACTACAACAATAACATGACCATTTCTTCTCACGGTTGTAGGCCAAGTGGCACAATATTGTAGCACCAAACCCCAACTATCTATAAGAGAATATAATATATTTGTAATATATTATATTTATAGTTAGTTTATACTTCCCTAATCCATTTGTATTTAGTTTTCCTAATCCCTTTTGTATTTACTCTCTAGGTTAAACTTGTGTAGGAAATATTTTACTCCTATATATATGTTCAACATACCAATGAAAATGATATGTCATTATTCCTAAACTTTATTATTTCCTACATGGTATCATAATCTCGCTCTCAAAACCTAAAACCACCACCACATTCCGCAACCCTAAAACTTCCTCCCACCATAACTGCCGCCAACCAAGATCTGACCACCAACCCCACGTTCAAATCAAGTTGATTCCCCTTTAGCACCTATTACCACCAACCTTCTGCCTCTCTATAAACCTGCCCACCAAAGCCGCTACCAACGCCACCCCTCCCTTACCTTGGCAACCTCCTAACCGTAAACCACCAACCTTCAACCACCTTATACCTTCCTCCCACCAAAGCCGCTGCCAACCCAGATCTGACCACCAAACCAAAGTTCAGATCTGATAACTCTCCACAGCCAAGCCGGTTTCCCCCCCTTGAGCAACTAAAGGACACCTCGGCTAACCAAGGTCTGACCAACTCGCCGATGTCCTTCCTCAGCCACTGTCTACCAACCTTCCGCTACCCTAATCTTCCTTCCACCACATCAACCCAAAGACTCCTCGGCAAACCCAACTATGATCAGCTCGCCGACGCCTTCCCTAACCCAGCTTGCTCCTTAAGCAAATCCAGATTCCTTGGCAAACCCAACTCACCCTTGGGAGGCAAGCTCGCCAACGCTCTCCCTTACCCAGCATGCTCCTTGAGCAAATCCAGATTCCTTGGCAAACCCCAGCTCGCCCTCCTCGGAAGGCATGCTTGCCAACGCCCTCCCTCCACAGCTCGCCAACACCCCTCTCTCACCATACGCCCTACTTCAACCCGTTCTTCAACCTGCTCGATCCTCGAGCAATTTCGGCATACTCGGCAACCCCAGCTCGGCAAACCCAGCTTAACCAACTCGCCGACGTCCTCCCTCAACCCGCTCGCTCCTCGAGCCACTTATGGTTTCCTCGGCAAACCCTTCTTTAACCAGCTCGTCGAGGCCCACCCTCAACCAACTCGCTTCTCGAGCAACTCCACACTCCTCGACAAACCCGGCTCTCACCAGCTCGCCGACGTCCTCCCTCCATTGTTGCCTCTCGTGCATCCCAAGGATTCCTCGGCAAACCCACCTCTAACCAGCTCGCTGAAGTCCTCACTCAACTGCTCGCTCCTCGAGCACCACAAGGACTAAGACTACTCGACCAAACCCAACTCTTACCAGCTCGCTGAAGACTCCTCCCTTAATAGCTCGCTCCTCGAGCACCACAAGGACTAGGACTCCTCGGCCAAACCCAGCTCTCTTGCCAGCTCGCCGAAGACTCCTACCTCTGCTCGCTCCTCAAGCACCACAAGGACTAGGACTTCTCGGCCACACCCAGCTCTCACCAGCTTGCCGAAGAGTCCTCCCTCAGCTGCTCGCTCCACAAGCACCACAAAGACACCTTGGCTACACCTAACTCTCACTAGCTCGCCGAAGACCCCTTGTTTACCAGCTCACTCATCGAGTAAACCATGTGTCCTCGACACACCAAGCTCTCCCCAGCTTGCCGAAGACCCCTTGTTCACCAGCTCGCTCCTCGAGCAAACCTTGTCCTTGGCAAACCAAGCTCTCAAAAGCTCCCCAAAGACCCCTCGTTCACCAGCTCGTTCATCAAGCAATCCATGTCTCCTCGGCACACCAGGCTCTCCCCAACTCGCCGAATACCCCTTGTTCACCAGCTTGCTCCTCAAGCAAACCTTTTCCTTGGCAAACCAGGCTCTCACCAGCTCGCCGATCACTCCCTCACATTGTCAACTCGCGCGCTCTGAGCATCTTCTTCTCAAAATTGGTCTCTCCTAACGGTGATCCATATTGCAGGAGCATATAAGAGAATATAATATATTTGTAATATATTATATTTATAGTTAGCTTATACTTTCCTAATCCCTTTGTATTTAGGTTTCCTAATCTTTTGTGTATTTTGACTCTCTAGGTTAAACTTGTGTGGCAAGTATTGTACTCTTATATATATGTTCAACATATCAATGGAAAGGCTATACCATTATTTCAAAACTTTATTATTTTCTACACAATCTTATTAAAATTTCAACAAAACCATTCCTCTTTTTAAATATGTAACCCCTCCAAGCACACAAATGATCAGTCCTTCCCAGGTCATGTTTGATACACATCCATACTGGTCACACCTTCGGACTTTATACCTAGTTCTTACTTGTATTTCTTTTCCTATTTTTTTCTGCAACATTTCTCGTCCAAAAGCTTCTTAGTAACACACACACGAGATTTTAGCTCTACATAATAGGTGCTCCTCTTAAGTCTACATTCGCCACCCTTTAAAGTTTTCTAGGTTACATGCCACTAGGATAGTTCAATTAGCCCATCCTTCCTAATTAGGGGACTGTCTTTAGTAGAATCTGAACACTTGTACTTAGTAATTGACCAATGATTGCTAGGTAGTGCCAATATTTGGACAACGTGACCTCATCGACAAATTGCGAGGGGGGGGGGGGAGAGAGGCGTGGGGTACTCATATCGAATGTAGTCATTATATGATCACACTTCACGTAGTGGTGTTGTATCGGTTTTGCTATGAATCTTTTGGTTGTATCTGTTTGAAAACCATTCATATATCATATGGCATGAGAGTTGAGTCCTTGCCTTCCACAGTTCCACCCAAACCCCAACCTAATCCACCCTTATATGTCTCCACAAAGGTTTCTAGAACAGGCTACGCTAACCCTGTGAGAATCTTACCTTTTCCTTCTGTGTTGGGAATTTAAGAAATGCTCAACATCGATGTAGTAAAGTGTATTTTAGCATGTGTAGTAGTTGTAGATATGGTGGATCCACAACGTAGCGGAACTTGATTATCGCGTTGGCATAGTAAAATGGTCCTCTGGCAGTTGCTTCTGTAGTTTGGTGTGCACTTCTGTTAGGATTTAGGAAGGTATTGTTTTCTGATATGTGAACTCTGGTCATCAACCAAATATAGCAACTTTTTGCTGGTGCTTTTTTCCCCTTTCACAAAGTTACTTCAAATACAAATTGAATAATGCTTTTTTCTGTTTTTTTATAGTAGTTGAACACTATCCTGATCTTTATTGTAGCAAGTTGTGATTGGTACATACCTGTTACTTACCAGGATAAGTGCACAACATGGACAGATGAGAAGCACAGTATTTATCTCCATCATCTGGAATCGTCATTTGTTGAGCAGTTGCACCATTCTTTAGGTTTGTCCCGGCGGTGCTCAGAACTTGAGACAGAAGGTATAAGTGTCTAGAAAACAGTCCGCCAATAAGCAACATGCTTCTGAGCAGGTCAGGCATTAAGTTCATTTACCCTCTAGACTATGATGCCCATCACGACGTGTTTTATGCCTGATGCATCTTTCCTACTAACGAGTGCCTTGATTTTCTCTTCCAGTTGGCAGTTCTGCTAGATGGCTCCTGGAAGAAAATTGAGCTTAAAAGTAACCGGCCTATATTGAAGATTGCAGCTGAATCTCTTGTTGTCTTAAAAAATCCATGGATACAACATTTCGGATGCGCAGATAAAAGTCGTATCATAAAATCAGTTCATTCCCAAGAATACAATCCAGTTCCCACTGGGGGTAAGCACTTAGGAGGGAAGAGGATTTTCTCAAATGAGTCAGCAACACGTTTAGAGCAGATTCCTGCGAGCCTCCGCATTCACAATGGTTCAGTTGACTGTACTGAAGGTGATTATAACCAAAAAATAGTGTCTTCGTACATTCGGGCTTTGTTAGTGTGTTCATGGTCCGCTTAATCAAGCTTTCTGTTGTTTTTCCCTTTGCTCCTTTGCTTTGCAATCTTTTGTTTGGCATGTAAACCTGAGAATCACATACATATAGATCCATTTATTTTCCATACTTGCACTTGCAATGAGAGAGGCTGGTCTCCATTTATCAACTTTACATTTCATAACCCGGGAACCTAGCCTTTGCTGGTGCAAGCAAATCAAACCATAGGCAAGCAGCCCCAGCAAGTCCGTAAAAAAAGTAGGCGTGGTCTCGTCCACAAGAATCTCCAGCCATCACAAGTTTTTCTGTATTATGATACAAGAAGCTAGCATCTATACCCTAGCCCTCTCTTCATAAATACTTTCTCCTGTAAGTCGATGGAGGGAAAGGAAGGTATAGGCACTCCCAGACACGCCATCAGCAAGTCCTGCCTTTTGCACCAACCCTCTCGTCCACACAACTTCCCCTGCCTCTATTGCTGCATCCGCTATTCCTTGTCACATGGAAATACCTGGGAATACACAATGCAAATCTAATGTTAGCCATTTAAAAGACTAGAACCACCGAGTTATTAGGCTACAATTTTTAGAGTTACTAACCTCTGATGTCTTGCACAATGTGATGGCCATGCAAGTTGCACTATGAGACCACTGCAACAGGCTGTCCCGCGGGTTACTTTCACTTGAGGGGTAGTTATCACTCTGCTGGAACCTTTATTTGTCCAATTTATGCTAATGAAAGCCTAGATAGTTATATTCACTTTCATTAAGGAAAACAACAGCGAATATTCTTCAATCTTTTCAATAAGCTCTTAATTTGATAATAATTGTCGTCATTGATATCAAAGTAACAATTTTACTAGCTGAGGACATATATAAAGAAATCTTAAGAATAAACTTGAACAGTAAGCGACTCAGTATACATAATTATCAAGAAATATAAAGTTAGAGAAAGAAGGCATTCAATTGTCATTCATGAAGAAAGAAAGGATATAAATACTGATTTGCAATAGAATCTGAACAATAGTAGTATAAATGGAAATACTAATATATACCCAATCAAGCATAAAGGATGATATTTTACAATTTCCCCATAAAAAATTCAGTCTACAAATTGAGTGACACTAGATAGGCTATGTTGCAGCAAGTGGGAGGAAGATCATCCGTCAATCCAGTTTTTTCTCCTTTCTCCTTGTTCTTCAAAATCGAGGAAATATCCACAAGTTGTCTATGTCGATGTGATCTACTAGGCAATCAAAATCTATTCCTATCAAAGTATCAAGATCATCTTGAGGAATAGCTAGGGTTTGAAGGGACAGAAACAATTGAGCTGGCTTCTGGAAAAGCATAGATGGATGGTATTGTAGAATTTTCGGATACAATGTTGGTGGGAAAATCAGCAAGGGTGAAGAATTTGAAAAAGCAACAATGGAAAGAGTGGGAGAGTGAGATTGTACTTGTAGGGCACGAGTGACCATGCGGGGTTTCTTTCCAACATGAAATCGTAAACGACAAAGAACGGGGTCTTTTAAGGGATCGTATTGCAAAGGGTCATTCGTGGTTAATTGGTACTCAATCATGAGAAAACGACGATTGTAAATGGAACCAATCTCCCTATAAGTGATAACTGAGGAGGGATTATGAGAATAAAAAATGTCTTTGTTCTGATCATTGTGCCAAGAGCCCTCACCAACGGAGCGATTAATGTTGGTCCTACCGATTTTCCCTTTCTTTACAATTTGGTGAAAAAGTAGACATCTTTCTTCTCCGCAACGGAGAAGATACCAGGGAATTGTTTGATATCGTAAGGATTAAACTAGAAAATAAAACCCTTTGGCTTTCCGGTAACCTTGCCCGTTAAGTAATCAATACACTTTGGGTTCTGGGAGAAAAACACAACCAGGAGAAAATTGAATCATGGCCATGTCCATTTGATAATTCAATTGCAGTTTGGGGATTTGCAATTCACAAAATTGAGAGAGAATTTCCAATCACAGAATAGGGAGAGAGAAACAGAGTTTAGACTAAGTTTAGACCGAGACTTGAGACTCAAGTTGAGAGAGACACGTTGAGTCAAAGAAAGATTTTTCCGATTTATCCATTGTTGGGTCCGGGTTAGGGCTTTCTCTATTTCTTTCCTTAATAGTAACAAAGCTTCGAAACATGTCCCCCTAGTACTAAACTTCCCTTCATATTTACTTAAACTTGAAACTAGCTCAAAAAAATTGCTATATTGTCTTTCACTCATTTTAAATACAAATGAAAAATTACTATATTACCGTTCCCCTACTAAAATTAAAAACCAAATATTTATTTTTTTATTAGTATTAAAAACCAAATAATTTAGTAATTCATACATGTTACTCCTTTCGTCCCAAAATTGTCATGTTTGACCCGGTACTCGGATTAAGAAAAAACAATTGACTTGATTGTTAATATTTATTTGATGTGTCGCTTCCTTTAAAGCCCATGTATATAAGGCACATAATTAATTGTCCAATGTATGCTTCACTTTGAGTTTGTGACCTAAATAGCCTTGTTTTTGACACTTGCAACTTACAGTTTGTAATGCCCTATCTTCTCTTTGGGTTGTGCCCCATAGTTGTCTTGTTTGACTTGAGTCCCTAAGCCTCATTGCCTTGGTCCTTAACATATTAGGATTGAGTGTTCATACTTGATTGATACGCGTTGGTGTTCGTTGGACATTCGTCCTATGTTTTGACCTTCGTTTGCCTTTGTTCCGGAAGACATTCGACCTGTTTCGGTTGTCTTTTGAGCAAGGAACCAACCATATATGTTATGGGGTTAATTGGGGGTTAAATTAGAGCACAAACCTAAACTTTTCTGCCTAGAAGCCAAGGCGGTCGCATTGCCTTGACCAATGCCCTTGCATTGTTTTTTTTTTTTTTTTTGTTAGGTAAATGACCCCTTGTTGCCACTTTACCCTTACGTTTTCATCTTAATTTAATTATGTGTCATATATACAAGGGCTTTAAAGAAAGTGACGCATCAAATCAATATTAACAATAAGTCAATTATGTTTTCTTAATCCGAGTTCCAGGTGAAATATGACAATAATTTTGGGACGGAGGGAGTAACATATACGAATTACTAACTTTTTTGGTTTTTAATTTTATTAGTAGAAGGGTAATGTAGTCATTTTCATTTGTATTTCAAATGAGTGAAAGACATCTAGGTGCAAGTTTATGTAAAAACGAAGGGAAGGTTAGTAAAGGGGGCATGTTTCGAAGTTTTGTTACTATTAAGGAAAGAAATAGAGAAAGCCATAACCCGGACCCAATGTATAAATAGGAAAAATCTTTCTTTGATTCAACTTGTCTCTCTCAACTTGAGTCTAAAGTCTCAGCAGAGCAATTCACCATGACCACAACCCCAAGGGCAGCGGGAATTGCAAAATTTCACCGCCTTCTCTAATGGTAGGATACATGTGAATAGTTGACCCCCAATAGCGTTTCCAGACAATTCAATCTAAACTCTGTTTCTCTCTATATTCTGTGATTGGAAATTCTCTCTCCTTTTTGTGAATTGCAAAACCCCAAACTGCAATTGAATTATCATATGGACATGGCCATGATTCAATTTCCTCATGGTTGTGTTTTTCTCCCAGAACCCAAAGTGTGTATTAATTACTTAACGAACAAGCTGTGTCTGAGGGTTTTATTTTCGAGTTTAATCCTTGCGATATCAAACAACTCCCTGGTATCTTCTCTACTGCGGAGAAGAAAGATGTCTACTTTTTCACCAAATTGTCAAGAAAGGGAAAATCGGTAGGACCAACATCAATCGCTCCGTTGGTAAGGGCTCTTGGTACAACGATCAGAACAAAGACGTTATTTTCATAATCCCTCCTCAGTTATTGGGAGATTGGTTCCATTTATAATCGTCGTTTTCTCATGACTGATTACCAATTACCCACGAATGGCCTTCTGCAATACGATCCCTTGAAAGACCATGTTCTTTGTCGTTTACGATTTCATGTTGGAAATAAACCCGGCAGGGTCATTCGTTCCCTACAAGAACAATCTGACTCTCCTACTCTTTCCTTTGTTGCCTTTTCAAATTCTTCCACCCTTGCTGATTTTCCCACCAACATTGTATCCGAAAATTTTGCAATACCATCCGTCTATGCTCTTCCAAAAGCTAGCTCATTGTTTCTCAGTCCTTTCAAACCCTAGCTATTCCTCAAGATGATCTTGATACTTTGACTGGAATAGATTTTGATAGCCTAGCATATCACATCGACATAGACAACTTGTGGAATTTCCTCGATTTTGAAGAACAAGGAGAAAGAAGAAAAGGCTGGATTGACGGATGATCTTCCTCCCCCTTGCTGCAACATAGCCTAGCTAGTGTCACCACTTAATTTGTAGACTGATTTTTTTTATACAGAAATTGTAAAATACCCTCCTTTATGCTTGATTGGGTATATATTAGTATTTCCATTTATACTACTATTGTTCAGATTCTATTGCAAATCAATTTTTTTATTCTTTTGTTCTTCATGAATGACATTTGAATGCCTTCTTTCTCTAACTTTATATTTCTTGATAATTATTTATACCGAGTCGTTTACTGTTCAATTTTATTCTTAAGATTTCTTTATATAGGTCCTCGGCTTGTAAAATTGTTACCTTGATATCAATGACGTCAATTATTACCAAATTGAGAGCATATTGAAAAGATTGAATAATATTCGCAGTTGTTTTCCTTGATGAAAGTGAATATGATTATTTAGGTTTTCATAAGCGTAAATTGGACAAATAAACATTTTGGCCGTTTTGAGCTCTTAGATAGTTGGCTTCTGACTTTACTTCTAATGATAGCTCGTTATTGACTTTACTTCTAATGCTGGTTCAGTTGATTTGATTTACCCGCATTTCCAATCTCCACATTTTTGTTTCATACCTAAGTGAATTGTACAATATCACTTTGTGTTTTCACACAAACTTTGTACAGTTTATGGTTGGTTGGTAGGCTAGATCCATTGCTTTCAGTTGTAGGGCCATCAATATAACTCTAAATGTAATTGATAAGTGATAACTTGCCATAATTAAACAATCTAATAGATATTTACACAATCTATGTGTTTTTCTCCCTACATTCTTGGATGAATGAATAACTTCATCCAAATTCTTCAATCTTAGTTCATTTTTCTGCACTTCTTTTTGTTTTTTGTTTGATAAACTAGATTGTAGAGATTTATTCCCCCCTCCCTATCCCTTAGATTTAGTTGGATTGGTTGCTCTGTTTTGTAGTTGTTTTGTAGTTGTTCTCCACTGCTGAATTAGAACAGAGGTAATTGAAGGATCGCTTTTTGTAATTTGCAATGTGGTACTTCTTGACGGGTTGCAGAGTGCTTTCGACCTAGTTTTGTATTACAGACTTCTTGTTTATATTTATCTTAAACTTTCAAAAAAAATCTAAAAGTAGTTTAGCATACTTGTAGCAAGTCTTGATGTAAACAATTCAATTTGATCCAAGTTTCATTCTTGCTAATAGCAAGTTTTATATCTATTTATTATTATTTTTAAGTAAAAAAAAAATTAGTGAACTCAAGCAAAGAGCTTGAGGTCTTTGGTTTCAATTCCCATACCAACAAGGGGTCACACTTACCTATCAAAAAAAAAAATATATATATATATATATATATATTTTTTTTTTTCTTTAAGTAAATAGCATATAATGGTAGTGGTTGTGGTGGGGGCGGCAACATTGGTGGAGGCGGTGCCCAAAGGTTGGCAGCGGTGGCCGTTGCTAGCAGCTGGCGGCCAGAGTTTGCAGTCGGCGGTGGCAATAGGTGGCAGTTGGTGGAGGTGGGAAGTGGTGGCGGTGGCTGGAGGTGGGTGATGGTGGTAGCAATAGTGGATTAACCCAATGGTAGTAGTGGCATTAGTGGATGTACGGTTAAAACCCATAATTATCCATTTTGTTATTGGTCTCTAATGGGAGTTATCCATTCAGACCCAATTACTTAAGTAAATGTTACTCCATCTGTCCCTAAATTATTTTCATATTTGACCCGACACACAAATTAAGAAAAAACAAGAACCATGCACGATGGGGATGCAATCTCCTTCCAAGCAAGGAGAAAATCATTTGAGGTTGGTTATTTGGAGGATCAAGAACGAAGATGTTTCTGGATCTCTGGGGTTTCTTTCACAAAAGCAGTGCTATCAGTAAGTGAAGTCCTTTGATTTTGCGACTGGCTTGAGAAGGCTTCAAGGGTAGCAGGGATTTTATGGAGAAAGTGGATTAGTGTCGAGAAGTGATGTTGACTAAAGAAAGGAACCAGGGAGGGATCTTCTTTAGTATTTCTATCAAAGATAAAGGAAGACCGGTAAGGCTATGTATACCTGAAATAGCTAAGAATGGTGGGTGGGATATGGTAACAGGGAAAAATTAGAAGGTAAGGGTGAGAAGAAGATGGAAATCAAATTGTCGAGAGGAACAGAACTTGAGAGGATTGAAAGAGGAAGGACTTTTTAGGATGTGGCTGAAATTCCACCGTGGCCAAATTTAGATCTCCATACCTTCAAGGGAGGCTCATCAGCGGTGGATTTCAAGGTGGAGGAGAACTCGTGCACTGAAAATATGAAATTTCTGGAGAGATGTTTGGTAGGTAGGGTGACTGTCCTATTCCTTCCATTCAGGAGATTCAAAGATGGGTGGAGCTCTGATGGAAGACTGCAGGAGGGTGAAGACTCTGGACTCAATGGCAAATATTTTCTCTCTGTTTCCGTCGAAGGAGGAGGCAGGTCGTATTCTTAAAGAAAAGGATTGGATGGTGAATGAACTTCCCCTGTTTATCGATAAATGGGATCCGATAGGCTGCTGCCACAGAGAAGAGCACAAACCCCAAGAAGCGTGGATTTGCGCGTTGGGGGAGAGGCGGTATTCTGTGAAATAGGTCAAAAGTGTGGAGGTTTTATTGGTGTTGATGAAGATACGAGACTGCGTAAGAATGTGAGATGGGCTCGCATCCTTTTTTTTTTTTTTTGATAGGTAAGTGTGACCCCTTGATAGTATGGGGATTGGAACCAAGGACCTCAAGGTCTTTACCTGAGTGTCCTTGCCATCTCTCCCACCCCGTGGGGTCAGGGCTCGCATCCTTGTTCGCTTCCGGGAGGAAACATCGGCGAACGTGAAAATTGGAATTGGAAACTGGACGTATCTGTGCAGGTGTGGGCTGAGACGGCGGGTATTAAACCTTCGACAAGAGCTCAAGGTACGGAAACAGGAAGGAAGAAGATGGGCGCGCCGAGATAGTTCGTGAAGGGTAACCTTCAAAGATAGAGACAACAGATCAGACAGGGTAGTACGTGGTACGGTCACAATTCAAAATTCACATCGCAACAGGGGGTTAGGAACGACAGAGTTTCGTGGAAGAGAACGAAGTCGCAGAATTGGGGCTCATTCAGTAATTATAGAGGGAATATGTTTGGTGGGCCTAAGAAGGGAAAAGGATCAGCCCAATTATGTTAGGTCTGTTTGGGTGGCCCATGAAGGGAAAGCCAGTAAAGGTAAAGAATTAGAAGAGAAGAGCCCGGTGATTATTGGGGGTCATATTTCCGGCCCTTTACCTTCGCTGTTGAGGTCGGATCAATCAAATAAGAGCCAGAATATTCTTGAGAAAGGAGTAGAGGAGTTTACGATGGCTGCCCAGAACAAGAGCTGTTGTCTGATGATTCTTGTTAGAGAACTTTCTAGAAGGGGCTGAAAAGTAGTGGAACTTTCATGAATATGTATATAGAGATATCTAGAACATGGTAGAAAGGAAGATCTCTAGAATATTGTAGAGATCTAGAGTCTTCCATCCACTTGCATAAATAGGGGTGGAGACCTGACCTCATTTGTAATCAGCCTAGTTTGAGTGAATTAAAAGCATACTTGCAAAACTCTCTTGAGCTCTTTACTTACTCTTTAGTGAAAACAATTAGCACAACTTTTGGAAAGGCTGACTTAGCAAGATTGCGAGGGGTAACAAGACGCTAAGGCCACGTGGTACTATTGAAGGAACAACTCCATGACAGGGGCTAAGTTACGAGTTGAGAAGGTGTGAAGCACCCAACTCACCATTTTGGTCTCGAAGTTGCTAGCATACTTCAATCCTAATGGTAGGTCTCTTGTTATGGATCTAATCACAGTTGGTCAACTCTAGCCAATATGGGTCAACTAGAGTCAACAAAGAGTTTATGGCATAGATTAACATACTGGAACATTAAGTAAACAAAACTAATCAATTTAGACATAAAAAGTCACTTAGCTTAGACATTATTAAAATTAAAATCATAAAAAAATGTTAACATTACTAACACACGAACCATGTTAACATTACTAAGCTTCTTCTAAACATGATAAAAATAATCATTTCTTTAGAGAATAATTTTTAAACAATTTTAGAACGAAATTAAACTAGTTCAAAACGGAATAAAAATAAATTCACACACACACACATATATATACAAATTACAGAAAATACTAAATGGACTACATTTTAGAATATTTAACACCTAACAATTAAATAATGAATATCTACATTCTGACAATTGGTATGATCAAAAATAGAAAGATTTTAAAAAAAATGAAGACATAGAAAGATTTTAAAATGCTACAACATACTTCGCATACAAGTAAATCACGTTTTTATAGCATAATAACAATTTTAAAAAAGAAAAGAAAAAATACATGTCTATTAAATATAAAATTGCAGAGATTCATAGAATGAAACAACAAAAATAGAGTTAGAAAATATACCTACTCCAAGAAATATGTAGAGCAAGAGAAAGATTGTCGTAGAAACGAGTGAATCCCGGGTCTTGATGTTTATCTCCATTTCTTGATTTTTTTCCTTGGTTTGGTTGTCCTCTTGTTGTGCAGGGGGCGTTGTTGTTGTTGTTGTTGTATTTTCTTTCTCCCGAACGATGAGCCAAAAGAGAGAGTTTGTTGCTTGTTTTTTTTTTGTGTTGAGAGTGCCGAATGGGAGAGCTTTTTTTTTAGTGTGATGATGAGTGAGTGGTTTTTTTTAGAGAGTAATCGGTCCTCCTGTTGGATGAGAGAGGAGGTTGTAAATAAGGAACTGAATGGTGGGAGATAATTAGCATCCACAACAATAACACCCAATGCCACACTCTAGCCACCTCATTTTATGATCCTTTAACACTTTTTCAACACTCTAAAAAATAATTCAGTCTCCAGTAAGTACCCTTTATAAAACACTCTATGCACCTTAAACATCTCAAAACTCAACTAACAAACCTAACTACCAATATGTTTTTCATCTTTGTAATTTCTATTTTCCTACCATGATTTGAATGAAATATTTTATTTTTTATATTGTATATTATATGGAAAAAATGATGTATTTTTTAATAATTTCGATTACTTTTATTCAGAAATATATGTCAATCTAAGGGGGGTTAATGTTTAATTTATATATTCATTTTTTTGTTCTCTCGTACATTAAGGACACGTGACAAATATTTTTGTTCATTGACAAAAATTTGTAATGAATTCACAAATGTCATATTAATAAAATAGATATCTTTCTATGTAAGATCGATAAAGTTTATGATGAAGATGTAACAAAAACAATAAATATCACATATACATCAACAACGGGAAGTATAAATTAAGAAAAATAAATATGGTATCATTAATATCCTGGCTAACTTTGTAATAACTACCATGTGCAGTACTTTTTTAAAACAAATTTTGGCCGCTACTTGGAACCAACGTGTTGAGTTAAACAAATTTGAGCATTGCTTCCGGTCACAACAACCCAAACTTGACCAATATGTCATGCTTGGAGTCATAGCCTTACATAACTTTTATGTGTGATTCATTCAAAATAATACAAGAAAAACTTCAGTTATCTCCTCTATCAGCAGTGAGATGCTCCTACACTCATCAGACACTTTATATTCTACTAAAAATTCACTAGTAAGACTAATTAAATAACACCAACTTCTTTTTATAAGAGATTGTTTCTCAAAATGAGCAACAAAAGCTGGAACCCCACTCATGTACAGAAAGTAGAAGAAGCATATAAAATTACTAAATATTTGCAAATTACCTCTTAAAAGGTTCCCTCCCATGACCAATGTGATAACTGCCGGGGATCAAAGAAAAGAACAGTAGGTAAGAATATTTGTGTGTGTGTGAGAGATAGAGAGAGAGAGAAGGAAAGAGAGAAAGAGAGTGAGGATTATACCCTAGCAAATCAGCAGAATCATATGGATCACACTAAGAAGGGCAGCATCACCAATCATTAACCTTTGCACAGGTGAGATGGTTCCTATGGTAAAGCCAATAAGCTATACAGGAAAGGCCAACTCATATTACAGTTCTGCATTGCAACAATGAGACAATATAGCATATACATCCTGTGTAGTCTAACCTACTGTGGTGACAAGATTATAAGAAACAACTTAAATTCCCACTTTAAGACTACTAAATACAATGCAACAAGATATATATGAAGTATGCCAGTATATCTAGAAGAGTTAATGTGAATAAATTGAATAAAAATCAATGCTTTGTCTAAAAGGACAAACAAGGAAAGCACCAACTTCAAAATTGATGTGTCAGGTTGTTCAGATTTCAGAGGTGCACCTGATGAGGATGTACAAGTCCCAGTTTGAAGGTAAATGTTATTTTCCACCAGAGAGTCGCTGACTAAGCCACCATCAACGTCATAAAAATTGAGTGATCCTCTGATCTTCCGAGAACTGAAACGGAAGAAGAGAACGAAGTCATCAATATCGGAATCATATTTCTTACATTTGAAGGAATATGAAACTTGAATTAAATTTGGTACCTATTCAAATAGTTATTAATGGCAGTCATGTCTTTTGAAGGACTCTGGTAAGCACGTGTGCTCTCTCCAACACAAGCATTGTAGCTTTTAGAGCTAGGAGATATACAAACATCCATCTCAGGTCCCATATGGCCAGCTGCGCTAATCAAAGAAAGGACAAAAAACGTTAGCTATAGACGAGGAATAACCAAAAAAAATGCAATTTACAAACTAGACAACTTCAAAATGCATAGATTAAGAAATAGTACCTGACATCCTTCTGTGACACCTAATATTGAACTTTCCTTTCCACTATACAAATTTGATATAAAGCTCAATGAAGTAGAATATCAAAATCTGCAAAAGGCTACAATATTAGCAGATAGTAAATTTCCACAAGCAACTTCCACAGTCAGCTCAGTGAAATGTGACAATAATTTCCTCAAGAAACACGGGATGAATGGAGTAATAAGTAATAAACTGGGAAATGTGCATGTCACTTAGGAAATAATTTACTCTGTTGTTTGTCATTGCAAACTTCACTTACTATAAGGGCTATCAGAATTCTAGAATGGAACACATCTTTATAAAATCAACTTGGAGCCAAAAGAAGGAAAGGTAAGACAGATTAAACAAAACCAACTTCTTTTTATAAGAGATTGCATTCTCAAAATGAGTGCCAAAAGGTGGAACTAGTAGGGAAAATTATAACCAGGAAAGAGATTAATGGTGGGGGAAGTGCTACAAGCCTACAACCCACCCTTCATTGCAGGGCTCATCTTGGTTGGACAACGATGGGGAACAATCCTTTAAGAATAGCGATGAATGTAAGATTGTGAAAGAGGCGTGGACCATTTTCCTGTAACATGGTATTTAATATGACTGAGCAAAGAGTGCAGTCAAGATAAAGTTTTGTATCAATAAAAAATATTGATAGTCAGTAATCAAGAAGAATGGAAATTGGATCATCAAAATGAAACTGACCTGGAAAAGTACAACTACAGTAGGGTTGGGACATTTAAAAAAATGTTGTGGATGATCAATGATACTCATCAGGATAACCTAAATAGAAAAATATGAAATGATCGGGCAACTTACTTTGACATGTCCCATAATAGCCTTTGAAAGTCCCAGTGTTGTTTTTGAGGGCACCACGATCAGTGTAGGCAAAGGGCATAAGTACTGGTAGAAGTAAAATGCTCGATAAAACAGTAAGAAAAACACTGGAAAGCGGAATTCCAAAAAAAAACCATGAATATGATGGAGTATTATCCAGTAGATGGAATGCTCTTAAATCAATCTCGTAAAATAAAAAATCAAGGGAAGAAATTGAGATTTGAAAGTACCAAAGAATCCTGGAATGAAGAACAATCTACCGACATATCAAAAACCCCCAACACAGAAGGAGCCTCGCGGGGAGTCATGAGAATCTTCGGAATTTTTGTCGGCCGGTGAGGTTAAAAATGAGTAGCGGCGGTAGAGGTATTTGTTGTTGAGAGGAATGGTGTGGAAAGATAGGACCAAGAAGACGGTGGGGGGAGAATGAAGAATGAAGACTGTGGGGAAGGACTGAGAAAGAGAAATGACCAACTGTTGGGAAGAGAGAGAAGAGAGAGAAGAGAGAGATGAGATGGAGGGAGAGTACCTTTTATATAACTATTTAAATGTCTCGTATGGTGATAGCAAATTTAACTATCAATATATTTTTATTTTTTTATTTTAATTTTTCTATCATAATTAAAATAAAATATTTATACTTTTAAATTTTATATTTTATGAAAAATATATTGCATATTTTGATTATATCAATTATTTTTATTTAAATAAAATATTGTCATGTTTTTTAATATTATTTATATATTCATAATTTTAAGTTATAAATAATATAAAAGGAAAATGATAGTATAAAAAATACATTAAATTAATTGAAAAATAAAATAGAAAAAATGGGAAAACGTACCATCCTCAAAGTGATGACGTGAGTTGGATTGTTTATTTAATTCACAGGTTTTTCACTTCGGCACATCAAAATTTTGACTAAAATCTGGATGTTCTGATCAAACAAAAAAATATATCAGTTTTTGCCGCTTTCTTTGAATTTTGGAACATTTTTTTTTAAAATGAACGAATATTAGGAAGAAAACCAACGGAGAAAGAGATAGGTGGGGGAGAGAGAAGAAAGAGATGAATGGAGGCGGGCGAATACTCACCCAATAAGTTGGGGGAGTTAGTTTTTTTTAGGGATAAGATGATTGATATAGTGTCCACTGTAGGGCTTAAGTGTGGTAAAAAAACTCAAAAAAAAAAAAAAAGGTTTTAGAGTGTTAATAAAAGAAATAACTGTGGATGTTCTTAGCATGCACAATCGTAACCCTCCAAACTACTCTCCTAACACATTGTTTTCTATTCCATTTACATTTTTTCAACTCTAAAAAAAATTCACTTCAATAAGAATAAGCACTATCAATACAACTCTCTAAAAACTCCAAATCTCAACTAACAAACCTAAGGTGTCGTTTGGTAAGCAGAATTAAGATTAGATATGATTAGTAAGTCAAGTTGTCTGATATTTGGTATACAATTGGTGGTCGGGACTAGTAACACGAATTATCCGGATAAAATCATTATCCCCTCACTATTAATACGAAGGGAGAAAGTGGTATTATTAGCGTCATCACTAAACAATAATTGGGATCAACATTTGTTTATTTCAAAATTATTCCCAATAAACAACTTAGGATTAATAGCGAGGGCTGTCTAATAATACTGATTATTCCTATCCGACTACCAAACAAATCCTAAGAGTATTATCAATGCTGATGTGAATGTAAAAAATAAATTAGGTATTATGATACTACTTAGGATTTATACATTTTTTTAAAAAAAGTTTCGTTAATACAATTGTGGGATATGACGTGTAAACCAATTTTTTTCACATTGTGGATAATCATGTCAATATTTCACATTGTATTTGAGGGTGTGAACGCATCTTACTTAACATTTTTCTTTTTAAAAACTCTTTCTATTGGTTGTTCCTTTCTTATATTTTTTAATTTTTTTGTCAAAATTTATTTTAGTGGTAGGACGTATTTCACATATGATCAAATTCACATTTGTATTAAAGAGCTTCATTTTAATTGAATGTGAATGAAGAGAAAATATATGATTGGGGGTGTTAATTACTCACGACCACATAGGATAAAATACACGATTGCATTGGTGATGCTCTAACTACAAATATATTTTACATCTTTTTTATTTCTATTTTTCCACCACAATTGGAATACAATAGTTTATATTTTAAATTTATATTTTAGTAATTTCAATTAACTTTCTAAAAATATATTTCAATCAAGGGGATTTACTTATTTAAATATATATTTCAGTAATTCTATTCTCCACTACAATTGAAATAAATGTTATTATTCAAGGTAAATAACTCTTCAAATTAGAAGAGTGGTTTAATTGGTTTTGGAGATAGAGAGTTGATTTGGGCTCTCATTGTGGGTTTAATTGGAGCTAAAAAATTCTAATATAGGTTTTAGAGAGTTTGTAGTGAGTGTTGTTGTGGATGCTCAGCTCCGTTAAAAAACTCCAAAAATGATTTAGGTAAAATTCTGGTCAGTTCCTTTTCCAAAGTTTTTAACCTCAAAAGTCCATATTTCATTTTTTTAACCAGAAAAGACCACTTTTCGAAATATTGTTCAAAAAATGCATTGTCTTCTTCAACAACTCTGACAATACACTTTGAATTCAAAAATCACGATTGTGCGTAACGAAACGGGGATCGACCCGGTCAGGTTGCCGGATCGAGGGGGCAGCGCGCCTTCGTAAGGGTTCAGGGACAACGCCCCCCGAAAGGTAAACAAGTTTTTTGATTCATGAAATACGAAACTATAATGGATATGTGCTGGGTTGAAAGATTTTTCAGTTAGGAAGAAAACAGAAAAGGAGAAATAAGAAGAAGGCTTACGACGGAGGAGATGGAAGAAGAATTTGGATGACATAAACTCGTTATTTATGCTTTTGTATCGCGGTGCAAAAATGAATTAGATAATATTTTTGCACCGTGGTTCAAAGTTTAATTTCCTAGTCTATTTTTGAACCACGATTTATAAATTTCATTGTATTAATTTTTGCACCGCGGTTCATAAATTTCATTGCATTAATTTTTGCACCGCGGTTCAAAGTTTATTTTCCTAGTCTATTTTTTAACCACGATTCATAAATTTCATAGTATTAATTTTTGCACCGCGGTTCAAAGTTTAATTTCCTAATCTATTTTTGAACCACGGTTCATAAATTTCATTGTATTAATTTTTGCACCGCATTTCAATATTTTAGTTTCATAGTCTAATTGCACCGCGGTTAATAAATTTAACCCGGTATTTTTTAACCGTAATATAAAAATGTAACGCACCTCGAGTTCATTAAAGGTATTGCAGTCATTTCGCCCTCAAAAGTGTATTTTTCTGATTGAAAAAAAAAAACTGAACTAGATGAGTTATAAAAATTAAAAAGTGAATGCTCTGCTCCGTTAAAAACTCCAAAAAGGATTTTGTAGTGTTGTAGCAGAGACCATTGTGATCGCTAGGGGGGTGGAATGAATGTGAGGGCAGGTACATGGAGCGAATGATATAAAGTGGGCAGTCATGTGAATTGTGAGGGAATTAACTAGGGAGTTATTTTGTGTGAGAATTAATTTATAGGGATAAGTGTACCATTAGTCCCCAAACTTCAAAAAGTTTCACCACTGACCTAAATAGGTCTTTTTTGCTCATAGAAGGTCCCTAGCCCTAACGCCGTTAGTTTATTTCCGTTAAGTGAGCATGTGCCACTCACATGCACCAAATAAGGGGGCAATGTATAACATCATCAAAATATAGGGGTAATGTGATCCATTTAAGGAATTAGGGATTACTCTTTGACAATTGACAATCTGATTGTTTAAAATAATTATATTCATTGTAAAATTATAGATTAATTAATTTTTTTAATTAATTAGAAAAATTATTAATTACAAATTTTATGTTTAAACACTAAATTTAACTCCTTGATTTCGTTGATAACCAACCAAGTATATATACAATCAAAAAGAGACCGATCTAATAGTACGATCAAGATCTGCTCTAATCTCACTATCCAAAAAGTAAGACAAAAAACAACGACTCTAATTAACATCTTCAGCTTTTTTTCCTAGTGAAATTCATCGACAAAGAGCCGAGAAGATCTTGAACGCCGCGAGACTCTTCGCCGACTCAAAAGCTTCAAGAACTCGCTCAAGACGAGGACATGGCGGGGATATGTAAAACTCCCTTTGCTCGTGAATCGCATTCTCGAGCGCATTTATTGACGAGTTTTATGAAGATCGGGTGATTTAAGAGATGTGCACCGACGACGAATTGCTTCATCTCTTCTCCGATGTAGACCGGAAAGTGACCCTTCAGCACGCCGCTGCAACGCGAGAGAGACGACGAATGAGGAAGAAGCTATAGGGCTAACCATATGGATCGACGAATCACCGACCATCCAGCTTCATATTCGCCGCCCGCCTCCCCAAAGATCACCCACTTTTCTCTCTCGCTCTGTCACAGCCTCCGACCGGCTCCCTGCTTCTCACGCCGACCCCATATAGCAACCGACATCTTCCCTCAACAGCCGGCAAAGCTCCGCCTTTTCCCAAATCGGAAGGTCTCCACAGCCCAACAGCCTGCCTTGGCCCGCATCTCCATCTTCACCCGCCGAATTTCAATCTCCGGCCTCCATCCATCTCCCAGATCTCCCTTTCCTCTCGCTTCAAAGACCCACCATACCCGCCCCAAACTTCAGCTCTCTCACGCCAGATCTGCGGCAAGGCCTGTGTACACCCACCTCCATCTCGCCCTCTATCACCAGCACCTTCATCCAACCCCTGCTTCTCCACAGCCCAACACTGCCTTCGCCCGCATCTCCATCTTCGCCCCGCGAATTTCAATCTCCGCCTCCATCCATCTCCCTGATCTCCATTTCTCTCGCCAAAGACTCCACCATACCGCCCCAAACTTCACTCTCACACACTCAGATCTGCGGGCAAGGCCTGTACACCCACCTCCATCTCGCCTCTATCACCAGACCTTCATCCAACCCCTTCTCCACCCACAGCCGCCTTCACGCCCGCATCTCCATCTTCACCCCGCCGCCGAATTTCAATCTCCGACCTCCATCCATCTCCCACATCTCCCTTTCCTCGCTTCAAGACTCCACCATACCTAAACTTCGCTCTCTCACGCTCAGATCAGTGCGGGCAAGGCCCAGTACACCCACCTCCATCTCGCCTCTATCACCGCACCTTCATCCAACCCCCGCTTAGCTCCCGCCATTTCCTCCATGTTAGGCCGCTCAAACTCGGTCCAACGATGCCTCCTTATATTCACTTTACCCCTTACTTTGATTAAGTTATACATAACCCCTTAGTTTGTACATGTGAGTGGCACATGTTCACTTAACGAAATAAACTAACGGCAAGTAGGGCTAGGACCTTCTATGAGGTAAAAAGACCTACTTAGGTCAGTGGTGAAACTTTTTGAAGTTTGGGGACTAATGATGGCTTCGGCCAAAGTTCAGGGACTAATGGTACACTTATCCCTAATTTATATATCTATATGAAAAGAGAGGTGTGATTTTTTGAAAGTTTTACAAAAATACACATTTCAAAAAGAGTAATGTTAGGATCACTCTCATTTTGTACGAAAATATGAGTATTTTATGATGTGACATACTCTCATTGGTTGGATATTTTGTGGGTCCCAGCACTTCCGTCAATGAGAGTGTGTCACATCACAGAGTACTCATATTTTAATGTAAAATAAAAATGGCCCAAACATTACCCTTCCAAAAATGGCAACCCTTTTATTTTTCTTATTTGTCATATTTTCCTTAGAAATTGAAGTCAACAATGTTATTAGTATGGGTGGTTGCATAAACAATTCCAAAAACTCTTGAGATTCATCTTTTGTCTTGAGTCAATTGAATAGGATACATAATATAAGAAGATTCATTGAAAATATGCTTACCACCTTGGAATATGAATAGGCACGGTATTGATAGCACATGTTACTAAATTTATTTAATACAAGCATATTTCTTATTGAAAACTATATAAATAGTGCATTTCATTCAAAATTCATCTATTGTTTACCAGTTGAATATTATTTGTATATAGAAGTTATTTATGTAGAATTTCTCCAATTTTTAGTTTACTTTGGAACAACAATCTGAAGAATATAAATGGGAGAAGCTGATTTTGTTCACTTTATCTCCTAATATGTATTTGTATATGTAATATGTTGTTTTAGATGCTTTTTTGATAACCTAGTACACCTAGGTGTCGTTTGGTAGTCAGGATTAATGCAATATATGATTAATAAGTCAAGTTGTCTGATGTTTGGTATGCAATAGGTGGTCGGGACTAATAGCACGAGTTATCCAGATAAAGTCATTATCCCCTCACTATTAATACCAAGGGGGAGGGTGATATTATTAGCGCCCTCACTAAAAAAAATTGGGATTAATATTTGTAATCTCAAAACTACCCCTGATATACAAGTGAGGATTAATAGCGAGTGCACTAATAATACAGAGATTAATAATACTGATTATCATTGTCCGACTATCAAACAAACCCCTAATTTTTGTTTATTGTGTATATACATTGGTGCATATTTTTGCTTTTACTACTCATTTTTAATGCAATCTTACTAAGAAAACTAATGTTGCAACATGAGTTGAAGAAAAATAGCGGTCGAGATAGATTGAAATGTACTTTTAACAAGAAAGAGGTAATCATATATGTTGTATATTGTCTTGAGAAATTTTTTAGGGTAATGCTAGGGTCACTCTTATTTTACATCAAAATATGAATACTCTATGATGTGGCATACCCTCATTGGTTGGATATTTTGTGAGTCACAGCACTTTAGCCAATGAGAGTGTGTCACATCACAGAGTACTCATATTTTAGTATAAAATGAGAGTGATCCAAGCATTACTCAATTTTTTATATCCTATAATTATACACCTGAACTTTTTATCCATTAAATAATATCAGTGTAATCTTAAAATGAAAATTTTATCTTATACATATGCAGTTGACCTTTCTTCCCGTTTTAAAAACGAATTCTGGATAATTGAAAATAAGATAAGATAATTGGAAGAAGAAAAAAGGTCTTAAAACCGCAAGATAATTGAAGAAAAGTTTAAAGAAAACCTAAAGTCATTACAAAGAATGAATGATGCATTTTCTATTACATTTTTTTTAATGTGTTCTAAGGAACATTACAAATACTCAAATGAAATAAAATAGACAATCGTGTTCTAATAGGCATAGGCTATAATGATGGAAAAAAAGTGATAAAAACGGTTGAGATTGTGAGATTAAACGTGACAGAAAGACATTCTTTATATTTGGCATTCATCAAATATAATGAAAATTCTTTTAAAAAAATTTAACATTCATCAACTTTTTAAAAACTACAATGAAAATTCTTTTAAAAAAATTGAGAGACATTATTTGGAAATTGGTGTTGCAAAATAATTTTTTATTCAATAGCCGTAGAATCTTGGTAAAACAATAAATTGATTAATTTGTATACGAAATTGCGGGTCGAAAAAAACGGGTCGGACAAAAATATTACGATAACAGTTAAAAAGAAAAAAAAATATTTCAATTAATTTGTATACGAAATTACGGATCGAAAAAAAATTAAATTGATTAAGTTAATTATGATAACATAAAACTGTAAAACTGTAAAGCCGTAAAACCGTAAAACAGTAAACCGTCATTCGCACATATGAGAGGTGAGGGAAATAAGGGTCGTTGGATCACCGTAAAATAGTAAATTCTGACCCCTTTTTATCTCAAGTCAATTATAAGCGTGCTACACTGACCTTTATTGTATTATAGATTCTTTGAATGGAACGAAATATGTAATTACAACCATATTCCGTAAAGAATGCACACTTTCAATAAAATCATGTAATGTGTTCATTGTATTAATACTAGAGGTAGGAAATAGGCGGGTATGGGCGGCACTCATGTGGACGGCGGGTGCAAATGGACGAGTAAGTAAATACACATTTAATAGCACAAGTATAAATGGGCATGCCATTGAACGCCCATTTAACCGTTAACATAAAATTATCAAATAAAATAAAGGTCAAAAATTTTGGTTGGTCCATTTTTCCAAAGTTTGTAACTCCTCCAATCAATCGTTCTTTTTTTTCAACAGCAAAAAGTTATTTTAGAAATAAATGTTCCTATAATAACCAAAGTAAAAAAAAAAACTATAGAAAACAAACCATCTACTTCCTCTTCTTTAAATGAAAATGAAATTCTTTCTGACGAACAATTTGTTATGTTCGTTAAAAAGTTTCAAAAAATCTCAAAATTTAATAAGAAGAAGGAAGCAAACCAGCAGACTTTCAGAATGACTGCTGAAAGCTCACAAAATTATGAGATATTTTGCTTCAATTGCAGGAAGCCTAGTCACTTTGCTTCTAAATGTCCTCAACCTAAATATGAAGCTTATAAAAGGCGACCTTCTAAATCATTTTCAAAACATATAGGTCTGCTGGCTGAGGACTTAGAAGAAAACAAAGTGTCCACCTGGTTTGAAACTGATTCTGATGAGGATGATAGTGATGATTCATCTGAGCAGGCACATATATGCCTTGTTGCTCTAGAGTCACCTCCCACCTAAGACTCAGACAGTGAAATTAAATATTCTCCTTTTCAAGCTAACGTAGAACAAGTCACTGAAGAGCCTTCTAAAGAAGAAATACTCAAGGATGCTCAGGATACGCTTGAGGAATTCAATTAATTTAGAAAGGCTTATGTTAAGTTAGCTAAAAGTCATGAGAAGCTGGGAACTGAGAAATCCTTTATGGAAGCCGAGTTAAAAACTCTCAATGGAGTTCAGTAGGAAAGTATCAAGTTAAAAGAAGAAAACAAGTTTCTCAATGAAAAGGATGTGTGTCTTATTGGACATGCCAAAGATATATATCTGCTGAGAAAGATGAATTACAAAAAACCATCGACTCATGGAATAACTCTAAGGTTGTTTTTGATCAAATCCTTAGAGAACAAAAGCCCACTGCAAACAAAACTGGGCTAGGTTTCTCTGAGAACACAGCTGGCACAATACCTGAACAGAAAACAGAAGACTCGTCGGAACGAACTTGTGATGATCTTTCATATCATCAGCAGTTTAACTACAAGGGTAGACAAGGAATTGGCTATACTGCTATTTATTATAAATATCCTAAGACTCAAGCCATTAAGACCAAAAATGCGAAGCAATCATCAGCTGGTGAAAAGTCTGCTAAGGTTTGTGTTGACTCACAAGGTTCTTCTACCAGCACCTCTGCTAAAGCAAAGGCTGCTGTTTTTAGGAAAGCAAAAAGTCTGCCCAAATCCATTAGATTTATCAAAAGCACTATCAATAATGCTGCTGCTTCCAAGACTGCTGACATTAAGCTTAAAGGCAAGATGTATGAGGAATCTAAGTCTACAATCAACAGATCTGCTACGGCAAGAACTGCTGAACATAGACCTAAGAGAACTCATACTTGACGCCCATGAGATGGCACTGTCATGCAAGAAAAACACATTTCCACTTCTACTCCTACTGTCATACAAGTCCCAGCATAGTCATTATCGGTGTAGCCAATCAGCTGCAACTATGCCTCGTGAATATTGTTGTAAAATAATCGTAGTGACATTGTACCCTTCAGGTACCTTAGTACTCACTTTGTTGCATGCCTGCATGTGAATCTCCATTGGATTGGCCATATACCTACTTACCAGACCCACAACGAACATAAAAAAATGGACATAGTCAAGCCTCCATTTAACCCCAATTACTCCAACCAGAACAAACAATGGAGCAGCAAATAAGAGTGAGATTTACAGCCTGCATGCACAAAACCTACCTATTTGATGAAACCTGAAAGGCCTCCGGGTATGGAGTTGATCATTAGTTTTATGTTTACCTAGCCATTGTAGATGACAACTCAATAGTAAAGGTGTATGTTGTCAAACTGATGATGTTGAGGTTTATAGTTAGTTTACTTAAACCCTGCATCTTGATTGATTTACTACAAGTGAAACACTGTTAATATGCTAGCTCGTGGCACCAACCTAAAACCTTAATTCTTCTCTCTGATTAGTTCATATTAATCTTGGATTTATTTTTTCGCCAAGTGTTATTACTTCCTATTAATCCTAAATTGATGTACTGGGTTCATATTTTAGCTGAAATAAGACTAACCTTTTTTTTGTTCACCTGCATACTCGTATGTCTTCCAAAGGCAAGTATTAATTCAATCAAGATGGACTATTAAGCATAGAGTTATGTAATATGTTACTTAAATTAAAATTCTAATTCGGATTGATTTCTGCAGCAACATGAAACTTTAGTTTCAATCACGCAACTGAGGAAACGAAAGATGGAGATTCCCAACAGGTTTGAGTGCTGCTGCAACTGTTTGTTTTGTAATCTTTTTTTTTCTTTTGTTTTATCACTTATTAGGGATTTTACCTATTTCTTATGATCACAATCATAGTACATTACTTTGTTCTTACTCTGTTCCGAGATTGTAATTGACATCGCTATTCTGTTGTGAGATAGTTGATTGCTAGTTCATAATCATAGTACATTACTCAGTTGTGAGATTGTAATTCACATCACTGCTCCTAAGCGTATATGTATTTTGTTGACTGACAAGCAATACAAAGTAGAATGGGATAGTGTATATGTATCTTGTTGTCATTTATCTCTTTGTTTGATTGGTAATTATATTCAAATAAGTGTTGCGCGCTTAGTTAAATATGTCGAGAAACCCTCATTATTTGACCTTATGATGCACATACTATTTCAATGATCGATGTTGTTCAAAACGATCTAAACTTTGGACAGGAAATGTGATATGTGAATTGATGGATTAGCCTCATATTGAAGGGGTTGAGTTTGGCATGAGGTGGGAGGAGGAAAATCAAAACATAATATTTTTTTAAAATAATCATTTACAATGTTTTTTATAAAACATTGTGAAAGACTTTTCGCAACGTTTTAACAAAAATGTTGTGAAATACCTTTTACAACGTTTTTACAAAACACGTTGTGAATAACTAACAACAACGTTTATCAAAAAATGTTGTAAAAAACATGTTACAACGTTTATTAGATAACATTGTGAAAGACTTTTAACAACGTTTTTTTAAAAAAAAAGTTGTGAAAAACCATCAACAAAAAAGACCCTATTACAACGTTGGATATGACAACATTTCAGTAAACGTTGTTAAAGGTCTACTACAATGTTTTAAAAACGTTGTTAAATGGCTTTTTTGTTGTAGTGCTATAATGTTGAAGGGACGAGAGGTGTTTCGCTACGTACTGAACTTGAAAGTGTACGTGTAACTTACTAGTTGGACATGAACTGTAGCCGAAATACTTTAGCATACAAAATTCTTTTTTTGTTCGTGGAATACCACTTACGATTACATTATAGCTTAATAGTCCAGAATGATAAAGTAACTTACAAAAGTAACTGCTTGCACTGAACGTGGGTTAGTCATTGACTTGGCCACGTTGTAGTCTCCTAATCAAACCAAATATTGAATAAGCTTAACACACTAATTAAACATGTATACAAACTATTAACAAACATATCTAATAATAACCATAAGTCCCAACATAGCCTCTCATAAACTGAACCTGAGTTTACTTCTAGGAACTTTGCGAATCCCCAACTCTTCCCTTAACTTCACAAACGCAACATGCTTGAAAAGTTTGGTAAGTATATCTACCACCTGCTCTGTTGTGCCATCGTGAACTAGCTCCTCTAGTCTATCTACCACCTGCTTTGACGCCCATGAGATGGCACTGTCATTCAAGAAAAACAAATTTCCACTTCTACTCCTATTGTCATACAAGTCCCAGCATAGTCATTATCGGTGTAGCCAATCACCTGCAACTCTGCCTCGTGAATATTGTTATAAAATAATCTTAGTGACATCGTACCCTTCAGGTACTTAGTACTCGCTTTACTGCATGCCTGCATGTGAATCTCCATTGGATTGGCCATATACCTACTTAACAGACCCACAACGAACATATACAAAAGGGACAGAGTCAAGCCTCCATTGAACCCCAAGATGTTGAGGTTTATAGTTAGTTTACTTAAACCCTACATCTTGATTGATTTACTGCAAGTGAGGCACTGTTAATGTGCTAGCTCATGGCACCAACCTAAGACCTTAATTCTTCTCTCTGATTAGTTCATATTAATCTTGGATTTATTTTTCCGCCAAGTGTTATTACTTCCTATTAATCCTAAATTGATGTACTGGGTTCATATTTTAGTTGAAATAAGACTAACCTTTTTTTTTTGTTCACCTGCATACTCGTATGTCTTCCAAAGGCAAGTATTAATTTAATCAATATGGACTATTAATCATAGAGTTATGTAATATGTTACTTAAATTAAAATTCTAATTCGGATTGATTTCTGCAGCAACATGAAACTTTAGTTTCAATCACGCAACTGAGGAAGAGAAAGATGGAGATTCCCAACAGGTTTTAGTGATGCTGCAGCTGTTTCTTTTGTAATCTTTTTTTTTCTTTTGTTTTATCAGTTATTAGGGATTTTACCTATTTCTTATGTTCACAATCATAGTACATTACTCTGTTCCAAGATTGTAATTGACATCGCTATTCTGTTATGAGATAGTTGATTGCTAGTTCACAATCGTAGTACATTACTCAGTTGTGAGATTGTAATTCACATCGCTGCTCCTAAGCGTATATGTATTTTGTTGACTTACAAGCAATACAAAGTAGAATGGGATAGTGTATCTGTATCTTGTTGTCATATATCTCTCTGTTTGATTGGTAATTATATTCAAATAAGTGTTGCGCGCTTAGCTAAATATGTCGAAAAACCCTCATTATTTGACCTTATGATGCACAGACTATTTCAATGATCGATGTTGTTCAAAACGATCTAAACTTTGGACAGGAAATTTGATATGTGAATTGATAGATTAGCCTCATATTGAAGAGGTTGAGTTTGGCATGAGGTGGGAGGAGGAAAATCAAAACAGAATTTTTTTTTAAAAAATCATTTACAATTTTTTTATAAAACGTTGTGAAAGACTTTTCGCAACGTTTTAACAAAAATGTTGTGAAATACCTTTTACAACGTTTTTACAAAACACGTTGTGAATAACTAACATCAACGTTTATCAAAAAATGTTGTGAAAAACATGTTACAACGTTTATTAGAAAACGTTGTGAAAGACTTTTGCCAACGTTTTTTTTTTAAAAACGTTGTGAAAAACCATCAACAAAAAAAAGACCCTATTACAACGTTGGATAAGACAACGTTTCAGAAAACGTTGTTAAAGGTCTTCTACAATGTTTTAAAAACATTGTTAAAGGGCTTTTTTGTTGTAGTGCTATAATCTTGACGGGACGAGAGGTGTTTCGCTACGTACTGAACTTGAAAGTGTATGTGTAACTTACTAGTTGGACATGAATTGTAGCCGAAATACTTTAGCATACAAAATTGTTTTTTTGTTCGTGGAATACCTCTTACGATTACATTATAGCTTAATAGTCCAGAATGATAAAGTAACTTACAAAAGTAACTGCTTGCACTGAACGTGGGTTAGTCATTGACTTGGCCACGTTATAGTCTCCTAATTAAACCAAATATTGAATAAGATTAACACACTAATTAAACATGTATACAAACTATTAACAAACATATCTAATAATAACCATAAGTCCCAACATAGCCTCTCATAAAGTGAACCTGAGTTTACTTCTAGGAACTTTGCAAATCCCCAGCTCTTCCCTTAATTTCACAAACGCAACATGCTTGAGAAGTTTGGTAAGTATATCTGCCACCTGCTCTGTTGTGCCATCGTGAACTAGCTCCTCTAGTCTATCTACCACCTGCTTTGACGCCCATGAGATGGCACTGTCATTCAAGAAAAACAAATTTCCACTTTTACTCCTATTGTCATACAAGTCCCAACATAGTCATTATTGGTGTAGCCAATTAGCTGCAACTCTGCCTCGTGAATATTGTTGTAAAATAATCCTAGTGACATTGTACCCTTCAGGTACCTTAGTACTCACTTTGATGCATGCCTGCATGTGAATCTCCATTGGATTGGCCATATACCTACTTAACAGACCCACAACGAACATATACAAAAGGGACAGAGTCAAGCCTCCATTGAACCCCAATTACTCCAACCAGAACAAACAATGGAGCAGCAAATAAGAGTGAGATTTGCAGCCTGCATGCACATAACCGACCTATTTGTTGAAACTTGAAAGGCCTCCGAGCATGGAGTTGATCATTAGTTTTATGTTTACCTAGCCATTATAGACGACAACTCAATAGTAAAGGTGTATGGTGTCAAACTGATGATGCTGAGGTTTATAGTTAGTTTACTTAAACCCTGCATCTTGATTGATTTACTGCAAGTGAGGCACTGTTAATGTGCTAGCTCCTGGCACCAACCTAAGACCTTAATTCTTCTCTCTGATTAGTTCCTATTAATCCTGGATTTATTTTTCCGGCATGTGTTATTACTTCCTATTAATCCTAAATTGATGTACTGGGTTCATATTTTAGCTGAAATAAGACTAACCTTTTTTTTTTGTTCACCTGCATACTCGTATGTCTTCCAAAGGCAAGTATTAATTCAATCAAGATGGACTATTAAGCATAGAGTTATGTAATATGTTACTTAAATTAAAATTCTAATTCAGATTGATTTCTGCAGCAACATGAAACTTTAGTTTCAATCACGCAACTGAGGAAGAGAAAGATGGAGATTCCCAACAGATTTGAGTGTTGCTGCAACTGTTTGTTTTGTAATATTTTTTTTCTTTTGTTTTATCACTTATTAGGGATTTTACCTATTTCTTATGTTCACAATCTTAGTACATTACTTTGTTCTTACTATGTTCTGAGATTGTAATTGACATCGCTATTCTGCTGTGAGATAGTTGATTGCTAGTTCACAATCGTAGTACATTACTCAGTTGTGAGATTGTAATTCACATCGCTGCTCCTAAGCGTATATGTATTTTGTTGACTTACAAGCAATACAAAGTAGAATGGGATAGTGTATCTGTATCTTGTTGTCATTTATCTCTCTGTTTGATTGGTAATTATATTCAAATAAGTGATGCGCGCTTAGCTAAATATGTCGAGAAACCCTCATTATTTGACCTTATGATACACATACTATTTCAATTATCGATGTTGTTTTAAAACAATCTAAACTTTGGATAGGAAATGTGATATGTGAATTGATGGATTAGCCTCATATTGAAGAGGTTGAGTTTGGCATGAGGTGGGAGGAGGAAAATCAAAACAAAATTTTTTTTAAAGATAATCATTTACAACGTTTTAACAAAAATATTGTGAAATACCTTTTACAACATTTTTACAAAACACGTTGTGAATAACTAACAACAACGTTTATCAAAAAATGTTGTGAAAAACATGTTACAACGTTTATTAGAAAACGTTGTGAAAGACTATTAACAACGCTTTTAAAAAAACGTTGTGAAAAACTATCAACAAAAATGACCCTATTACAACGTTGGATAAGACAACGTTTCAGAAAACGTTGTTAAAGGTCTACTACAACGTTTTAAAAACGTTGTTAATGGGCTTTTTTGTTGTAGTGCAGCTCTAATCTTGAAGGGGCGAGAGGTGTTTCGCTACGTACTGAACTTGAAAGTGTATGTGTAACTTACTAGTTGGACATGAATTGTAGCCGAAATACTTTAGCATACAAAATTGTAATTTTGTTCGTGGAATACCTCTTATGATTACATTATAGCTTAATAGTCCAGAATGATAAAATAATTTACAAAAGTAACTTCTTGCACTGAACTTGGGTTAGTCATTGACTTGGCCACGTTGTAGTCTCCTAGTTAAAACAAATATTTAATAAGCTTAACACACTAATTAAACATGTATACAAACTCTTAACAAACATATCTAATAATAGCCATAAGTCCCAACATAGCCTCTCATAAACTGAACCTGAGTTTACTTCTAGGAACTTTGCAAATCCCCAGCTCTTCCCTTAACTTCACAAACGCAACATGCTTGAGAAGTTTGGTAAGTATATCTGCCACCTACTCTGTTGTGCCATAGTGAACTAGCTCCACTATTCTATCTACCACCTGCTTTGACGCCCATGAGATGGCACTATCATTCAAGAAAAACTCATTTCCACTTCTACTCATACTGTCATACAAGTCCCAACATAGTCATTATCGGTGTAGCCAATCAGCTGCAACTCTACCTCGTGAATATTGTTGTAAAATAATCCTAGTGACATTGTAAAATAAGTACCTAGTGACATTGTACCCTTCAGTACCCCGCTTGTGAATCGCCATTGGATTGGCCATATACCTACTTAACAGACCCACAATGAACATATTAAAAAGGGATAGAGTCAAGCCTCCATTGAACCCCAAACAATGAAGTAGCAAATAAGAGTGAGATTTGCAGCCTGCATGCACATAACCTACCTATTTGTTGAAACCTGAAAGGCCTCCGAGCATGGAGTTGATCATTAGTTTTATGTTTACCTAGCCATTATAGACGACAACTCAATAGTAAAGGTGTATGGTGTCAAACTGATGATGCTGAGGTTTATAGTTAGTTTACTTAAACAATGCATCTTGATTGATTTACTGCAAGTGAAGAACTATTAATGTGCTAGCTCCTGGCACCAACCTAAGCCCTTAATTCTTCTCTCTGATTAGTTCCTATTAATCCTGGATTTATTTTTCCGCCAAGTGTTATTACTTCCTATTAATCCCAAATTGATGTATTGGGTTCATATTTTAGCTGAAATAAGACTAACCTTTTTTTTTTTTGTTCACCTGCATACTCGTATGTCTTCCAAAGGAAAGTATTAATTCAATCAATATGGACTATTATGCATAGAGTTATGTAATATGTTACTTAAATTAAAATTCTAATTTGGATTGATTTCTGCAGCAACATGAAACTTTAGTTTCAATCACGCAACCGAGGAAGAGAAAGATGGAGATTCCCAACAGGTTTGAGTGATGCTGCAGCTGTTTGTTTTGTAGTCTTTTTTTTTTCTTTTGTTTTATCACTTATTAGGGATTTTACCTATTTCTTATGTTCACAATCATAGTACATTACTCTGTTTTTACTCTGTTCCGAGATTGTAATTGACATCGCTATTCTGTTGTGAGATAGTTTATTGCTAGTTCACAATCGTAGTACATTACTTAGTTGTGAGATTGTAATTCACATCGCTGCTCTTAAGCGTATACATGACTCTGTGTATATTTTATAAATGCAATGCGATTTGTATTTATTCTACGATGCATGATACAAAATAAAGTCTTGATTATTCTAGGAAAACTTAAAATAAAAGAAATCTAAATCATTATCTAAGGTATAGGTACACTGTAGTTTAAGAAAGGAGATTTGGAGGAATACACCTTTGAGTTTGAAGTGGGGATATCCGGTGTTTTGTGGGGGAAAAAGAGGCAGCCGCCTCTTTCTGTATCTGATGTATTCTTTCAGTCAGTGAAGGCTAATGCCTAGCCTCGGGAGATAGTGGTTGGACCACTAGACGCCGCCCATGAAGGCAATGGGCGCGGTACCTAGAGTAACTATGAGTGGTGCCCATAGCTTCTCCCGTGCAATCCTGTTTTGGCCACTATTCATGTATTGTGCTCATAATCCGACAGTTTCTTTAGTTTTTTAGTATAAAAGGGGACTCGAGTAGCGTTCCATTATGCACCATCCTCTTCTTTCTTTCCTATTTCAGCTGATAGTAGATAGCAGTCTGAGCCTTTTCTTTTATGTTCTTCTTTTTGCCAGATATAAAATTTCTTTTTTGTTCAGAAATGGCTACGCCTATCCACACAGCCTTGGAGATTGAAATATACGAGAACTCCCTGAATTACTTGATTCTTCTATTGCGGGAGGATGATCGAGAATGGTTTGACCATATTTATGACTTTCGATGCCTCCTTTCGTGGCAGGGCCTGTGCATAAACTGGGACATGCTGAGGGCAGCGTCCAGATTTTGGTCTGTGTAGATTTACCTTTTTAATTTCTCCCTAAATGAAATGTGTCCCACATTTGAAGAGTTTTGTGGTATGGTAGGCATGCCGACTGTCGGGCCTATTGTCGTGCCTTCGGTGCGAAGACGTCCCTTTATGGAAATAAGGGAACTATCTGGCTCGACTCGTGCCGTAACTCCTGATTTTTATAATGGATTTAATTTTAATTTGACCGTTCTTCCTGCTGCCTATTCTGAATATAAGGAAGACCCAGTCTACTCATGGCGACGACTGGCTGCTCTTTTCTTGTGTATGATGGGGAGATATCTCCTCGTAGGCCAACACGGGTATATTGATGTGCGGGTTGTTGATTTGATTTTGCAAGCTCGGGAGAGTCGGGTGAATAACATCCCGATTATTTTGGCCGAGACTCTTATTGGCCTGGATGCCTTTTCGATTGGTGACGAAGTTATTCCTTCTGGCAGCCCCATTTTGATCCACATATGGCTGGAGGAACATTTTAATTGGGTAATGGGTCCCGAGCCTGGAGGAGGAGTTTATAGTCCCGGACGCTATGGCTCTCGCGGCCATTATCACCAAACTCATTCTACGGAGCATGACTGGATATAGTATTTTGTGCGTATCAGCTTGTAGACACCCCAATTTCGTACCCCTGATATGTGACTCTGACATGTGATATCAAGAACTGCTTAAACTTAACAAATGTCAAGTTACAGGAGTTGAAAATGCGAAAGGCAAAGCAGGATGCGCGAAACAGTAAAGTGTGAGGGGTGAAAGTGCTGAAAATGGAACTTGAACAGGAACATGGCGAGGCCAAAAAGCAAGGTGGGCACCGCGCCATGCCAAGGTATTGTTGGCGCCAAGGGAGCTACAGTGGCTCTGGGACTTAACGCATTGTGCAACTGGAGAAGGCCTGCATTGTACAATCACGATCTTTGCGGTGAGGAATTTATAATTCCCGATGAGTTCTCCTCTCCACCTATAAATAAAGGTGCTGGGCTCCCCTTTCAGAGACATAATTCATCCGCAAAGAAACGATGTGAAACTCTCTGCGTTCCTTCAACGCCGAGTTTTAGTGAGAGAAGTAAGATAGGTGTGTGTAGCCCACCAAAGCTTCCAAACCCCGTCCAAACTCCACCAAAACACAAATCCACCGATTAAAAGTGGTCCCTAGCCTTTTAGTTAGGAATCCACCTTACTTCCCCGGCACAAAATCCATAAAGTAAGTCGTTACTTTGCCTGAGTAATGAGCTGAAAAACACAAAAAGTAAGCCGTTATTCTGCCCAACCAAAAAAGCCAAAACCTTATAAAATAAGTCGTCATTCTGCCCGAGTGAATGAGCCAAAGTCATCCAGAATAAGCAGTCATTCTGCCCGAATCACAACAACAACAACAACAACAACAGAAAAAAAGACTCCCTCTCCCTGAAGGACAGAGCGAGCACACTACCACTCTAAAAGGTAATAGCCTTTAAGGGCGTTCTTTTATTTATTATTTAAAATTATTATTTAAAATCCGGTCCAATGTAGTCAATATAAGCCGTTGTGCTGCCCGGAAATACTATGTAAAAGAGCTGTTATAATGGCCAAATATTTTTTAAATATATTTGTGATTATTGTAAGGAAATGGCTGCAAGTCCGTAAATAATGTAGCCACGGATGTATTTGTTTTATTTTCCTGTCTTTTAATGATTTATTTATTTGCTAAATAAATATAACAAAAAGTATATTTTAGCCAATAACTCTTTTTGAGACCGAAAGGGCGAGTTGTGTGCCTAGCACCTTCCCAACTTGTAACTTAGCCTCCGAAACCATTTTTTATCTCTGGTTTTTTTTCCTGGTTTTGCTTTATTTTTGCCTTAAAATAAAGATGGCGACTCTAAAACTTTTTGGATCCAGTAGGGCCTCGCAACACTCCTTTCTTGCACTTTTCCGTTTTCCCCCAAAAAAGGGAAAATGGGAATGAAAGGGTGGTGTATTCCCATATCCTGATATCCCCTAAAAAAGGGATAACTTGATGCGGGAAACCCAAAGCTCCCATAGTGATCCGAAACGGGCCATAAGACTATTTTTTTTTAATAAAATTCACTAAAGGCAACTGAGGCGCATTCCAACGCGCTATCTTAGACAGCACTCCTCTCACACTTTTGATTTCGTCTTCCCCTAAAAAAGGGAGGGTGGAAGGAGAGCAGTGGTGTCCCGCATCCGCACGTACGCACACCCCTATCCAAGGGCGCGCGGGGAGCGGGTGCACCGACCCCGAGAACCCACACGGCTCCATGGAAATAATCTGGGTGATTAGCCACTGGCGGATTCACTACTTCTTTCTGTTTACCGGGACTTATGCCCAGGTCATCTTGCCTGGTATTGAGCAAACCACTTTTTATCTGGCATATCGGGTTCTTCAGCAGTTCGACAGAGAGCAGGTCCTCGGATGAACCGTATGAACCGATAGAGGAATTGGATGGAGAGAGACGTGGGTGGTCTCATCCGGGATATGTGGGAGCTCGATTTATCCCTTGCGGGCCACAGCTTACACTTTCGCTGAAAACATGTTGTTATCCCATGAGTATCTGGCGTGGATATTGGTTGCTTCCGAGGAGCACTCTCGGATGATAAGGCATGTGTTGAGGAGAATCCTTGCTAGGCGAGTGACCAGTAGCATAGATGTTCGACTGATGGAAATTGGCGAGGATCTATAAAGCTCAGGGTTGGTGGTCCTCAAGCTCTACAGGAGGATTTTCGATGAGTACATGACCTAGGAGCTTAAACAACTCGTAATCCTGATGAGGCGGGACTCAATAATGCACCTCCTAGGCTGAGTAATGCAAGTCGACGAAGTAATCCTGTGAGGTTCCCGGGACGTGCCCCCCGCCCCGCCACGTGCGCATTGGACAGGTGCGGTGCGGACACCACCGGGACCACTCGCGTTCCACCCTCCCTTGTTTAGGGGAAGACGAAATCCAAAGTGCGAGAGGAGTGATGTCTATGTTAGCACGTTGGAATGTGCCTCGGTTGCCCGGAGTGGATTTTGTATCCAAAATGGGAACTAAAGGTTTCCTCATGTCAGGTTATCCCTTATTTCGGGGATAACATGATATGGGAATGCATTACCTTTCCATTCTCATTCTCCCCTTTTATCTTTCAGGGGAAAATAGAGAAGTGCAAGAAAAGATATTGCGACGCCCCCACTTATGGATTTATTAAAATAGCCTTATGGCCCAATCAGATCGTTATGGGAGCTATGAGTTTTCCGCATCAAGTTATCCCTTGTTTAGGGGATACCGGGATATGGGAATACATCACCCCTCCATTCCCGTGATCTCCCTTTTTAGGGAGAACAGAAAGTGCAAAAAGGGAATGTTGCGAGGCCCCCCTGGATCTCGAAGTTTTTAGAGTCGCCACCTTTATTTTAAGGCAAAAATAAAGGAAAACCAGAAAAGAAAACCAGAGATTTTATAAAGCGGGTTCGGGGGCTAAGTTACGAGTTGGAAAGGTGCTAGGCACCCAACTCGCCCTTCGATCTCAAACGTTTTGGTCAAGTATGCTCATTGTTATATTAATCTAGCAAATAAATAAGGTCTTATTTTGACAAGGGAAAATTAAATGTATACATTCGTGGCTACATTATTTACGGACTACTTGGCAATCTCCTTCCAATAATTACAAACACATTTAAGAATATTTGGCCATTATAACGCTCTTTTACATAATTTTTCCTAATCTAATCCGAGCAACACAACGGCTTATATTGGCTACATTGTGCGGATTTAAAATACAATTTTTGAAAAATAAGTAAAAAGAAAAATACAAATGAAATAAAAATACGCTCTTAAAGGTATTACCTTTTAGAGCGGTGGTGTGTTTCGGCTGTCCTCCTCGGGAGAGGAGTCTTTTTTTTTTGAATTGAACGGATTGAATTGAACCGGATTGCTGCTTGATTTGATTGATGTTTTGAGGTTTGGGCTTGTCAACTCGAGGCCCAGTATTTGCTTT
>CM028384.1:18454970-18560346 GCA_013146195.2 Codonopsis lanceolata | reverse complement strand
TAGAGAACTAGAGTTTTGCATTGAGCTTATTCAGGGGACTTCACCGATTTCTAAGGCACCATATAGAATGGCACCGCGGAGCTTAGGGAGTTGAAAACCCGATTGCAAGAACTTCTAGAGATTGGTTTTGTTAAACCAAGTGTGTCGCCTTAGGCGCGCCGGTCTTGTTTGTGAGAAAGATGGGAGTTTGCGGTTGTGTATAGACTACAGAGAATTGAATAAGGTTACTATTAAGAATAAGTATCCTCTACCCCACATCGATGACCTTTTTGACCGGTTGCAAGGGTCCATTGTCTACTCTAAGCTTGATTTGAGATGGGGTTACTACCGGTTGAAGGTTAGAGGGAAGACATTCAAAGACTTTTCGCACTAGGTATGGGCATTTTGAGTTTGTGGTGATGCGTTTGGGTTGTGAATCGCCCGGCCCGGTGTTTATGGATTTGATGAACGAGGTTTTTCACGGTTATCTCGATTGCTTCGTTGTAGTCTTCATTGATGATATTAGTATATTCGAAATCTCGGGAGGAGCATGAAACATTTGAGGGTTGTGTTATCTATTCTTGAGAGAAGCGACTTTGCATAAAGTTTAGCAAATGTGCCTTTTGGCTTGAGGAAGTATCTTTCTTGGGGCACACGTAGTTTAAATGTAGGGATAGCCGTTGATCCGTCTAAGATTGAAGCGGTGGCCAATTGGAAGAGGCCTAGTTCGATTCTAGGGTTCGGAGTTTCTTGGGGTTAGCGGGTTATTAGAAGGTTTATTGAGGTTTCTCTAGGATTGTAACTCCTATGGCGAGTTGACACGGAAGAGCGTCTTAGTTTGTTTGGAGCGAGAAATGTGAGTCTAGTTTCCAAGAGCTTAAGAGTCGGTTGACATCGGCACCTATTTTGGCTTTGCCTAGTGGAGGAGAAATTTTGTGATCTATGATGATGCCTCTAAGGATGGTTTGGGTTGTGTTTTGATGCGGAGCAGGAGGGTGATCGCCTATGCATCTAGGAAATTGTCTATTCATGAGCGAGAATTATCCAGGCACATGATATGGAATTGGCTGCATTATCTTCGCATTGCATAAGTGGAAACACTACTTGTATGGGTCAAAGTTTGAGATCTTCACCGACCATAAGAGCTTGAAATATTTGTTCTCTCAAAAAGAATTGAATATGAGGCGTCGAAGATGGATGGAAAAGTTAAAGGACCATGATTGTACTATCTTGTATCATCAGGGAAGGCAAATGTGGTAGCGGATGCCTTGGTAGAAAGTTTATATGTCTTGCATGATGGTGAAAGAATGGAAAATGTTGGAGGATTTGAGGGATTGGAGTCCTAGTGTTGTTGATAGAGGGGTGATTTTTGCTAATGTTAGTGCAACTTTTTGTTTTATTTGGGAAAATTAGAAGCCAGAGGAAATGATCAGGAGTTGAGGAAAATTATCGATGGGTTGGTGAGAGTGTATCGCCCAGGACTTTGTGGTTATGCGAGGTACCTTGACTTTTCGAGGTAGAGTTTGTGTCCACTTGTAATGCGGAATTGAAGAGGTTGGTTCTTGATGAGGCACATAAAGCGAAGTATACCATTCACCAGGGAGCACGAGATGTAACTTGGACTTGAAAAGACAGGTTCGGTGGAGAGGTATGAAGAGAAAATCGCGAATGCGTGTCTAAATGTTTGACTTGTCGGCGAGGTTAAGGCGAGCATCGAGACTGCTTGGGATTTCTACAACCATTGGAGATTCCCGAGTGGAAATGGGAGTTCATTACCATGGACTTTGTGGCTTGAGGTTACAAGCACGCTTGAGAGGTTTAATGATTTGGGTTATAGTCGGCAATTGACTAAGTCTGCACACTTCATTCAGATAGCTATCACGTATTCATTGACTCGGTTAGCGGCTTTGTATATTCGGGAGATTGTGAGACTTCATGGCGTACTGTTAGTATTGTGTCCAGATAGAGATCCGAGGTTCACATCTAGGTTTTGGAAGTCATTGCGGGAAGGCTTTGGGGACTAGATTGGACTTGATACAGACATTTCATCCATAAGCGGATGGTCGGTCCGGCGATTGATTCAGATTTTGGAGGATATGTTGCGAGCTTGTGCGAGTAGATTTCAAGGAAGCTCGGATTCTCATTTGCCTTTGGCCGAGGTTTGCGTATAATAACGGTTATCAATCAAGTATCAAGATGGCGCCGTATGAAGCTTTGTATGGGCGTAAGTGTAGATCGCCAATTTGTTGGGACGAAGTTGGAGGCGAAACTTTGGGGTTAGAGTTAGTACAACAACGATCGGTTGAGGCGTGAAGTTGATTAGAGATCGTTTGCGCACCGCTCAAAGTCGACAAAAGAGTTATGCGGACAATCGAAGACGGGATCTTGAATTCCAAGTGGGTGATTACGTGTTCTTGAAGGTAACACCGAGGAGAGGTACTAAGAGGTTTGGCAAGAAAGGGAAGCTTTACAGAGATACATTGGTCGTTTGAGGTTCTTGAGAGAGTTGGGACCTTAGCGTATCGTATTGCATTGCCACCTTCACTTTCGGAGACTCATCGCGTGTTCCATGTCTCTATGTTACGAAAGTATTTGAAGGGCGAGTCTCATGTACTCGAGTATGAGGAGATCACGTTTGAGGGATATGTCATATGTTGAAAAGCAGTGAAGATATTGGACACCAAGGAACAAGTGCTACGAACCAAGAGAATTCCCTTAGTCAAAGTTCTTTGGAGGAACCACAACATTGAAGAAGCGTGGGAGGGAAGGCGGAGATCTTGGCGAAAGCATCCACACTTGTTTGACGAACTTGGTAAGAATTTAGGGACTAAATTCCTAAAGGTGGGGAGAGTGTAACGCCCCATAATCTTGCATGTGCATTGTATGCTTGTCTTCTTACTTTCTTGGTTGAATTGTGAGCATGATTACTTGTTATATAAATGTTTTATAATCATTCATAGATCATTTTAGAAGTCCATAACATGTTTAGAATCATATAAACTTGTTTGTAGAATCGCCGGTTTAATCGCGTTGAAATTGGTCTTAGCGATTCCTCTCGTTGCTCGTATTTGCTTCTATTTCGACGTACGAAGTGTTCGTTGAGTTCTTGACCTTATATTCAAGTCTTATTCATGTTGAAACAAACCTATTTCATGCCCAAGACATCCTAGATTGATTGAGGTTTGATTTGAGTTTAATCCGTTGTTCATTCGTCGCGTGGTTCGCGCCTTGTCCTAGCTTGTTCCGGGGGTTGTTCGGGTGCGTTTCCGATGTGTTTTGAGTAGGGTTAGACCTTAGAATGGTTGCCCAAAAGTTTGGGACCATTTAGACCAAGTTTAGATCATGTTTTAGAGGTTACGCCGAGGCGGCATGTGGTGAGGCGCCCGCCTCAACCGGCGAGAGTAATTGCTGAATGGTCTGAACTTTGGGGAGGCCTCAGTACATGAGGCGGCCGCATGGGCCTTAGTGAGGCGCCCGCCTCACTTGGTTTGCTGCTACGGGCAGATTTCTTCCTGTTTCGGAATTTGACGAATTGCTTACTTCTAACCCCTACTTAAACCTATCCTAAACCTCCCTAACCCTTCCTACTTAAGTCCTAACATCCCTAACTATATTTCTAAGTTAGATTAAGAGCTCATTAGTTGATCATTAAGCCCCAAATCAGATTTGAAAAGGGACCACAAGTGTTTGACACTTGTCCCACTCACCATTTGACCAATTTAAAGCCACAAATCAGCCATTCTCTTCCTCATTTGCTGAGCTCTCTTGCAAGAACGAATTTTCATCTTCTCTCTAGTCTTCCATGGTTCCTTAAGGTCTCCATCATCATCTATCTTCAACCATTCATCATTTGCCCAAGAGCCATTCATTAAAGTTGAAGAGCTCATCAAGGGGAGCATTTCCATCCGAATAGATTCTTCTAGTTCTTTCTTTGGTGTGTATCAAGTAAGTTACTCTCTTCTTCATCTTCTTCTTTAGTTCTCATTGACCCTAAGGAAACAAAGCCTATGGTGGTTGAGGTCAATGAGGACACATGTTATGCTTCCTATGCTATATTCATGTATGTTGGGATTTTGAGCTTGTTAGGAGCATGTATAGGAAGATTTCTTGCCTATGAAAGTATATAAAACTCTTGTATCTTGATTATGTAGGACTTTGAACATGTTAGAAACATGTATGGTAATTGTTGATGAAAATGTTGTTAAGTGATAATGGCCTAAATTGAGCTTACATGAGATGTGGTATGTTGAATGTGTTATATCTTCAATTTTGGGACTCTATGATGAACATGTATCATATTCTTATGCCTTGGTAAATTTATGACCTTGAAGAACTTAGTAATGAACTAGGTTGAGATATGAAGCACATAGCTTCAATTACCCTAAATTTGGGAATTTAGAGCAAAGACTCAACGGAGTCGATTCTAGGGAAGAATTGATCTTGATAAACCCTAATTTTAATCCCTACGAAGTTTGGACAACGTTTGGTCAAGTTTACTCAATGTTTAGTTGAGATCATTTGTGTGCATTTGAACCCGTTATGATTATTTGGTTATGAGCAATTGATTGCCTTGACTTGGTTTATTGTAGAGAATTATACCCTACTTGGTCGGTCGAGTTCGCTCTTGTCGAATTCGATCATTATTTGGTCTTTACGAGTAAACATCTACTTGAGCATTGCATTAAGTCCAGCTGGCACAAATTGGTTTGATTTTTATGTCAGGGTAGGACGATGTATAGCCTTCACGAATTGAGAGATTCGTGCTCGCTATGGATCGCCGTACCTGGGACCTCACACACCCCTCCATTGTAGGCCGCAATGGGGAAGTAGCCCCTTTGCCGTATCAATAAGTGCGTCACTGGCTGCTATTAGCCGGCGGAGTTCGGTATATCGATGCAAAGTCACGAGCATCGTAGTCACGATATTGGGTTAACAAACTATTTTGCAGGAGCTACGAAGCGGCCGTGCCTATATCATATCCTACTCGTATGATTTATTTCCTTGCACTTACGTGAATAATGTGCTAAGTGCTATATGATGAACGTGAACCCTAATTGTGATAAATGCCATGTTATAACATGATCATGCATTGTAGTAACTTACTAAGTCTTTCGACTTACCCTATTTGTTTGTTTTGTTTCCTTAGATCCGAGTCGAGGAGCCGGTCCGGGATAGATTCGCTTGATCCACGTTCGGTTGTTTGTAGTATAAAGGTTGATCTTTTGGACATCTTCTAGTTAACCTTTTATTTTGGTAAGGACGATGGGAAGCAAGTCATGTAGACTTAGCTTGGGTTTATGTTGTTTTTATTGATGTTGTAACTTAACTACTCAAAACTTGTAATCTTTTGGTAAGCCGACTTACATGTCGAGCCTGTTTATATGTGTATGGTTCACTATAGTTTTCTTCCGCTAAAGCTCGTTATTTGTCGTTGTTGTTATTGTCTCCGGCATGTTGTGGCCGTTGAGGTTATTATAAGCATGTGTTAATAATTGTAGGAGTAGTTGTTGGGTTCCGGCTGTAACGTCGCCGATGACTTGTTTAAATTAGGTTGCTTTTCCGGCCAAGTGTAGCCGAGTTGTTGTATGTATGCGATGTTGCGCCACATGATTTTTGTGATCCTACTATGCATGCTTGTGTTATTATCTATTTGGACGGCGCGACTCGGGATCTCGCATTGGGGTCCGGGTCGGGTCGTCACACATCACCCCAGAGCATTGGCTGCCTTGAGGGCCATATTTAGCTATCGCAAACCTCGCCCATAAACTATTACCTTGTAACACTGCCCATGCTAATTTTTCCTGTAACGAATCCATGACATGTTCGAGTTTACGAATACCCAATCCACCCTCTTCTAAAGGTCTGCAAACCGAATCCCATGCAACCCATTGTAAACGTTTCTCCCCACAGTTACTCCACAGAAAGGATGCCATAGACATCTCAATACGATGCAAAACCTTCTTCGGGATCCTAATAGCAGCCAATGAGTATACCGGAATGCTTGTCAATACAGCTCGCAGTAATGTTAACTTGCCCCCGAAAGAAATTAGATGAGATTGCCATCCCTTAATACTGCATAAAATTTTATTTATAAGACCCTCAAAGTATTGAATTTTAATCCTACCTTTGAAGAGTGGAATGCCCAAATATAGCATGGGAAAATTCTTGTGTGCGCACCCAGACCACTCAGAGAGCTGTCGACGATTTCTTCCTGTACAATGCTTAGAAACATAGAATCCACTTTTTTCTAAATTAACGAGCTGCCCCGAAGACTTTTCATAATCACTCAACAAATTCCTCAATGCCAGGATAGAACTTTTACTCGCATTGCAGAAGATTAGCATGTCGTCTGTGTATAAGAGATGAGAAATCACCATGCCACCTCTCCCGTGATTATAAGGTTGTATCGACCCTCCCTCAATATTTCTTTTAATGTTTAGAGAAAGAACCTCTTGAGAAAGAATAAATAAAAGAGGGGATAATGGATCCCCTTGCCGAACCCCTCGAGTAGAGTTGAAGAATCCATAGCTACCGCCATTAATACGAATGGTGTACCAAATATTACACAACATCCTCTCTATCAAGCCACAGACCCGCATACTAAAGCCAAATCCCTACATTGCCTTTAACAGAAAATCCCACTCGACTCTATCATATGCTTTGGACATATCTAATTTAAAAATCACGATACCACCTCTGATTCTTTTATCAATGCGATGAACTAGCTCATGTGCCAAAACGACAGGCCATATATCTATTATGTCCTATTGCTGACACCAAAATAACATAGCTTTTGAAATCCATAAATTATGTTTTTTTCTAAACCTGAATAACAATTCCATTTCAATTTCCTTCGATAGAAATTAAGTATCAAATAGTTAATGATTTTTTGTGAATGTTCTAGCGTTTTGGGAAGCAAAATCATCGATAAGGTCAAGGCAATAACTTTGTTGAAGCTGTGAAGACCGAAGATTGTGATGCGTGAGGAATTCGATTTTCAAGGTGTCGATTGGGTAAATTATAATTTTACTAACTAGGTTTCATCAAATGTGAATCACATTCAAGATAACATTCCCCAGCGGAATAAATAAAAATTGAACACAAGAAGTAAATATTATCTACAAATAAAACACTTCATTTATTAATATGGTTGAACTCTCGCTAGTAAATTGGTGTAGCATCAATTAGGTCTGACAATTGGGCGGGTTAATTGGATCAGGTTTGAACATGTAACATGTTGAAATGGGTCAAAACCCGTTAGTTGTCGAATATCAAACGGGTTAAAATGAGTCTAATTAAATCGGGTCGATTTACGGGGTTAAGACGGATAACTCGAATTGGGTGGGTTAACATACAATGAATAAAACATATTAACTAGTGAAAATCTAATGAAAAACTTTATAACAAGTAAATCTACTAAGTATAACTCAAATCACCCAATAATTGAAGTGCAAAACTACTTAAGGGTGAAAAGAATTCTTCAGCGTAAAGGACTGAAGTGAAGATGTGATCGCAACCCAATGACATGGCACGGGTCCCAAAAAAAACTTCCTCAACATTGACCCAAGGAAACATAAGAAACTTAGAGTAGGGGTGTAAATCGTAACCACCAAACTACGGAACCGAATCAAACCAAATCAAATCAGTCAGTTTGGTTTGGTTTTGGTCAAAGACGGTTTAGCTTCGGTTTCAAAAATTGAAAAACCACGCGGTTCAGTTCGGTTCACGATTTTTGGTATCGAACTAAACCAAACCAAACCAACCTATATTTTTTTGTTTATTTTTATTATATAATATATATTATATTACATTTATTAACTATTTCGAACCTTTGATTTATATATATATATATATATAGACGTATGCTAAACTAAACAAAATCGTGATTGTTAGAGAACTATTATTTCTTCTATTGTTTGTGTTTATTTTGGAATTTGTATTATTTTAATTATGATAATTTGTTGTTAGTAGGCTATTTCCTAATTTTGATATTAATTCCAAATTAAAATCATATTTTTATTGTTATTTTTAATGTTAGTTAGTTTCATTAAAAATAATTTATATAAACCACAAAACCGAATCAAACCAAACCAAACCGAGTGGTTCGGTTCGGTTCCAAGTCTTACTCGGTTCGGTTCGGTTTGAGCTTTTTGGAACTACTAGGAAGCGGTTCGTTTTGTGATTTTGGTATAAACCAAACCAAACCGAACCACTTACACCCTTACTCAGTGGTAAAATAAGTCTATACATGACCTTTCACGCTCACTCGAGTATCTCAAATGGTCAAGTGAATCTAAATCTCATAACTCATTTGGTAGCTGAGACCTTAAGAAATACGTGATCCCCATGGTCAGCCCAACACTTATGGAGACCTAAAACGAACTCTAAAATGAGGTCTTTTTAAATCAAACAATATTTTTTTAATTATTACATTTTTTTATTTAAAGTGTATCTTTCGTGATTTTTAGGATACAAAATCATTTTTTTTACGAAAATTGTCTTTAGCGATTAAAAAAAAAGAACGGTAAACTTTAGCAAAATCATAAAGTACGTTTATATGATCTTGAATTAAAAAATATGTCAATTTTCATTCAAAAATATGTCATTGACTAAAAAAAACTCAAACAAGACAATATATTAAGTATTAAGAACACCATTTAATGTATAAAACGACCTAAATGCCCCTTTTAACATTTAATAGATAATCACTTTTTATACAAACTAACGGATGTATTATAAAACAACCGCTACACACTAGCGGATGTTTTATAAAACATCCGCTACACACTAGCGGATGTTTTATAAAATATTCGCTACACACTTGCGGATGTTTTATAAAACATCGGCTACGCCCTAGCGGATGTTTTATAAAACATCCGCTAGTGTGTAGCGGTTGTTTTGTCTGAAATCGAAAAAAAATGCAAATCAACGGTTTTTTGTTCGTAATTGAAAAGAAAAAATAAACCAAATCAAAATCAATTTAATTCACATGCGATATCATGCGAATTAACAATGAAAAACGAATCAATAATGACACGTAATCAAAATCACGTGAAGGGGGAAGGAGGGAGGAGGTAGTATAGTTTAAATGTGAAGAGGGGTAGCAAAGTAATTTTACCTTTTAAATAGTGTTGCGTTTAGAGATTTTGGTATTACGTTTAGGTGTTCTGTAATATGTCTTCTCAATATATGACACATATATTATATTTTAGGTGATAAAGTTGAATTCACAAAAGATTACATTTAAAATATATACTTCGTTCCTATTTGGGTCCTTCTATCTCCTTGACAAAAATTTAGGTAAGACGGTTTTACAAGTATTTTATGTAAGATGAATCCAATTAACTCTAGTCACCGTGTGTTACTAGGTTGAATTGTAAGAGAATTGAGCTTTTTCTTACGAATTAAGATCCGTAAAACAATATTACATGAGAAGTACTCCCTCATTGTATTGACTTTTGCGGTTGACCGACTTCTTTTCTTAAATTAAAGTAACTTCAAAATTCATGACACATTGCTACGGACGGTCAATTTTTCTATTCCCCTTTTGACCGTAAGGATTTCTTTGAAAGTGGAATGACAGTGCTATTGTGATGGCTTAAATATATCACTTTTGTATCCACATATTGTTTTCTGATTATCTTCACTTTGGACAAGAATGATTACTGTCCAATATTCGTCAATTGCATAAGAATCTTTTTTTCTGACGAAACATGAATTTTTAAAGGGGGCATTGTGCTTGCCAGTTGTTTGATTGATTTGACAGCTTCAATTTGTCTTGTAATCCAAGGAGGAGGATCCAATTAATTTCCACAAATCGAACTCACCCAACAGCAAAAATGTGTTAAGTCCCAACTTTAGCATCTCTACTTCTTCGGGGCCCAATCTAGTGATTTCAACACATTTAGCCTGCTGTAAAGTAAAATCTGAATCATAAGAAAGAGGAGAGTATCACTTTGCATTACTACAACTTTAATAGGTTAGTAGAGAAAGAAATTTAAACATATGGTAAAATTTTGGCCGGTCCCTTTTCAAAAGTTTTTAATCCCAAAAGTTTACCTTTTTTTTTTCAACCGTAAAAGATTACTTTTTGAAATATTATTCTAAAATGTCATCATCTTCTTCAACGGCTCTGGCAACACATTTTGGATTCGAAAATCACCATTGTTATGCAACGAAACGAGGATCGATCTTTGATTCATTATGTACGAAACTGTAATAGATCTATGCTGGGTTGAATGATTTTTCACTAGGATAAAGGCGGAAGAGGAGGGGGGAGAAGAAGGCTTACAACGGAGGAGATGGAAAAAGAAGGTGGATGGCATGGTCTGATTCATTATCATTTTGTATCGCGGTACAAAAATAGATTAATAATATTTTATGTATCATGATTCAAAAATTAATTTATCACGGTACATAAAAGTTGATACCACGATGCAACTTGGACTAGGTGTATGTATCGTGGTTCAAAAATTAATTTATTGCGATACATAAAAATTGATACTGCAGTACAACTTGAATTATGTATATGTATCGCGGTTCAAAAATTAATTCATCGCGGTACATAAAAGTTGATACCACGGTGCAATTAAAATAGACAATTAAACTATTGAACCACGTTACAAAAATTAATGAAATAAAATTGATGGATCACGGTGCAATAGAACTATACAATTAAACTATTAAACCGCGATACAAAAATTAATACAATAAAATTAATGAATCACAGTTCAATAATCAATGCACCGTGATTCATTTATGTAGCGTGTCTCATTCTCATTAAGGGTATCACTATCTTTTTGTGTCTAAAACTATCTTTTTCCAGTTGAAAAAAAAAACACTGTACTGAAACATTGACATAGAGTTATCTTTTTCCGGTTGAAGAAAAACACCGTACTAAAATGAAAGTTCAGATATTTGGTCGTTTCTCTTTTCCATAAAATTTCCATCTTCATAACGTGCATTGAAATGAAGGTATATCCGAGGGAGGACATCATCTTCAGCATTGATCCCCTTCTTGATTGCCTTGAAATTAGGCTGCAGCCAAAAACATATTACATAATTATTAAACCCCACATAAAACATCTCTTCTGTAGATTTCAGAAGGTAAGCCATGAAATATAAAGATTAACTGGGCACATTTTTTTTATTTAGCGAGTAAAGAAAGTTGGACAAAAATGCAATCAACAAATCTCGACCCAGAACGCAAGTGCTTACATACTGAAAGCTAAAAGCGTGAAGGCGTAATGCAGAAACTAAACCTTTCATTAAAAGCGGGATGATTAAACAAGGGCTTTGTACACAAATAAGACTTCAAAACTCTCTTGGAAAGGATCTTGTTGGGGGTTTATATCTGATTCTGACTCATCAGAAGATGATCTCATGCCAAGGGTTTTCATGTTGAATCCTCTTCCCCACATCTGCAAACCCCGTCTCCGGAAGAATTCATGAATATCTTCTTCCCCACATCCACAGCTAAAATGTAGACAGAAAGTGTGCACGTGTGTCCGTGTGAGAGAGGGGGAAGGGATTGATGGCATTGGGTATTTTGGTGGTTCCAAATATTGATCAAATATATAATTAATTATCGCTTAAAAATAGCAGGATTAAAATCATAGAAAACCAAATAGAAAGTTGTAACTACCGTTCTGCGCCGCCTTGCACTCCAACCAATATTTTTTTAAGTACTCGCACCTTTTACTCTCAAAATCATGCTCTGCAACACACTGCATCGTGACACACTGCAACGTGAATGATTAAGTTAAATAATTAACCTTTTGCAACTGAAAAAGTTCGCTAACGTTACTAATCATCAGAAGGTCTTCACAAGATGTTAGTTCCTAGCCTTTATGTCTATGCCTAGTCATAACAAGAAAAACTAATGACTATACAGCTCACATAGTAAATATAAATATCCAGAAAAAATAACGACTCAAAAAAAGGTTAGCATCAAGGAAAAAGTTTTCGAGAGATTTCTACTTCAGGCAAATGGTCAATGCAATCTGGTATTCACTCTACATACCAAACAGATTTCATTCAAGCATGAATTTACCAATCAATACCTAAATTTGTTTTTCTAACAGAAAAGGAAAGAAACATTAATGCAGGACAAATTTGTTATTTCACACCGAGTCACAAAAGCCCTTTTGGTCCCTTGAAAAGTGTCCTTGGTAAATAAGAATTGAAAGTCCTAGTTTGGATTAGGTATCAATTCTATATTTCTTTCTTGAGTCGAGCTATATAGACCCCGCCCTCCTCCAAGTTGACCCCCTTTATAAGTATACCCTCTCCCAAATTTAAAAATACTTCAAAACTCTTTCTGTATCAACTCTTGATTACCAATTTTGCCCTTTGAATTTTTTAACCTATATGTTACATAAACCCCCTTCCTAACCCACCCTATCTACACAAACTACCCTTCTCTACCCCCACCCTCATCAAACCCGTATAACCCCTCCCTCCCTCTCTCACTCACACAACCCACCCACCCAGCCAAAAAAAGAAAAAAACTACGGTTTTAGGGTTGAGATGTGAATTAGGATTAGTTGTTTTATTGATTGTGAATAGTTTTAGGGCCAAAGTTTTTGAAAAAATAATGTTATTTTTTATCAATTTTGAAGAAAAAAAATCAGCCTTGAAATCGAAACTAGGGCACATCGTTCGGCCCTGGACTGCCGAAAATTGGAGATTCGTTCGGCCTCCCACAACTAACAGATCTCCAATTTTCGACAGTGCTGGGCCGAACGATGTGAATTTGTTTCAACTGACGAATAAATTGCAAATGTTCGACTGCCGTCCACTCAACAGCCAACCGAACAAATGCAATTTAATCGATGACCCAGATCCGAACATTCCACAACGCAAACCTTTTTTTTTTTAAGAAAAAAAATAAGTTTTGAACATTCCACGACACAAACAATGTTGAATTTTTGACCCAAGTACAAATTTTTTTGAACATTTCACGTTATATTGCCTTTTTTTTCATTCATGCTTGATTTCTTCAAGCATAATGTTGAATCCCTAGGTTCTTTTTGAAGGTTGAAGGTTTTTGGGAAGGGAAGAAGGTTTTTGAGAACAAAAGAAGGGGAATATGATGGAGAAGAAGATAGGTTGGGAATAAGATGAAATATTTGTTGTAGGAAGAAAAAGGGTTTGTAGAAGAATGAGTTGGAAAGAAGAGGGTATATTTGTTTTGGGTTGGGGTTTAGTTAGAGGTTTTTTTGTTTTAAAAAAAGAGGATGTGGTCTACTTATCATATGCAAGGATATAATAGACTTTACGATTGAGGGTATTTTTGTCATTAAAAAATAAGGAAAATGGGGGTCAGCTTGGAGGAAGAGGGGGTCTATATAGCACGACTCTTCTTTCTTGGGCAAACTACACAAATGGTCCCTGTACTTTTTGGTTTTTTGGGATTGGTCAAAAAAAAAGTTCTTGATCAAACTTAACGCAATTGGTCCTTCTGTCCAATTCCGTTAATTTTCAACCGTTGAGTCCACCCACGTGCCTCTCATGTGATTTTGGTCAGAGTAAAATTGTCAATTTGTCATTTTACTTAAAAAAATAAGTACAGGACCATTTGTAAAATTGTTTACACCCTTTTTTTTCTTTTACTTGAGCAAAGAAACTTTGAAAATCATGTCGTTGGCGAATGCCACCATGAACAAAAGAAACCCAATTGCAAACAAAAGCAACACAGAAACGAATCGGATGTTTGGATTAGCAGCTGATCATGGGGCGTCGATCCCACAAGCTTACAAGCAGTTGCTGTTCCATGACTGAATGCACAATCCTCGTGGCTATAGAACATCACTAGAGCTCCACAAGATAAAACCACTATAGAGTGGAGACTACATATAAGGCAAAACCCTACGGATCCCATTTTTTAAAACCTCAAACCCATAATCCTTTCCTCAACTCAAGAAAAACTTCAAATTCCAGTCCAGCAAACAAAACCCATTGAGTTTTGACCTAATATCACCATACTTTGGTCTCAAACAACACAATTACCAAGTTGATTAAAACCCTCATCTTGATTCATTCATGAAAGAAACTCAAGAGGCGAATTAAAAGAATTTTAAAAAACAGATCAAAGAATTCTGCCCAAAACCAAATCACGAGAATTTGGTATCGATGAGGCTAAAAATTGCAAGAGACCCAATTAAGCCCCCAACTTCTATTTTAATTTTTCCGGTCCATTTTTGTTTTCCCTTCTTCAGTACTATTTCTATCTTAGCCATGGTGAATGCAGCGAAGGTAAAATGTTGGTTCGATGCTTTTGTCGGAGAGCAAGAAGCCACAAAGGCACAAACCAACGCCTCTTCAAAAGGCTTGATGCAATTGGTTGTAAATTGGTTAACTTGGATACTTTGGAAGATTCTACTGTAGACAAATTACGGGACCTAATTGTGCCTCAATATTTTAAACAAGAACCCACATGATATTCAGGGGAGGATGTTTGTCGCAAAATTTACTAATAAGTTTTATGTTTATTTTTTAATAAGTAAAATTTAATAATACTTGGGGTCCAAACTGGTGACGCGTCATGTGCAGACTAGAAGTATACCCTACCAAAAAAATCTATGTCATGGTGAAGCTATTCACAAACTCCACAAAAGAATGATCTGAACTAATGGACCAATCGAGACAGCAGATGGAGCCCTTGTTTCTGAATTCTGAACACCAGAGAAAGAGAATACGAAGCAAAGTTCTCTTCATGCATGAAATAGACCTCCTCATTATCAAAGACCCTGCGATTTCGCTCCCTCCATAACGTCAAACGAACACCCTAAGGAGCACTCTTCTGGATAAGATTTTTCTCCTCCGATTATAGAAAGATCAGCACCAAAAAAAGGTCCTTAACTGATCTCGGTCTTTCCATAACCCACAAGAGTCTGAGAATAGGCCAAAAAGCATATTCCACACATCTCCGTCACCACGCAGTCAAGCAGCAAATGATTAACACTCTCCTTGTCTCTTGTGCACATGAAACACCAATTAACATAAATTATGTGTCCGACTTTTCAAATTATCGCCTGTAAGGATGGTTTCATTCACATCCCCCCAAGCAAAAAAGGTCACTCTACTGGGGGCATTGGACTTCTAGATTGTTTTCCGAGGAAAAGATACCCTTCCTCTACTGGACAAGAGAAGGTAATATGATTTTAATGAGAAATTCTTTCTTTTAGATCTTTCCCACATTAATCTATCACCCTGGACTTCTAGATTGTTTTCCAAGGAAAAGATACCCTTCCTCTACTGGACAAGAGAAGGTAATACGATTTTAATGAAAAATTCTTTCTTTTAGATCTTTCCCACAATAATCTATCACCCTGCTGATTTATCTTCTAAGAATATAACTTGTCAAAAAAACTGAGTTAAGGAATCCCTCTCCCAATCTGGAAAGTTTCTACGAAACATAGGGCACAAATACACAATACCATCATTCAATTGCAACACAGAACAGACCATACAATCCTTTTCCATGGCTAAATTAAACAAATTAGGAAAGGATCTCCGCAGCTCTATATTGTCGCACCACTTATCTTTCCAAATTTTAATTGACACCGTATCGAAAGAGAAATGTCTCTCAAAAATGGTCCACCCTCTACTAATGCCTTTCGAAACTCCCAACTCCAAAAGTGGAAGAGATAAAAATTAGGGAACCACACATGATTTCCTTCCCCGCACTTACACACCACCACCTTTCTCCAAAGAGCATCCCTATATGTAGCATACCTCCATAACCATTTCCCAAGTAAAGCAATATTTGAAGAATGAGGTTTTTTATGCCTAATCCTCCATCTCTCTCGCTGATACATACCTTGCTCCACTTAACCAGGTGACATTTACGCTTCTCCGACTGAACTTCCAACAAAACAAGCAAGCCTCCCCCCTGCAGACAAAAGTTATTTTTTCCATCTTGCAAACCGTCCATCGAATCTCTTAATAACCGGATTCCATCGAGCTTTACTTTTACAAGTGACTCCGATAGGTAGCCCAAGATAAGAAGAAGGAAGTGAAGAAGGAGATCACTACTACTAGTAATTCAAATTGAGGGTGAACAAGCAATGCTTATTAGTGACTTTATACTCCATGTATACAAAGGATGCGTCACCTACTACTACTACTACTACTATCGTTGTTATTGTTGTTGTTTTGTTAGAAACCAGAAAACGATCTGATACTTATGTGTAACAAAAGGAAGACTACTACTGTTGTTATTGTTGTTGTTTTGTTAGAAACCAGAAAATAATCTGATACTTACGTAACGGTAACAAAAGAAAGATACCGGAAAAGTTAGATATGTGTTTGTTATTACTTTTATTTGTCTTCTATCAACTTCATATGTACCCTCCTGAAACTAACACCCAACCAACCATCCATAGTTGTCAAAGGCAAGAGGCAGGCGAGAGGTCCATTTTTGTGGCGAGGCGCTAAAAGGCGCTCACGGAAACAATACTAAGGAAAAATATATATCACTTAAGTACTTAACAAATCTCAACAAAACATGTTATAAGTGAGCATAATACACAAGTTCTAACTTAATATCAAAGGATGAAATTTTGAGCTAGTTTAAATTCCAAATAATATAATAAATAGTTAAGCAACCAAAGAAAATAAGGTTTAAAAAAAGTCAAGTAATTAGAAAAAATAAGAAAAGAAAACAGAATGAAAAAAAATCCCAAATTAAAAATATGATAAATAAAATGCCTAAAATGAAAGGAATAAAAAAAAACCCAAGTAGAGATAAAGAAGAAGCAGCAGCACAATAGAAAAAAAAAACCCAAGTAGGGGGAAAACAATAAAATAAACAAACAAAATTACAAAACCAGGCTTAATCTCCCAAAACCAACAAACCAACCACGGGACCAAGTTCGTTGGGATCCGGCGACCTAGTCTGTGGAGCTCTGGCCAAAAAATTCAGGCAGCAACGCAGGCGCGTGCGGCTGATTCCAGCAACCTCTGGCGATGGCGAAACCACAGATGAGTTCGCCAGGTTGAGACAAATTCATCTGTGTTCTTAGATTTGGTTAATATTGAAGATTGAAGCCTAGAACTGGAATGAAAATTTTCAGATCTAGGCCAGAAACTTTCAGCGCCACGCCCAGACCTCTTCAGGCGACCAACCCTCGCCTCTCGCCTTAGGCACCAAAGGCGAGCGCCTTTGATAACTATGCACCCATCACCAAGCCAACAGACTCGACACCAGCATAGACCACAAGAGAAACCATAACCACTGTGACCAATGCATGCACCACCTCCCAACACCAATCGATGAATCAACCCCCTTTCTTGAGTTTAATTTTTTTGACCTATACTTGATGTAATCTGTCCCAGAGTAGTCTGAACTTCTTGGTTTTCTTTTGGTTGGCATTCCCTTTTGTCAAGAGTTGGATATTAAAGTGGTTGTGCATCACAAATTCTCAATGATTCAAGACCAAAAGGCACTTATTCATAAAATAATTCAGAGCATACCTCTTTGTATAAACGGCCAGCAGACTTAGGATTTTTCATGTTACAGGCAGTAAGATAATCAGAAACACAATTGTAACCTGCCTTAGTTGCCTTCTCCTCTAACTCTTTAAGATATTCTGCAAATAAAAGAAACAATATAAGTAAGATGTGCAGGGAAAATAGTGCACTGCATCCAAAAGAAAGCACATGCTACAGTCTCAAAACTTTTCAAGTGCAATAACTCAAACCTCTGAAATTTTCAGGGCTTTAGTTTTTCATAATAAATTAATAATCAAATAGTGGAACTCTATTTCAATAAGACAAAAGGTCCAACAAGATTCTCTTATTTCAACATGACATGGCAGCATATTGTAGTGGTTCCACTTCATATAGGAATGGGGGATATGTAGGTCGCATACACATGTTGGTAGCACTACCCAATAGGTTAGTCTCTTTGGTATCAAAAATGACAAAGGATATGTGCAATATTACACTTAAAAACCTCGAAGAAAATAAGAATATACACCAAAATACAAAATGGGTAGCAAAATCTCTTATCAAACATTAAAAAGTGTCTCACCACCCAAGACTCTCCATCTCCTTTGAGGAATGGCATCTAAGTTTTTTTGTGGAGGAAAAAGATACATATCTCAATGGTCGACACTTAAGGACTTGCAACTATCTTTCTAGGGACTTTCTGTAAAATATGTGCATATTGTGTGTATACATGAAGGTGTGGGTGTGGGAGTGGGTGTGTGTTATGGTTATGGGTCTGCTAAACAAGAGTTTTACACTTACCCGCTCTATCCTGAGAACGTGGATTCCCTGAAAAAAGAGATGACCAATACTCAAAATTACAGGAAAACCAAAATTATATGTTATCCTCAAGTGACATAATGAACACTCAAATTCAAATAAACAGGACTAATGCTCTGATGCAATGCAATCATTTCAGATACTTTATTGAAGATACATACGAACATAGATACTTAATACAACACCTATGAAATACTTAATACAGCACTTTCTAAATATATTGGACCAAAATGCCCTTTCCCGTTTTCGAAATTAAAAAAAAAAACATTATTTTTTGTGGATTTAAAATTAATTACCGATTTAAAAGTGTATATGGATGTTGATAACAATGCTATGTTTACCATCGATGCATATTTTATGGTAATCTTTACTTCCTTTCTTGTTCAATTTTTTATTTGTCAAATTGTTTTTTATAACAATGCTACATTTACCACCGACGCGTATTTTACGATAATATTTACTTCCAATTGTTTATTTTTATCTACAGATGTTCAAAAAAAATTATCTGCCAAATTGTTTTTTAAGTTGCATTGTTTAATTGAAAAAATAAATAAAATACAAAACATATAGACTGGGCTTGGGGCAGGCACTAATAGGATTTTTTTTTGAAGAAGAAGAAGATTGGACTGGGTGGTTGGCATCCCATGGGAGTGGTGTGGGCTTTGGAGACTGGTGGATAGGCAGGCTGGGCAGGGTGAGCTAGGGATGTAAGGCGGGGTTGGGCCAAGTGCTGGAGTGGGCTAGGGAGGAGAGCTGGTGTTGGGCCAGGCACAGAAGGAAGGCTGGGTTGGGTGGATGGTGTTGGCCCAGGCGCTGAAGGTTGGTTGTGTGTTGTGGTTGGTGTTGGCTTGGTGGCAACAATGGAGACTGGTGGCGGCACGGTGGTCTGAATCTTTATTTTTATTTTTAGGAAGAGAGAAAATCTAGGCATGGACTAAGGGCAATATAGTATTTTCCCCACCAAAAGTGTTGTATTAAGTATATCGTATGTGCTATATAATGTATACGGGGTAAATGTGAGGAAAGGAACCAGGAAAAGATGGGAAATGCTGAAGCGGTGGATTTCTTTTGAAATCGGCAATGGTGAGTCTTTCCATTCCTATTAAACATATCAGGAAATGAAGGTGTGTTTGTTAAAGAGGTTATGCAGGTGGAAGGCGAAGGTATCACTTGGAATCCTTCCTTTAGAAGGAACCCTCAAGACTGGGAGATGGACTCCTTAGTGCAGTTCTTTGTAAAGTCAGAAGATCAGTGGAAGAGGGGAGGATAAAGCAGAGTGGGAGGGGGAGAAGAACAAGACTTTTCTGATCCAATCTTTTTATGAGAAGATGATGAATAAAGATGGCTCTTTTCCATGGAGGAATGTATGGAAAACCAAGGCTCCAGCCAAAGTGAGCTTTTTTATGTGAGAAGCTGTTAATGAAGCCCTTCTTACCGGTGACAACTTGCAAAAGAGAAATAAAATTTATGTGAATAGGTGTTTTCTGTGTAAGGAGGATGAGGAGAATATTAATCATCTCCTGCTGCACTCTTCAGTTGCTAGGAAGCTCTCGCCTCTGGGATTATGTGTTCAATCTTTTCAAGGTCCTTTGGCCCAAATCAATGAAGCAATTGATGGAAAGCTGCTCTTTGTATAAGAGGAAAAAGAAAAACTCTTTCTGGGGTGTGGTTCCTTTGGCAGTGTGCTGGTCCATATGGAGGGAAAGAAATGGAAGATGCTTTGATAACAAAGAGAGGACAATGGAGGAAATAAAGAAGCTGATTTTGCATACTACGTTCTATTGGTGCCATGAGTTAATTGCGCAGGGGTAATCCTTCCGTAGACTTTGTGCATAATATCTCTAATGCAGAGTAATCATTTCGTATACTTCGTGTGTAAATAGGCAGCGTCTCCTTTTTGACGCATATTAATACAATCTTTTACATATCAAAAAATAAATAAATTAAGTATACCCCATATACGAATTACTAATCTAAACCACCAAAAATATATGTCCGGAAAGGTAGCTTCTTTTCGGAGGACAAATGGAAACAGACAAGTGAAGAAAGCATATGCTCGATCATGCAATCATAATATTCAACAGTAGCAGTGTAGCACAACAAGGATGTGAAGATCAAAGTACAAAAAATTGTTTTTGAAACTTATAGATAAGCACTAAAAGGTCTTATACTTAAACTGCCTAAGCCACCATAGGTTTTTGCAAGGTCACTTTACAAGCGGACACATGAGAACCACCAACAATAACTAGATGAAAAACATCAACAACAAATTCACTCATTCATATGAATGCTCCTTAAATAACTAGAGAAAAGATCGAAACAATCACAAACCACCTATGAATTCTCCTTAAATTTGGGTGTAATGTTTTGTTAGAAGTAATTATTCAGAAGTCCTTCACTCATATACATACCGTGTAGATATATTTTTACTAAAAAGGGAGAGTAATCTTCAATGTTGTTATTTTGTGTTACATACGGCAATTTGGTCACCGTAATTTGAGGTCTTATTAATTACGGTCACCCTATTATTGTTTTTGTCAATTTGATTACTCAACCTCACTATTGCAATCATGTTAGTCACTTGAGTCACTTCCCTCAAAGGATGCTGTATAAAAGGCGCTCAAAACACAATAATACCCTCAAAACTCTATTCACTAACTGTCTAACTGAAGTACCTTTTTAGTATAATAATTATATGTTGACATGATCTGAAGTAAGGGATAGTCTCCCTTTTAATACCCAAAGTTTACCTACTTTTTGCTTTTGGTACCCTATGTATCGACTTAATCAATGTTGATCACCAACGTTTCTAATTTCAATCATTTTAGATAATTTTCATTATCTGTCCGTCCAAGAGTAACAATTTACCTATTGTTGTAAGTTGCAAAGGGGTTTTAGCCATGTTTATCCGGTCAAAAAAAAAAAGAACCAACCCCACCTTCTTTGCTCATCAAACATCATCTCCCAAATCTCAATTATATTATAACCCCACCCTCCATTACTCAATCAACCAATTAGATCTCTCCCACCACCACCTCCACACACAATCATGAAAATCCTCTCTACATCAACAAATGGGTTGTTCGATGGCGTTGACCTAAAAGAGAGACACAATGATGACGACGGAGAAGTTACTCAGTCAATCGGGCCTCCTGCGAAGTTACCCGAAAACAACAGTACCCCGGTGAACATTTGAGAGGCAGGGATAGAGAGGTTAGATTGCCGGCGAGAAGATCAATGTCGTCTCTAGAGAAGAAGAAAAAAAGGTCGTTGCCCTCCAGATCGGTGTAGGGTCGGAATATGACAGCTCAGCGACGGAATGTGGAGCTAAAGCACCCATCTTACCCAAAGCGCAAATAGAGAAACCCATGTCAAAAAATTTCCTTACATACCATTCTTAGAGGTGAAAAGAATGGCGCCTATCATGAGGTTGAGAAGGACAAAGAATACTGTGGGAGTGAACAGTTGTGCATAAATTCCTAGATCGATAATCTAGGTGCAGACTTGACTTTTTCATTGGGATGAGAGGAGAGAGTCAACTAAGCGATAGATGAGCCAAATCTTTTTTTTTTTTTTTTTTTTTGATAAGGATAGATGAGCCAAATCTTGTCATTCAGAGCTCAATTTGGAGGTAATTCAGGGTTTTAGGGCCCGAATAAGTAGGCTGAGGGGAAGAAATTGGGCTAGTAACAACATGGATATGTGAATTTGGGGTTTCTTGATGATGGATTTGGTCAAAAGCAGAATAAATGAGTGAATTTGGGGGTTGGTGTTCAAGAAATTGGTTGAGCAGACTTTGTATTTTGAGGAGAAAAGGGGGACAACAAATTGAGAGAGGAGAGCAGAGGGGGTATCAGAGGATTGCAGAGCTGGGGAGTGGAGTGGGAATGGAAAAGTAAGGAGAGAGAAAGACTGTTTGTGTGTGTGTGAGGGAGAGATATATAGAGCAGTAATGAAGAGGGAAATTGCAGGGTGTGTGGAAAATCAAACGGGAGTTGCTAATGGAGGAGCTAAGGAAGGTCAGTTGCATAGCTTTGTGATTGGTGGTGGTGACCGTCTTTCCAACCTCCTATGGCGGTATGGCGAAGCCGGTTTTCAACCTAGAACAGCAGGTTGCACTCTGTGTTACGAAATTTTGACAAAAAGTATGAAATTTGATTAAAATAAAAAAAGATGAGGATGAATTTTGATTGACCAAGTACAATGGGTATCAAAAGCAAAACGCGAATATACTTGGGGTACTAAAAATGAAATTAACCCTCTAAAACAAATAAACAAATTATATAAATAACTAGAGGAAACTAATAACAAGGCACTCAGGCAAAGACCTTGAGGTCTTTGGTTCCAATCCCCATATCAACAAGGGGTCAGACTTACCTATAAAAAAATAATAATAACAAGGCACACAATTCAAAAAACATAAAATTGACAAAATATAATTAAAACACTAACCACCCCACCAAATTTATCCAGCCGTGCTCATTGCAAACTCCATCTCACCCATTCTCCTATGGCGGCATGGCGAAGCCGGTTTTCAACCTAGAACAGCAGGTTGCACTCTGTGTTACGAAATTTTGACAAAAAGTAAGAAATTTGATTAAAATATAAAAAGATGAGGATGAATTTTAAATGACTAAGTACAATGGGTATCAAAAGCAAAACGTGAATATACTTAGGGTACTAAAAATAAAATTAACCCTCTAAAACAAATAAACAAATTATATAAATAACTAGAGGAAACTAATAACAAGGCACTCAGGCAAAGACCTTGAGGTCTTTGGTTCCAATCCCCATACCAACAAGGGGTCACACTTACCTATCAAAAAATAATAATAAGGCACACAATTCAAAAAACATAAAATTGACAATTTTATTATCTACTTTTATTATTTATTACTTAGTAGTTATCTCATATTAGTACTAGTTTATTCCTAGCTCTGAGTCCTAGCATAATTAAGAGATACTCTATTACTCTTAGCCTATAAATACTATTGTCATGTCTCAAATTTAATTAGAGTTGAGCATTAAGCGATTTGTGTGTGTTTCTTCTTCCTCCTACCTTCTTATCTTCTTATTCTTAATTGTTATCTTTTCTATTCACTTTCACTTCAATTGGTATCAGAAATTCTTAATTGTTATCTTTTCTATTCACTTTCACTTCAATTGGTATCAGAACCGAGTTCGGGCATCTTGAACCAGTATTCTTTTCTCTCTTTCTCGTTGTCTTCAGCATCACAACTCGACCCAAAACCAACACCCAGCCACTCGTTTTCTTGCAAGCACACTACATTGATTCTCAAGACCCTAGTCCCGTGCCTCAAGCGCAACTTCCACTGTCAACTCAGGTCGTCGCATCTTCATCGGTCAGTAATTTCTCACCTTGTCGATGTCAAAAGAAATCCCTGCCTCCATCATGAAACCCGAAACCCGTTATCGTCCTTCTACTAGCCCCTCGTCATAGAACCCTTCCAGATCGTGGGTCAAAATCGACCCATACTAACTCAAGTCAGCCTTTAACTATTTAACCCTCTACCAGTCTATCCAAGCAGTGAATCGACCCCTTTCTTCAACCAGTCCATATAATTGAACTGGATATCAACCTAGATCCTGTGAACCGACAGTCTGTACAGTTTCCATCACATTTACTAATGAAATAAAATGAGATAAATTTTTAATTATTCTTCCAGCCCGCTTTTGTCTTCCCCTCTCTTGTAATATTCTACCTATGCAATGGTGAATGCAGCAGAGATGAATGGTAATGCTTTAATTGAGAGCAAGAAGCCACGAACCAACGACTCTTCAAAAAGGCTTGACGCAATTGATGCTAAATTGGTTAACTTGGATACTTTAGAAGATTCTATTGTTGCCAGACTAGATGACCTAATTGTAGACAAAGGCAAGGAACTGATTCCTAATGGTGGTTCTACTTCTGTGAATAATCCCATGAGACGTGCACAAATGGTTTCTGCTACACCAGGTCGGTGCAAGTTAACGAAGATCCTAGATTTCCCAACGTGGACTAAGGTGCTAAATTAGATGCGAGTAATCTCCATGGTGACCATGATACCGAGTGACCCGAGGTGTTTTACGATTGGGTGTACGGTCTGGAGGCTTTCTTTCGGGTATCGTATGACGGAGGAGAGTAAGCTTTTCTTTGCCAAAGCCAAGTTGAAAGGGACTGCTGGATTTGGGTGGACTAAACTACTACAAACCCGAATTCCAATTGTTGTTACATGGAATGAGATGAAGCTTGCAATGACTCGATACTTTGTGCCTCAGAATTATAAATAGTGGATTTTTCTCAGTTATATTGGGAAAGTATGTCTGTTTCAGAGTTTGCTAATAAGTTTTCCGCTTAAGCCACACGCTTAGAATTTCCAAGGGTGGAAGATGTCATGATTTCATAGAATCGACAGAGGTTAAACACATTTCTCGTTGATTGGCTTATGCTCGACCTTATACCATGGATGATGTTGTGCAAGTCACTTATCACAATGAAGATGTGTCCAAGAAAAATAATATTTCACGGATATCTAGGGAGCCTCAGACCAGAAGTGAGCAAACTCTTGTGGATGCAAACCAAGGTTAATCTTTTGCTAAGTCTCAAGCCAATTCTTCTAATTTTGACATACAATCACATTCTACATCTTCTCGAGTAAGTTCATATACACCTACATGTTTTAAGTATCATGGCTATGGGCATACCTCCTTTGATTGTCCTTCCCCTTCAATGAAGGTTACTTCCTTAGGAACCTGAAGAAACTCAAAAGGAGAAATTTACAGAATGTGTTTTTAATCCTAATGACTCTTTAGATGGTGTTCCTTATAATGTGGATGACTTACAAGATGACTATGTTGGAGTTATTTGTCCAATTCTTGTTAACAATAACTGAAACAATGAAACACTCCAACATAGTGGAAGAATCTTCTGGACAAGAGTAACTTGTACAGATCACTTATGATCCTTAGTCATTGATACCAGTAGTTGTGCTGATTTTAGTTCCAGACAAGAGTAACATGTAAAGGTCACTTGTGCTCCTTGGTCATTGATACCGGTAGTTATGTTGATTTTAGTTCCGAGGATGCCGTAGAGATTAGGACTGTAAGTTCAACGACACCCCAAGCCTTATGATGTTGCATGGATTACAAATTCAAAATTAAGGGTGAACAAACAATGCTTAGTCACTTTTTGTGTGAGCAAGCTTACTGAAACAATGCAGGATGTTTTGTCCCTCGAGCATTTTCATTTACTCATGGACATGCATGGATATAGGATTGTGATGTACAACATTTTGGGTGTGCCAATACATATTCCTTGGTCATTGGCAAGACCAAATAAACACTCACTTGTGCCACAGACATGCCACAGCTGAAGTTAAACAAGAACTCGTTGGTTATTCATAGTGTTTCTAATGAGCAAGGCATTCTTGGCCCGACTTCTAACTTGCTGGAGTCGAGTTCTTTTCGAAGGAGGAGAGTTGATGCGAAACAGATTGGTGCGCAGTTAAAGAAGACCTTGTGGTCAATTGGGAGGTGTCCTTGGTAGATTAGGATTAGTATAATAATTTATTTAGCTACTTTGTCAATTAGGAAACTTTTATAGTTTTATTATTAATTAATTAGTTGTTTTCCTGGTCCTAGTAGTATTTAGTTTAGTCTTAGCCCTGAGTCCTAGTATAATTAGGAGAGGGCCATACTTATCTTTCAAAAAAAATAGGAGAATCTCATGGCTTGTAAATACTGTTGTCAATTGTAATGTCTAGAATTCATTAGAGTAAGCTTTAAGCTATATGTATTCTAATAAACTTAATCCAAAAAAAGTAACCATAGTAAGAAAACAATCTAGAAACACAAAGCATTTCAACTATAAAACTGATTTCCATCTAAACAAAGAAGTATTTCTTAGTGGGGTGGACAGAAAATAGTGAAAAACTGGAAATGGTGAAACGTATATATTATTTTCATCCAATATGATCGAGACAGTTTGGTTTTAACGAATCGAAATTAGATAATAATTTTCAATTCAAAAGATGAAATCTTAGGGTTCGAAAACGAAGCAGAACGATTTAAAATTCGAAAACACAAAGATGCATGATTGAAAGAAAAATGATAGATAGACACTTACCGAAAGGTTCCGGTGGGCGGAGGGGACGGTTGTTGTTGGCGAGCATCATAAAAGTGGAAGTCTTCATATTGATAATTTGCTGCTGTCGAATTGGGAAACAAGATGCAGAGAAGACGGGAGGCCGATCACCGCTTTCCTGCTTAACCGAGTTCTCGCCTGTTGTTGTTGGGCTAAATGCATCGTTGGTACCCTAAACTTTGGCCTTTCACACAGAAGGTCCCTAATCTTCAAAATGTATCACCACTGACCTAAGTACTCAATTTTCGTCCGCCAGTGGTCCCTAGCCCCAACTCCATTAATAAATTAATGTTATGTGATCATGTGCTACCCACGTGCACCAAAAAGAGTGTAATTTGATAACTTATAAAGTTGAAGAACGATCTTGAAACTTTGAAAAATATAAGGGCTCATGTTGAAGTTTTACCGTCATTTCTCCTTCTCTCCTCATTTTTCATCTGCCATCACTCCCATCATTTGCCCTTACGAGGCTGATGTCGACCCCCAAATCCCTTTCTATCTCCACGACCACCACCACCCTCCTCCCATCCACAACCCTCTCCATCACCGCTCCACCACCACATCCTCCACTTTCTCTTTCTGCCGCGCCTTCGGCCTCACCACCTAACCCTACCACCAAATTCTCCACCACCCTCAAAATATCTGCCACCCTCTCAGTTGGCGATAAGCTCCCCAAATCCACATTCTCCAACTTCGACTCCAACGGGGAGCTCCAAACCACCACCGTGTCTGACCTCAACAAATCCAAGAAAGTCATCATATTCGCTAGAGGAGATTTGGACTGGATGAGATTTAGGCTCAAATAAGTCTCCTGAGTCCTTCAAAGTCTGACTTGACGGCAAGAAGAGCACTTCGATTTTTATTTACAGAGCCACCCTACAGCGCCCAACCTCAAACTTCCGTAGACACCATTGACACTATGTGAGAGTGATTTATATATTTCTAAAGAGAGAGGGAAGAGCGAGAGAGGGATCTATTGTTCGAGAGAAAGAGAAGAGATACAAAATGGGTAGCCGAGGCGACGACAGAGTAGGGATACAATCAATCCCAGCGACGTCGAGAAATTAAGATGGTACAAAGCTTGAAAGAGATTGTTAACGGTCTCGAGCCTGAAATCTAGTCCGTTCTCAAATACTGTAATATGGCCTCTAACAAGCTATCAATCGCCTTCTCTCGCAAGGTTTAACAATTTTTAAATTTTGTATCGATTATTTTGAACATATTTATGTTTGTATCTACTTTGTAATATTTTTTTGTTGTAATTGTGAACCAATGCTTTATTTATTTACTTGCTGGGTTTGATTACTGGGAAAACCCTAAAAACTTATTTTGTGGGTTTATTATTTTTGATTCCGGAAAATTGAAAATATTTTATTTGTTGGATTATGAAATATAACTACATTTGAGTTACCTGGGTTGGGGGAAGGAGCAAAGCAGGAGAGAAAAAACAGGGGAGTAGAGAGAGAAAGAGCAAGTATTGTCAAAGATGATGTTTCAAAGTGCCTCATTATTTTGATGATGTTATACATGACCCCCCTGTTTTGTGAATGTGAGTGACACATGCTCACTTAACGGAAATAAACAAACGACGTTAGGGCTAGGGACTAACGGTGAACAAAAAGGGTGATCTTTGGTCAATGATGATTACTTTTGAATTCGTGGGACTGATGGTGAGTTTATCCAAAGTTCAGGGACTAATGATGCATTTAGCCCTTTTTTTATGACGATTGATCGTTTGTTTGTTTAACCTAGGCGAAACTATAAATAACAACTTGATGTATTCGCCTCCGCCCAATCCCAAAGTCCCATACGCGGTGCGACTATGTGTACCTAATTTTACCATTTGTTAGTTGTCACCCTCCCATCAATTGTCGTTATGAAATTCTTGTTAACTACCACGTGAGCGTATTGTGCAGAGCATTTTTGTCATTTGATTCTGGGCGTAAAATATGATTTGCATGTAATTTCATTATTTAGTTAAATATTTGATATTTAAGATTTTTTTTGAATTAAAAGTTGTTTTATAAAAATTAAAACATTTTTTTTTCAAAAATCAATATATTATAAATTTTTTTCAAAATTAAAACAAATTATAAAACTGGTATTCGATTAATAATTTTTTTATCTTCAATTGATTATTTGCATATGTAAGTTAGATATAATTTCATCATTTAGTTAATCACTTGATATTGAAGATAATTTGGAATTATAATTTTTTAAATAAATTATATAGTAACAAATTAAAATATAAAGATATTTAAGATATTTTGAATTATAATTGTTTTATAACAAAACAATTGACTCTTTTTTCAACAAATAAGTAAACTTTTTTTCTCTTTTAATTTCACCCTACTCACTTTTCTGAAACCCCTAAGAGCAAGAACAATAGTCAAATCAAATACAACTCATTAAAAACTAATAAAATAATTTATTTGATACTCATTTGATTTAAAACCAAAAAACCATACAACAGTGCCACATAATCCAATACTTTTGCATACCCCACCATATTTATCTCAATTACTTTAACATTTTTAATTTTATTTTTTTGAGTAAAATTTTGGTCATTTTCTTTTACAAAGTTTCTAATCCCTCCGGTATCCCATCTTTTTTTTCAATATCAACACAAATTTTCTAGGAGTAGTAGTTTCATGGGAAGTAACTGTGGTGACCCAACCCGGATTCCGGAACGGAATCCCAAGGTCGTGACGCTAAGACAAGGCTAGAAGAGGACAAGCACTTAAAAACCAGAAGTGCGAGTCGGATAGTCGAGCTAACAAGCTCGAAACACAAATATAAAGTCGTACTAATATACGGGTTTACAAAAATGACGAATCTGCGGAAGCGATAAGTAAAAGAATCCCGAGCTACGAAACTCGAAACCTAAGGACAAAGAAATCAGGAGAGACATTAATCTCAAGAAAGGGAAAAACAAAACTCGCGTGTCGCAACATTGTTAATGTTGAATAAACAATCGGCACTCCAGGCCGGCGTTTCAACAAGGAATCAACCTGATATAACAATTACCCACGGCTAAAGCATACTGGGTTAACCAACAATAATAACAACTAGGATAAAGAAAAGCCCCAAATCTACTGCGTGCCCGGGAGACAATTGAATATAAAAACCAAGACTACGAACAACGACACGACACAACACGTCGGCCTAAAGAAGAACAAAATCAAAACCCAAGTGTTCTACCCGAATGTAAAGTCTAAATAACTTTACAATACAACGAGATCACAAGAATAGAAAAGTATAATATGCAAGTCAATGATACTAAACGAGATAGGAATCCACAAGCTACTACTCGGGGATGTCGGCTGCTAAAAGCACGAACACACGATCAAATCTCGATATCTATCGATCAGCTGCGCACTGCTACAGTCGTGATCTACTCGGCCTCAACACAACTATCAATAACTGCACACTAGAAGGCAAAGTACGTAATGAGTCAAAAGACTCGAGTACGCTACTAAAAACAATATAACATAAATGAAACATTGTCATAAGTGGAAATGAAATCATGTTACGACGACGAAGATCCAGTAAGTCAAGTTAGACTGTTCAGAAATCGTTCCTTTGCCAAACTACCAAGATGAACCAGGGTAAATCCCATGTTCATAAACAATCAAGCAAGTCAAGAGGCAAGTCACAAGAATCATCATAATTATGGACGTATATCTTAATATAGAACATCCCAAGTCTCCCATAGAATAATTAAGTAGAAGTATGCATATTTATATATATACATATATCAAGTCTCTCATAGGATCATCAGGTGTAGGTGTATAAACTCGTTTATATACCTAATAATTCATTCATGAAATTTATCATGTAAAGGTATGCATATCTACATATATACATATGAAGACAATCATGGGATAATCAAGTAGAAGTATGTATATCTACATATATACATATCAAGCAGTTCACAGACTCATCACGAATATCAAGCAATCAAGAACAAGTACATATAAGCACTTATAAGCACTTAGCTCACATATTCATGATAGCACTTTGATTTACATAAGTACTAGGAGGAAATCCACATATAAGAGGATATGATATAGAACTGGTGTCACAACGTAGCTCCTGCAATATAAAATGTTAAAAGGAACGTGCTGTCGGATGTACGAGATGGTACATCGACCATGGATAGTATTATTCCAAGCGCCTTAATGGTGACACAAGGTACTCTTCTCCAAAGTGATCAAGAATGGAGGGGTTTACACATATCTAGTTCGGCAACCCATCACTATCACGAATCCCATGATTCGTAACGATAAATGAATTGTCAACCATGGAAGACAAGATAGGGCAAGACAAGTATGCCAGCTGGACTTATTGGGGAAACAAGTAAATGTTAACTTATCAATCATGAACATGTAGAGGATCGAGTTCGACAAGAGCGAACTGATCCGAGTCAAGTAGATGTTTACTCACTTATGAAATCAAGTAGGGACGAGCTCGATAAGAGCGATCTCATCCAAGTCAGGTAGGCATGCTATACTCTACGACTAATAATCAAGCATGGACATGAATCAAATTAAAAATCTCAAAACTAGTATTCTAGTTAAACGAATTTCAAACGTCGTAGGGATCGATCGTTGAGTCGGTATTGTTCACTAGTATCCACTCCGCCGAGTCATTTCTAAACTTTCATCCAAGTAGAGATAGAATGCTATATGAATTTCAATGCTCTTTTCTATGTTCTCGATTCTATTAGAACCCAATTCCAAAGTCATCCATGACTTCAACCTAACGAGACTTCAATTTCACAATTTGTGAAATCCTAGCATTGTCATTACTTTGAAGTTTGCAATAGCAATGAATCCAGAAACATAGGTATTCCCAAGAATGATTTGAACATGTTTAATGCTATAAACAAGCTCATAATAATAAGTGTATGTTGCTGCCCATAAATTTATAGAATTTAAACAATCATGTAAACAAGTTACAAACATAGCATATGTCTTCCCTAGCCTAGTTTAAACATCAATAATGAAGGGAGCATGCAAGATAACATAGCATACAAAACAAGTGGATTATTAACCATTTTTAACATTCAATTCAGATTTGTAATCATCCATTTATGATTATTTCAAAGCTAAGCAAATTTCCAGATTCACTATTAAAACTTATTCTGCGCAACCATCTTGTAAATTCGACCATTGTTTTCTCACAACTCAAAAGAAGGTGATTCTTGCTTAGTCTAAAACTAGACTCTTGAAACTATATTTTAGCCTTTTAAATTACTCCATTTGGACTTGTATTCATCAAAATACAGCCATTCCAATTTCTTGTCAGAAATCTGTTTTTCTGTGAGACCTATACTGCATGTCTATCTTACAAACTTCACCAAAAATTCCTCATTGATCCAAAAGACACATATTTTATATTTTCAGAAACTAGACTCTTTGAGCTAGAGTTTACCATTTTAAAACACTCCAATTGGACTTGTATTCATCAAATCATGGTCCTCTCAACTTCATGACATAAATCTGATTCTCTACTATGACTTACACTGAGTGTCGGTCTTAGAAAATTCACCAAATATTCCTCATAAATCCAAATATCATAAATCTGACATTTCCAGAAACTAGACTCTTTGAACTACAACTTATCATTTTAAACTCCTCAATTCAGACATGTATTCATCGAACTATGGTCACCTAAATTTCATGTTAACAGATTGGATTTCTGGTAACAACTTACTGGAACAGCCACGATTTGTGACCAATGAAAAATACTTCCCGAACTCCAAAATTTATGAAACTTTACAGAGAGTTACCTAACATGTATAGGTATAACATACTTTAATTTTAGAAAATTCCCTTTTGTAGATTGGTACCAGTATTTTTTTCACAATTTACCCAAAACAGAGACTGAATTTGTATGATTTGTATTCCCAACAAGTTCATGAACAAAAGTGCTTCCAAATCAAAGCTTGAACATATTTCAAACTAAACTCAAGACCAAAATCATCAAGTCTAGATCCATGGAAAAATTTCCAGATTTCATAGGAGCATCAAAACGTATTATAAACTTGATAAAACTCTTCCTTAGCATGATCTAAGCAAGTTTAATGAAGACTAGCATGTCAAACAATCTAGTCTACAAAATTATGGGAATTAGTAACATACCTTCAGTATAGATCAAAAGAATGGATCATAAAACAAACAAAGGATCGATGAACTAGAGGGCAAGGGCTTCGATTCGGTGGTCTAAACTCTCCGATCGGGTTGCCGGATCTTCGGGAATCGCCGGAATACTCCAAGAACACCTTCCAAGCTTCCATGGCAGCCCTCTCTCTCTCTCTCTCTCTCTCTCTCTCTCTCTCTCTTTCTAAGAACACGGTTGAAGAAGGTTGGAAAATGAAGGCAGTCTTTGGCTGGTAGAATGGTTTACTTCAAGTTGTTGAAGTCATCAAGTGGTTCAATCCATGTGACTTGAGTTATGAAGCCAATCAATGTGTACCCTTGATTAACAACCATCCAAGGCTAGGAATTGGTCATACTTGAGTCAATATAAGTGTCTAGGATTGAATTGGGTGAGGGTTCAAGAGTGCAAGAGTCAACAACCAAATAAGTAAAAAAAAACACAAGGAGGGGTCAAATATTGTAGACTGAATTTTTGGGTCAACTTTAAAAATATTCTTGTACTGAAATACAAGTCTAAAAATTACACGAGAGGTATGGTTGGAAAGCTCTAAAATATTAAATTGATTGAAATATTATATAAATAAAATATTAAATTGATTGAAATAAATAAAATAAAATATTAAATTGATTGAAATAAAAAATGGTTTGAGAGCTAATTTATAGAAAAAATATAAAATTACACATTTTTCATTCCAACCGTACATCATCCTCCAATGCCAACTCAATAGTCACTATGGTGGGTTTGAAGCTTAAACCGGTTTATCCACAAGATAAACCTTTTCTTTGCCTCCATTGAGATGCTCTAATCATTTGTTTCTTCATTAGATTGAGCGGCTTAAAAGAAGTTAGTGTTTAGACACATCATAAAATTTTAGTGTCAAGACATTTCACTGCATATTCTCTATTATTCCAAAATAATCGTCATACTTTTATTTTTCATTTTTTCTAAGTTACTGTTTTGTTTGAAACTTTTCTTTTAACACAATACTAAACAGTGGGTCTGATTCTTCTCGTGAAAGCAACAACTTGGTATTCCTATTTTTACGGTCTGAAATCGCATTCACTGGGAAAACTGTCTTCTCTCTTGGAAAACGGTATTTGTCCCTCAATTCCTTTAGGTGCCTCGTTTTCTCCATGTTCTCTTTTCTCTCTTGCACCACAGAGTTTGCGATGTAAGCATCGAAATTTTCGATGCTTGCATCGGAAGTTTATCATAAGCAGTGAAGTTTGCAATGCAAGCACCGTATAGTTGTTGTTGCAGAACTGGGAAAGAAGTGAGAAACAGAGCATAAAAATGTTTACTCTTTTCTTATAAGAAAATAAAAAACATTTTTTGAATTGCGAAAATGTCAAAAAGAAGATGAAAATCAAAAAGTGGTGGATGATTTTGGTTTGATTGGGTTCAACCGGGGATACTCAAATCACCAAATCCTTATTTGATTTCAATTTTATTTGTCTTGATACATCATTAGAGAAAGAGATTTGTCTTTGATTTGTATTGGCCTTGCTCTAACCATTAACCAACGAGGCCACAAGGCCCACAAAGCCCGAGACTCCTTATGTTTTAAAATTATTATTTTGTTTGACTTGATACATGGATTAAAAAAATAATTGACTATATTATTTATATTGGTTTTATGTGTGATTTCCTTTAAGGCTCATAAGCATAATTAAAGTATGATGAAAATAAGGGTAAAGTGGTAAAATTGTTGTCATAAAAAAGAAAGTTTCAAGCATAACAATTATTTTGGGATGGACGAAAAAGGTAAATATGACAATAATTTTGAATGGATGAAGTATTTTTTTAACCTCACAATTAAAAGATAATAAATAATTACATTGCCTAAACCAAAACTTAATCCTAAACCTTAACCTAGTGTATATATAGGCTTACAAGTTAAATGACATGCTATGATACATTGTCAAATAGTTTACATTTTGGAATAATTGTGGGCCAGTCTACTTTCCAAAGTTTGCAATCGTTCCAGTTTATATATAGCATTTCATTGGTTCCTTATATTCCCCCTATCTTTTGAAGAGTTTCCTTCCCTAGAAGAAATCCATTTCTTGGTACGAGTTCTATCTTCCCCGGCCCCTCCGATGGAACATCTGTGTGAAAGCCCATTTCCCTAAGCTTGATGTCATGTACTTATATTTCACCACACCTGGTCAATCACTCTTTTGAATCTACCAACCTTTTCTTTCTAGTGAATCAACTTTTGATGATTAAACTCGTTTGTTGGGCTGACCTAGAATATCCAAACAGTGGATCTGATTCTTCTCGTGAAAGCATCAACCTTCTATTCCTATTTTTTACAGTCTGAAATCGCATTCATCGGGAAAATTGTTTCCTCTCTTCCAAAATGATATTTGTCCCTCAATTCCTTTAAGTGCCTCGCTTTCTCAATGTTCTCCTTTCTCTCTTGAATCGGAATTTGCGGTGCAAGCTATGTAATTTTCGGTGCTTGCATAGGAGTTTGTGATGCAAACATCATCAGAGTTTGCAATGCAAGCAACGTATACATGTTGTTGTGAAAAGAATTGAGAAACAGGGCATGAAAGAAGTGAGAAACATAACATGTTCTACACTCCATCACGTCTTATCAAATTGCTATGCTCGAACGGCCCATAGCAGTAATCAAATCCATAGAACACTTACTCGTAAATTTCTATGGAAGGTACAAAAAAAGTCGATTGGATTTCTTGGAGTAGGTGCATCAGAGGCATTGGTCTGCGTTCACTATAAGACGTAGTTCGGACACTTGCAATGGTGGAAATTCTAGATACAAAACGAAAAGTCGTATTTTATCTCTTCATTGGATTATAGGCCAAGGTAATCGCTCTATATGGTACGAGAAATGGCTTCTAAATAAATACGGGTGTCAATCCGAGCCACCAAACCACCAAGTCGAGTCGAACCAAATGGTTCAGTTCGATTCGATTTGTGTTTTTGAGAAATCGAGTGGTTCGGTCCGGCTCACGGTTTAACCTTTCAAGTTGAGTCAGACTGACCCGAACCAAACCATTTTGAGTCAAACCATGGAGCTGAACCATCGAGCCAAGCTACCAAACCAACAATCTTTTACAATTCTGACCTTTAGACTCCTATCCTTGCTCGTCCTCTCTAGTCTCCTCTACTCTCTCGTCCTCTTATAATCTTCATGTGGGGAGCACTTTCAAAGCATATTTTCATTCTAGTATTTTTAAATTTACATAAATGTTTTAGTTTGACATCAAGTACTTTTATTGTATTTCGGTTATATTTTTTGGATTCAATGTATTGACTATTAAGTGTTTCATGAGTTCATGTGTGAATCCCTTTATTCCAAAGTTTTGTTATTTAAATTTTGGAGATTGTATGAATCCCTTTATTTTTATTCTTTTGGTTTGCTTAAATGTTGAAATCCCATAATTATTTTTTAAAGTAGGTCGAACCATAAAACTGAACCACTGAACAGAACCACGAAATCGAGTCGAACCAAGTTGAACCATCATGGTTTGGTTCGGTTCAACTCAACAATTTAAACGATTTAGCTCAATTTGAATTTTTACAAATCGATGACATACGGTTCAGCTCATATTATGTTCCAAGTCAAACCAAGCCGAACCATTTGCATCCCTCGAATAAACCCTTTCAAACCAAGGGACTGGAAGATTCAATTTTTTCGGTGTGGGTTTATGGATATCCCGATGCACGATTTTGTATTTCAAGAACCTTTTTTTTAATTCCCTAAATCTAACCAAACCCCACAAAGACCCCTCAACAAGATTCGATCATGGGACCAACAGCAAGGGGAGTGAGTGCTCTAACCAGTAGAGCAAACACTGAATCTCAACAAACCGAGTAACTAGAACCCATAAAATGTTTTTTTTTTTCGTACAAATCGATCAAAGTGGAAAATCAAGTATTTACCAATCAAGGAGGTCGCCTTACCGGTTGAAGGGGAATTTTTTTTTTTTAAGTTTACCCTAAAGATAATTTCATTTTTTCTTTTACAAAGTCTAAGAAGTAGTACTAATATTTATTGGAGTATTTTGTGATTCACCCCTACTATTATACCTTTGGTTAGATATTCAAAGTATATCTGCAATTAAGCTTGTCAATGGATTGGATTTTGATTCGAATCCGATGTTATTTTTAGGATATAAATTTAGTTTTTAAATCTGATTACCATATTTTGATCCGAATCCGAAAATTCGAAAACTTAACAAATCGAATATGGATTAAGGTGCTCTGATCCGATATAAAAAAAATATTAATATTATACATATAAAAGTTACTAATAATGAGTTTTTAGTCATTAATCATTACTAATTCTACTAAATATAAATTTTTCGACGAACTCTTATTTCTTACTAACATTATTATTCATGTTTGTGTAAGCTAAAAACATAAATTTTTAATTTTATTCAACCATTGATTAAGCAAAAATACCTCAATATTAATTTTAGGTCAAATTACATTTTACCCCCCAAAGTTTCCACCAAATCCCAGTTTGCACTCATACTAAGGTTTGTTCCATTTTAGCATTCAAGGTTGTCATTTGTCTCATTTAGTCTCCTCCCGTTTGTTGTCATTTGAATCAAGACGTTAAATCGCACGTGGTCTTGCACATGTAGGTTATTTTCGTCTTTTTTCATCTGGGCTTAATGGAAGGAACCCTAACAACTAGTACCAAAACAAAGCATTGTCATGGTGATACAAAAGATTCATAAAGTTAAAGTGTCCTCTCACTTCTTTGCATAATTGTTTATGAATCTCCATAAATCAAACCTTCAGCATTACCATCTAAAATTGAACTTTCTACTTCTTCAACTAAGTTTTTAGGAAAATCTGCTTCGTCTTCAATTCCTTGCCAACAAAGAACCCCTGCTCTAAAAGCAGCACTATGGTTTTCACTTGTCCGAGCCCCAAGTGCCACCGACATCTTTGCATTCCCTACGTTAATTGGTATTTCCCAAGTCAACGTCGCTTTTCGCCGCCCTCTCCATTCTTTTTATGCTTCTTCGGCCTATACACTTTCTCGCCTACGCAACCAATACGCTCAACACCACCACCAACAAAACCCCTCCAACCACACACCCACCAATCAACCATGTTTTTGCCGATAAAATAGGTTTCTCCAACGCCCGAATATCCAGCTCCGGAAAATTCTTTGCCGATAAATCCGACGCATTGTACGTTAATAAACCCAACACCAGTCTGTGGGCGAACAAATTCTCTGAAAGCATAGTCTTGAAGAACAAAATAGAGCAACCGTGAGGAGAGAAATAGTGCTTCAATTGAAGATGGGGAATAGAGGGGGGGATTGTGGACGTCAAGATCGGTGATTAAAACCCAATTATCAAACCCAGTAGCAGAGCATTTCAAACCAAAAAAATGAATTAAGGCCCTAATCGTTCAATTGGTGTATAAAATATATTCCTTTATCTAACCCAATTGCTAAGCATATATTTCCACATTTATTCTCTAAACCAAGAGTGGACTATCATTCCAAATTTGGAATTGAAAACTAAGAGAGAGAGAGAGAGAGAGAGAGAGAAGTAGAAAGGGGAATGTGTTAGTGAGAATAATCTAGAGCCATAAATTTTGGGACAGTGATCTCTCCACTTCAACAATGACAGATGAACAAAAAGACTAGCGAGAAACAACAGAAGAATCAGAAACAAAAACAACAACAGATGAGCTCACTGACTCCCAACAACGTGTAAATGTGAAACTAAAATTGAGTTGGACTTAATGTTTAGAGTTATGTGAGTCTGTATGATTATGTGAATGTGTAGGAGATGGTGGTGGGTTTGAGGGGAGAGAGACGACGAAGAAGAGAGAGGAGAGAGAAAGGGAGGTGTATGTGGGTAAACTTGAATTAATGGGTTGGAAAAAGATGAAAATAACCTACCACCCCAATTTCGTACCCCTGGTATGTAACTTTGGCATGCGATATCAAGACTGTTAAAACTTAACAAATGTCAAGTTACAAAGATTAAAAACGCAAAAGGCAAAGCAAGATGCGCAAAACAGTAAAATGCAGGGCTAAAGCGTCAAAATTGAAACCTAGAATAGTGCATTGGCGCTGCCAAAAGGGGTCCTTGGCACGGCGCCCAAGGTGCTACAGTGCCACTCCCAGTTAACGCAATGTGCAAATCCAGAAGCGTGGTGTACGAGAAAAGGAAACACGCTGAGAGGAATTATGATTCCCGATGAGTCCCTCCTTCAGCCTATAAATAGAAGGCTCAGGGTTCACTTTCAACACCGATCAGTGATCACAAACTCTTCGCATCGTTGTTACGCTGAGAGATTAGAGAGCGAAGTGAGATAGGGAGTGATCCTTCTATAAAGCCTCAAAACCCTGCCAAAACTCCGCCAAAAGCAAATCCAACCGGTCAAAGTGATCCCTAGCCTTCTAGTTAGGTATCCACCCTATTTCCTCGGTCCAAAAGCCTCGGAAAGAGCAGCTTCTTTGCCCGAGTAAAAAGGCCAAAACCACAAAAAAATAAGTTGTTACTTTGTCCAAACCGCAGCAGCAGCATAAAAAAGACTCCCTCTCTCGAGAAGGACAGTGCGAGCACACCACGCTCTAAAAGGTAAACCCTTCAAGGGCGTTTATTTATAAAAAAATTATTTTCAAATCCGGTCCAATGTAAAAATATAAGTCGTTGTGCTGCCTGGATTTAGTTAGGGAATACAATTTAAAAGAGCCATTATTATGGCCAAATATTTTTAAATGTATATGTAATTATTGTAAGGAGATGACTGCAAGCCGTAAATAATGTAGCCATGGATGTATTTACTTTTATTTCCTATCTTTTAATGCATTGTTTATTTGCTAGATAAATATAGCAAAAAGCATACTTTAACCAAAAACCGCTTTTGAGACCGAAAGGGCGAGTTGGGTGCCTAGCACCTTCCCAACTCGTAACTTAGCCTCCGAACCCGTTTTTGCAATCTCTGGTTTTTCTTTTTTGGTTTTTTTTATTTCTTCCTTAAAATAAAGATGGCGACTCTATAAAACATTTTGGATCCAGTGGGACATCGCAACACTCCTTTCTTGCACTTTTCTGTTTTCCCCTAAAAAAGGGAGAATGAGAATGAAATAGTGATGTATTCCTATATCTTGGTATCCCCTAAAAAAGAGATAACTTGATATAGGAAAATCAAAGCACTCATAGTGATCCGAAATAGGCCATAAGGCAATTTTCATAAAATCCATAGTGGGGCCTCGCAACATCCTTTCTTGCACTTTTCCGTTTTCCCCTAAAAAAGGGAGAATGAGAATGAAAGGGTGATGTATTCCTATATTCTGGTATCCCCTAAAAAAGGGATAACTTGATACAGAAAACCCAAAGCTCCCATATTGGACCAAAAATTCACTGAAGTCACCGAGGCGTATTCAACGCACTATCTTAGACAACACCCTTTTCCGCATTTTTAATTTCGTCCTCCCCTAAACAAGGGAGGGTGGAATGGAAAGCGTGGAGTCCCGCTTCCGCACGTACACGCACCCCTATCCAAGGGCGCGCGGGGCACGGGCGCTCTCTGGGGGACCCACACCTGCACGGGGACTTCCATGTGCTATTTAACATCTTGATTCAAATGACAACAGACGGGAGTGGTTTAAATGAGACAAATGACAACCTTGAATGCTAAAATGGGACAAACTTTAATATGAGTGGCAAACTGAGATTTGGTGGAAACTTTGAGGGAGTAAAAAGTAATTTGGCATTAATTTTATTCAATACTTAAATTAGGGGCGAATAAAATCAGAATCCAAAAATTTAGGATATGGATCGAGGTTTTGAATATCCGAAAGATAATTAGATCCAATCTAAGTCTGATAATTTCTTAACAAATCGGATAATGGATTTGATTGATCCAATCTGAATCCGATCCATTGACAGACCTATCTGCAATTAGAGATGTCAAGATGAGTTGGTGGGGCGAGCCAACCCACAACCCACTTCAACTTGCCATTTGGTGGGGTGGGGTGAGTTAGCCCAAAAAAGTGACGGGCCTAAGAAATACCAATTCAACCCACCTTTTTTAGATGGCGGGACGGGCTAAGCCATTTTGACAACTCTAGGCGAACCAACCCACTTCAACCCACCATTTGGCAGGGCATGGCGAGCCTACTCAAAAAAGTGGTAGGCCTAAGTAATACCAATTCAACCCACTTCTTTTAGGTTGCAGGGCGGGCTAGCCCAACCTATTTTGACAACTCTATCTGCAATGCTTATCACCATATGGTCCGTGCCCACCAAAGTTGTAACAATCGAGAAAACCGCTTTGTTAAATGTCTTAAATTTCAAATTAAGCTTGTATTTTGTGATTTGTTTCTTTAATACTTTGTGGTTTAGATGAATCATTATAATTGTATGTTTGTTTATGAAATGTTTTTTTTGTTTTTTTTTTTAATTTTGTTGGTGATTAAGCCATTAAAGGTTTCTAAGAGCATGAATAATGGTGTACCAAACACCGAATCAAACCAAATCTTAACTTACAACGGTGTATCTAAATAAAATCTAATCTAATTCTTATTTGATTTGGATCAATATAAGCTACAAATCAAAACCAAATTAAAAAAATCAAAGCAAAATCTGAAGCACAAAACTACCAGTGTTTTGGGCTTTTACAACCCAAAACACGGTCGTTTAATACCGAAACATTAAAAAAAAAAAAAAAAGCAAAGTCGACAGCCCTCCCTGCTGCTCTGCCAGTTTACTTTCCATGTTGACATTTTCAAAATACTTTTCCACCATTGTTTTTCTTGGTCAATTTTCTGCCAAAAAAATTATTTTTCAATTTTTTTCCAGAATTAAAGTATACATTTTTACCTATAAATAGAGACTTTGTTTGTTTCATTTGGATATCAGAAAAAAATTCTATGATTTTTTCAAGTTTTTAGCCATTTTCTGAAGAAAAAAAAAGTAATGAAGATAAATATGATGAGATATGTAAAAGTATTGGATTATGTGTCATTGTTGTATGAGTTTTTTGGTTTTAAATCAAATGAGTATCAAATTAATTATTTTATTAATTTTTAATGGATTGTGTTTGATTTGAGTTGTTTCATCCAAACTGTTGTCCTTACTCTAATATTGTGATTTGGTGGAGAATTAAATGCAGTGATTTGGTTATTATGGGTTAACTAGTTTTTTCACCCGTGTGTTAAACGCACGATTATATCTTTTTTAAATAAATTATATAAAAATAAAAAAAGAGAAAAACAAAATTAAAAGAATAGAGTGAGAAGAACTACTTAATTAGAAATATATTATTGTAATACTAACACCATTATAGATTTTGAAAAATTTTCTTATACACAACATTTGTTGTTTTATTTGTTGATTTTTCATCTTTATCGCATATTAGTATCTAGGAGCTGAGGTGACATCCCCGTGCAGAATGTCTTAAGGCCATGATTTATATAAATGCATTTTTTTCGAAAATGCACGATCAGATGGAATTGAACCATCTTATGATTCGTTAAGTCAACAATTGGCGAGAGATTTGTGCTTGTGGATGAGAAAAATCGATAAAGATGATAATTTTCGATATTCCATTTTGTGTGTTTATTATTCAAATATGTCAAATGTAGTGAATATTGAGTGCTACAATGGAACGTGCACAAATCTTTTAGTTCGCAACGCTGCTCGTCACAAGCTTGCTTATGTTGTCCATATCAACGTGGTTTGCTAATTTGGTAATTTTTAGTCAATTCGAGTTACCACATCAACGTGTCAAACTCATTTTTTTCTCAATCAAATGGTGGTGAAAATTTAACTTTTGATATGAAAAACCACAATAATACATTTTAATTTATGATTAAGTTTAATTTTTATTTTATTTTTGGGGAATGCTTGATTATGAGATTACAACATATATTCATCATTAATTTTCAAATACAACATTATAAATACATCCTTTGTAACACAATTAAAGAAGAAGGAAGAAAAAAATAACATTAAAAATACAATTTACAGTTTGAAGTATAAATTAAAAGGAAAATCATAATTTATAATATGAGTTTTATACTTAGCTCGGTTTCAACAATTGATGAGACTTTCAAATGATTGTTGGATGGGCGGAACCATTATCTTGCAATTGAATTTTGAGAATCCAATCCGATCCAGATCTTTAGCACTGTTGGTACGTTAGTCTGAATGTATAGATCAGACCTGCTTAATGAAACCTATTGATTTTCAGTAAATGTAATTATGAAAGTGTCTCAAGATAAGTTGTGTTGTTTGCATTCAAACTTGCTGCACTTTGAAAGTTATGTATATACGAGGTTGGAAGTCAAAAGAGACAAAATTCAAACGGTTTTAAAAAGTTGGACAGTTGGAGAATTAAGAAATCAATTAATGGAATCTTGAATAAGTTTGTGACTAATCAACTTTACATCAATATATAATTATTTTATTTTTTTTATAAATAATAAATTGTACATTCAATATAATCTTAATATTTGAGATTTGACTAAATTAATGTTGATCTATTTTTAGTAAATTGATTTTGACGAGAAACTTCTTTATTTAGAATGTGATATGTGCTTCTGGCTTTATATCGATATAGATATAGAATGTCTATGATTGGGAAGGGAATGATAAATTTGAATTGAAGCAAAAGCAACCATTAGTACCGTAAAAAAGTTTATGGGAAAGTTGAAATAGTAATTTTAATGAATTGAATAAGCTGACCTTCCACTCTCTATTTGGGACTAAGTAGTCACTTGTTAGGGCATCCCCATTGTTGGCTTTGCCAACTTCTTAGAGGATTGGAAATTGTGCCAACCTGCCACATAGGAAATATTTTGGCCAACAAGGAAAGATTCTGTGAACCAACTTCCTCCTTAAGAACCTGCAAGTGGACAGGGTGTGAGGGGACATCAGCTGGGTGTGTGTGGGGGGTTTTGTTTATATTAAATAGTGTTAAATTTAATATTTTTTTTGTGTAAGAAGTTGTGTAAGAATAGTATACAATGGGAAGACATATTCTTAAGTGTGTAAGAAGATAAAAATGAGTATGTGGTAGTGGGACCGAGTTAAGAAGTTGTAATAAGAATATACACATTGAGGATGCTCTTATTGAATGATCCATATCCCTGCATATCGAAAGAGCCTTAATCTAACTCTTAATCTCACACTGCATTGTTGTTAGACAGTGTGATTTTTAATATATTATTTTGTTTACATTTTTACATTTTTAGAACAATAAATAATAGCTCTGGTAAAGTTATTTTATTTTTAAAAAATTATATATATATATATATATATATATATATATATATATATATATATATATATATATATATATATATAATTAACAAGTAAAAAATGAATTTGTTTTAAAATTAATTTAATAGTTATAATTAGAGGTGTACGTGGTTTGGTTTAGGCCAAAACCTTGAACCGAATCACACCTGATCGGTTCCAAAAATCCTCAACCGAACTAAACCGACCAACATTCGAAACCGAACCCAACAAAACCACTCGGTTTGGTTTTATGGTTTGACATAAAATCAAATTAATCATCTTAAAAATATTAAAAATTAAAAAATACAAATTTAATCGGTAAATTAAAATCAAATATTGATAGACAAAAAGTCAAACTTCTATTACAAACATTAAACATTAACAAACAATAAAATACAAGTCAAGATATCTTTTGAATCCATAACATTTGGTAAGAACAATATTCCGTATTATATATATATATATATATATATATATATATATATATACAAAAAATACATATATATTATATATAATAAATAATCAAATAAAACATGATTCGGTTCGATTCGGTTTAGAAACATAAACTATGAACCAAACCGGTCAATTTTTGAATTTTGAAAACTAAACCAAAAACCAAACCGTCTTGAATCAAAACCGAATTAAAACCGCATAGTTCGGTTTCATTTGGTTCGGTCCTGGTTCAAGTATACACTCTTAGTTACATTTACAAATTTTAATAAAAGAAAAGAAAAAAGAAAAGGTAATACTCAGTACCAATAATACCTTCAGATAATACAAAGATGTGTAATTTTTTCAATCAATTGACATCAAATTGATTGACTTATGCCTCTTAGTTCGTTTTGCAAAATTTCGACTGAATTGACCTCATTTGTTACAATTCAGATAATTGATTCTCTTTTGATTATTATTTGATATTCATGTTTATCTATCTTCATTGTTTTCATAGCTTTTGTTTTTGAATGTTATATATTCTATTTTTGTCTACTGTATGCTCATTTCTTGAAACATGTCAACATTCGAACTTAGAAAACTACTTCTTTTGTAATTATATATGCTTCAAAATATTCACCTAAAGTGTTTTTTTTTTTTTTTGGTTTGGTACACCATGGGTTGGGCTTGCCTATTGTTTTTGGCCTGTGTTCTATATTTCGGGCTTCGCCTCCCAGTTGGGTTTTGTTTTTGTGCTAAGTCTATAATGGTGGGTTTTTTGGGTTGGGTTCGTTTGAGGTCAGTTGGGCCATTTTTTTCTAGGTTTAATTATTTTGGTATTTGGTTTACCTGGGGTTGGACGTGCCTATTGTTATGTTTTTTATATTTCGGGCTTCTCCTCCTAGTTGGGTTTGGTTGTGCGAAGTCTATGATAGTGGGTTTCTTGGGCTGGGTTCGTCTGAGGACAGTTGAAGGAATTTTTTTGGGTTTAATTTTTTTGGTATTTGGTTTCCCGTTTCACCCTTTTATAACTATCTTTAAACTTTCGGGGTTGCTTGCTTTCCAAGCTCCCATGCCATTTTTGGAAGAAAAAAAATCTTAACAGTTCGAGTTTAATTGATAGTATTTTTTGGGTGGCTTTCAAAAAGCCCCTATACATACCCTCATATTCCTTCATCTTCCGTTCTACACCTTGATCTTCTATAGTACTTTTAACATGGCTCTAAGAAGAATGTCAATTCTTTCACTTAAAATACCACGCTCTCTCCCTTTTTCTTCCAAATCTCACTCACCTATGGATGAAAACATTGAAACTCTTCTGTATGAGGAATTGTCAGCTGCCCAGACGTCTCTAGCTGTAGCAAATTCATTGCTATCAGCTAGAGCCAAGTCTAATGTCAAGTCTAAAACACTGCCCGTCCAAATTCTAGAAATGTATTCCAAGGTTCAATCCACCCAAAGCCTAATTCAAGATAGCCTTGCCTTCTATACATTGAAAAGGCTTATAGGTTTGGTATATTTGATACTGTTAAGGGATGAGTTCTATCTGCTAAGGGTAGGTCTGATAAACCCTTTGACATTGAAAATGCTATTATTGATCTTGAGATGAAATTTGATAATGGGTTTAAAAACATTACTCAACTAATTTTTGAGAAAAATGGTACTGCTGCGACTGTGAAAGCTGGGAATGGGAAAGCTGGGGAAGGGAAGAATGGTAAAAAGGGGAATGGGAAAGCTAGGGAAGGGAAGAATGGTAAAGATGAGAATGGGAAAGTTGAAGAATGGAAGAATGATAAAGATGAGAATGGCGGGAATGGGAATGAGGGGAACGGGATTGGTGACGATTATTGGTTTGGTATGGATATGTTCCCTTGAGCCTGGTTCTGATCCACGTTGATGCATGGTAAGCAAATTATTCCCTTTCCTTTTGATTATTCTCTTTTCTTTTCTTATCTATATTTTGATTCAATCTATTTTTGTTCTTTTTTATTTATATGACAGGTGTTGTTAGAAGAAGTAATTAGAAGGGCATGGCAATTAAGTGTATATTTACACAGTAGTCGATTTTCTATTTCTTAGTTAGTATGAGGGTTCATATTTTCTAGTGGGCCATTGGCTTGTTGCCTTGTTGGTGGTGATGTTTTTGTGTTAGGGGAACTCTGGAATCTGGATTATTATATATTTTGGCTAATATGAATTTCTCTAGCATTTACTTTAACTGTCATCTTAATTACCCTTCCTTATTTTTTTAACCTTTCTTCCGAGTTAAAATGTTAAAATGTATTCTCAATTTCTCATGTACGCTCAACTGCTTTGGCTCCATTAATCGACAATTTTTGCCTTTTTAGTCCATGAAACCCGACAAAATTCACGTTGAGCAAACCTGCTCTGGCCACACTCATCATGTACACCCATGCATGACAAATGTTGCACACGCCAGTCTAGGCCCCTACCAAATCATGGGTATAAAGATACATTTAAATTTTTAAACGGACATATATCAAACTTATTTGTGATAATTAATTTAATTATGGAGTTAAGCATTAAACCCAATTAGTTTTTGGTTTCTCTGTTTCAAAGTGTGATATTCTGAGTTAAAAGAAAACAAAGTTAACCATTATTCTTAATTATATAATATGCACAATATTATTATTACTTCCAACGGTTTTCAATATCAACTTCCTTTTTTATGTAACCTTCCTCTTCGAGTTAAAAGGGTAATCTCATAAAAGTATATCATGTGCGTTCTGGTTCTACTCTACCAGCTTTGTGCTCCCTTATCTGTAGCTTTTGCCTTTTCAATCCCCAAAATATGACAAAATTTGCAGTGGGAAAATATGCTCCAGCTCCACCCACAAGCTTCCCTCCAGCCGTCCGATCCATCCTCTTCCGTACACCCATCTAATGGCCAAGACCAATGCTGCGAACAAAGACAATATTAAAAAAGGACAATGATAGGGCCACTCTCATTTTGCACCAAAATATGAGTACTTTATCATGAGGCATACTCTTATTGGTTGTATATTTTGTGGGTCCCAGCACTCCAGGCAACGAAAGTGTGCCACATCACAGAGTACCCATATTTTAGTGCAAAATTAGAGTGACCCAAGCATTACCAATTAAAAAAGGAAAATTTTCCATGTACCACGTCAGTTGTTGCTTCTCCAGTTAACTGAGAGACAACTCTGACAAAACAACCGATTGGCGACGACAAAGGACAAGGACGTACATATTTCGCAAGTGAGCGTAGCTACAAAATATACATACAAGAATGTAATACAGCCACAATTGTTATTCACTCCCACGTGACTGTCTAGGCTGCCTTCCACGTATTGAGTATGAATACATTTAAATTTTTGAATTGACACAAAAATAGACATTTATTTTTAACAATTAATTATGATGGACATATATAAGCCTGCTAATGGATCAGATTTTGATCTGAATCCAATGTTATTTTTAGGATATGAATTTAGTTTTTAAATTCAATTACCAGATTTTGATCCGAATCCGAAAATCCGAAAGCTTAACAAATCGAATATAGATTAAGGTGTTCGATATGTTAATTACCCGATTCGATTCGATATAAAAAATATATTAATATTATTCATATAAAAGTTACTAATAATGTGTTTTTAGTCTGATGCGTCCAAATCAATCTCAGGACACACTGGGCTTCTTCAACCTGGATATCTGGCTTTCAATACTCCTGCAATCACTAAAGCCCAACTCTGTAAACAAGCACAAACGATGAACTAGGCAAGGGCACTCCCTGCAAAAGCCCTCCGGCGTAAGAATTAACACAACAGTTCACTAAGTCAACAATTTGACAGAGTTTAGGCTAGTAAATCAGAATCACATACCTCCCTCCTCTATTTCGAGGGGTTTTATAGCTGGTGCCGAAGAGTAACTGCCCATTAAATGTGGTGCCGTATCTGGCAGGCATATTAACTGCCATAGTAACTACCACGTCCAACATAACGGTCACATCATGGTGGTGATTACGAGTTTCTCGAAAGTAACTGCCCACATTCAAGACAACCATTTCCTTGACAAACGAGCATGGTAAGTCTTGCTCGTTGCACACTATTGCCCGCTGGGTAAGCCCCCAGCTCGCTATAACTTAACCCGTGGGAGGCTAAGCCCGCGGCTCGCGATATGTTAATGGTCGCTGCCTATTTCACCGTGCCTCGAACCTTGGAGTGCACGTGCTCTGCTCGTGACTGGTGAAGATGTGCCAGGCACGTGATTGGTGTCTTGAGCCTATCGGGTCGGGCAGCTCAGTAGCCCCCTGCTCCTTGTCTATCGAGCATTTATGCTCGGAGCGAGGAGAAGAACTTTGAATCCCCAGGCCAAATCATTCTTGAAATGCTGCTTTCCGTGAGTGCATCGAGTTGCCCACGAACATACTTATAAGTGGATGCCAACCTAATGGGTTTTGAAAGGACATGCCGTCACCTGCCGTCAATACACCCACGCGGGCTCGTTTCCCAACGGTCCATTAAATGTTACCTCGATTCCCGAGCCCTAATGATGGAAATCCTTCGGAGTAGCCCCAAACGGCGGTTTCCGCTGATATAAAAGTGAGAATCCCCCCACATTTCGAACTTTTACCGTTTCAAAACCAAAAGAACTCTTCACCTCTGCTTTCAAAAGATTTCAAAACCAGAAGAACTCTTCACCTCTGCTCTTAGAGATCACACCGGTGCCGATCCTGCTTGCTTCAGTGCTCAATCCAGAACGAAACTTCCAAGACCTTCAGCCTTCACTCCTCTACATCAACAGGTATATCTTCAATCCTTATTGCAATTTATGTCCATGCTTTTATCGCTAAAACCCCAAATTAGGGTTCTATAATACCACTTTGATCATATATGTCTTCTGTTAAAAACTAGGACTAAATAATCTGTCGAAAACTTGGGCTTTTGATACCCATTCCCTCACTATCCATCTCGTTCCCCTATCTGTCACAAACTTATCCCACATAAAATAGAGGAATCGAAGAATACCTGACCGGTGCCCCGCTCACCGATCTTAGGTTATGCTCTTGCCCTGGGTTTTTACTTAATTTGTTCCCACCTAGCTACCCGAGCCAGGTTTAATGTGTATTCCTCGATTCATTTCCTGTAGGATGTCTTCCAACAACGAGAGCGACTTGAAAATTGAAGGTCGTAGCTACGACCACGGAGCCTCCACTGAAACCAAGGAGAGTTCGAACACATCAAACACATGACCTTCAAGTTCTAAAGGAACCGAGTTGGAAGAGACCCCCTTAAACCATCGAACACGACAACGATCCACAGAAAAAACCATAGATCCCCCTAATCCAACCGGGAATACGACCAGAAACGAGTAAGACAATCTCGAGGAAGATGAACGAGTTAGAGATGACCTTCCCAGCTCGAGTAACCCACACCCCATTCATATAACAACCAGCACTTCCAAAGGCAAAAACATCGCGACCAATACACCTGCCTCACTTAAATGGGATGACTTGACTAGCGAGGACGACGTCTCAGCTTGGTTTTATTCATTAGGCATGGACCTCAAAGATTACCGGGTGAGAGCCTTCGACTTGGACATCGAGGAGACTGGGCATAATTTCCAAGGAGACTGGATGGTATTTTTGTGGCGACCCGACCCGGATCCCAAGACGAGACCCCGAGGTCGTGCCGCCGGAAAGGCACATAACAACAACTAATAGCAAATAGTGGGTAAGGCCATAACGGCGATACGTCAATAACTTTAACACATGCGGAAGCGTAACATAATTAAACGGTGGCGTCCGAGCTAACAAGCTCAAACTAACACAACCAAAGAGATAATAAATATCTCGGTCCAAAAATTAAAATCACGTGACGCAACATTGGGCACGTAGAACAAAACCACATGTCATGAAATAACAATATATAACAATTATATACCAAGTCATCGACGACGTTACAACCGGAACCCAACATTAAACTAAGCCTACAACTCTAGTCTAACATACTTCAACAGCTAAAAACATGCCGGAGAACAAACATAATAAACCAACCAATACATGGTTAACATAACTGAAACATAATCATCATAATACATAAGACACGACTAACACAAGTCGGCTCCCAAAAGATTAAGTACTAAATAACATAAGTACAAATATTAAACACATAAGTCTTGCTACCCTCATAAAGTTTACATAACTTTATGTTCCCATCGTCCTTGCCAAAAGAAAAGATACTAAAACTATAAGGTAGCAACCTTGCCAAAAGCTTCGCCAATGCAACTCGATAATCACTTCGATCCGCTAGCACGACTCGGATCTAGGGAAAACAATCAAAACAAATAGGAGTAAGTCATAAAGACTTAGTAAGTTACTAACATAACTTCCTGTCATGGCATCATGCTCAACAATAATAATTCATGCTATTGACATAATATAACATTTCATAAATAATCATGTCAAGGTATTCATACTTAACAATCTTGAATATCATGTTATCAACAAGTATAACATTTCACTAAATCATTCAACCATCATATCATATCATATTCACGTAGCACATTATTCACATATAAGCACTCGTGAGTCAATTAATATAAAAAGGGATATGATACCATTACCATTTTTTCGCCGTGTCGCTCCTGCAAAAACACGTGCAAATCATATGTGTCCTCGATACCCAAATCGTGGTATCGACGTCCCCGAGACATTCCCTGCTTGAGTTCCATAGTTATCAAATTCATGTTTCCATACTACAACTAAGATCAACTACTTCCCCACCGTGGCCATCGATGGAGGGGGTGTGTGCAACCCGGCGCGGTGATCCATCGAAATCACGAATCCCACAATTCGTGAAGACGATACATCGTCCCGCCAACGACTCAACAAACCGACTCCAGCTGGACTCAAACTTCAAGCACACGTAATACATACTCATATGCTCAAATAAGTAGGCATGTACTCTACAATCATCTAGTCATGCGTTTAAATCACAACTACCACATAAACACATTAGAGATAATATTTAGACTCTAATCCTCAAGTGTTCATCATACACCTCTAAATGCTTGGAGACTTAACCTCCATTAATACTACCCCAAATTCCGTAGGACTTAGGCATATCATTCCTTAAGGTCATACTAACCCAATGGTTAACTCCGTTGAGTCATTTACAAACTTTCAAAAATCAGGGTATAGAAGCCATTGGCCTCAATACTCTCCTATGTCCATACTAACATAAATAAATAGGTTACTAAGGTCATTAAACCCATAAAACCCCAATAAAACATTTAAGTAGGAACATAGAATCAAAGTCACAATTTAGGCATATATATACATTCTAGGCATTTCATCAAATATGATTCTAGCCATTTCATCAAATATGCTCCCAATACTTAAACATGCAAGATAGAATAATTTATCATACATCTCTACACATGAATAACATCATAATCATAATTTATAACATGTTCATCCAACCAAAATTCATCATTTAGCATATAGCAAAAGATGACATCTCTACAAAGCCCTAAGTGCTCTCATTGACCTCAAATAGCAAGATTGTTTTCCCTAGGGACAATGAGACAAAAATAAATAGAAAGAGATGTTGTAACTCACCTTCAATCAGCCCTACAAGCAAACAAAACGAACATGCAAATGTTGGAATGTGTTCTCCTTGTCCTCCTCTTCACTTCTATGGTTGGGATTTGGAAATGGACTCCTCAAGCTTTGGCCACCATTGATGTTCACTCAAGAACTCTCAAGAAACCCTCTCTAACCTTCAAGAAGTATTCAGCCCGTTTTTGGAGAGAATGACTGAAGAAAATGGCTTTAGTGGTTGTATTTGGTCACCCTTTGGCTGAAAAGTGGGGTGGGAAGGTGTGACCAATGCATGTTGGGGTTCTTTCTTGCCAAGTGGCTTTCAATCCATTCAAAACTCCCAAAAGATGTTTAGGACACATTGGTTGATAGTTAGGACGAATTAGAAGTGGTTTAGGATGAGTTTGGGTGGGGTTATGATAGCCAAAATGGAGCAACAATCGAAATAAGTCGTATCAGGAAAAGCAGACCATGCGGTCGCATGGTACCTCCTAGCATGTGACCGCATGCTAGGTATAATCAACCTCCCAAACTTCTGTTCATCTTGCGGGGGCAAGGTCCAAACCCCTTTGCGATAGCAAGGTCTCCAGAGCTCAAAAGGTCTTAAATCAACCCTAAACAACCCCAAACTCAAGGCCAAAGATCCCTAGGCTCAATCCTCACTCAAAGATGGACTAGAACACAACAAACACTCCCGAGAAATGCTCAAACGAGTCAAACGAAGATGAACAACAACTAGGAGTGAGCAACGATCGAATCGACGATGCAACGAGCGTTCAAACAACATCTAAATCATGTCAAGGATGTTATGAATGACATCTAATACTTTTATACATGTTTTCAACATCTAAACACAATCAAAGTCCCAACACATCTCATGTCACAAAGGATGCATACGAGTACAGAAATCAACGTCAATGAACATGCTATTGAATTCGAACATACAAATGAGTTATGTAAACATGTTTATGATGAATATGAAAGTATGAACTAATGTATAAAACAAGCATGCAATAATCTAGGGTATTACAATTTTACTTCGATTTCTTTTTGGTCGGCCTGAGACTTCCCTTAGACCACTTTTTTGCCTAATTCCTTCTTACAAATAATGCCTTACCTTGCGACCTAACCCTCACCACAGTTATATTCCTAGTCGCCTGTACTGTTGCCTGCCGGCTACTCGGGTTCGAGCCCAGCATGGCTCTATTCAGAAAATTCTTTCTTTTTTCCATGGACAAGAAGAGTGGGCGCATTACTGGCCGCTCTAACCCCAACTATTTCAAGCTTCTATCCGAAGGCCCCAATAAAGTCGACTCCTGGGACGGAAAAGCACTGCTTGTTGAATCGCGAGTTGGGTGGCCCTTCGCTCCATACTTAGAAAACTTAGCAGTTGCCAAATACGACAAGAATGCTTTTCGAGCAGGAGAACCCCAGCTCGCAAAAGCTTTTAGGAAATTACTTGGAGTCAGGGAAGGTAAGAACGGGCAAGATTGGGTACTGGACTGGGTAGCCCTTACCTCTTATTCCCCCTTGCTTCGACTGGCCGGGATACTAAGCTGGCATGTTGAAGGAATCGAGCCTAGAGTTACCATGGATGCCGAAGTACCTCACCCCTATTGGGGTAACTGCCACGGTGGTAGATTCCCAAGCGACTGCCCAGATTGCGAGCTGGCTGGAACCAATTGCACCCCCGCTTTCTCACTATATGGTTTGCACATTTAATTTTTTCATCTTGCTCTCCTTTATATCTTAAATCAATCTTTCATTGCTTAAAACTCTTCATAATTCTGTTTGCAGATATGAGGCAACTGGAAGACTCCCAACGGTTCCTCCAAGCTATGAAGAGGGGAGCCACAAGGAGGAACACATAGATGGCCACCTTGGAGCATGCTCGCCTTCCTACGGTTCCTGCTACCAACACCGGGCAAGGATCTGGCCGAGTGACTGAGACAAACCGAGCAGCCATTGCTACTCCTACCCCTGCTATCATTACAATTCCAGCCCCCACTCCAATTGCTCCTACCCAACAATCAAAACGGCCTGCCCCTGAAGCTCCAACCGAGAGAAGAACCAGGTTGCGGACAGATCAAAGCGAACCGGCTGAAGCATCGAGGTCACTGCCCCCATTTGGCAAAGGGAAAAATTTGAGATGCCGGAAACCCGCGAACTTACGGCTCAGTTAATTGCAGAAGTGGCCAATGTACCCGATATGGCCAATCTCAACACTAATAAACGAGGCGGGCATGCATCCACTGTTGGCCTCGGGATGGTGAAGAGGCTCCACCACACTGGCATCCGGAGAAGAAGTACCGAACTTCCCAGCTCAGTTTTGATTAGAGAAATAGGAATGTGCATGACCGAGGTAACCAACTCCCTTACTGTCATCAAAACGAAGTATCATATTGTGCACTCATTTTTCTGACTGTTTTCTTTTCAGATGGCCAGCAAAACTGAGCTCTTGTATGACCGGTTGATGGTGAATCTCAAATCCTCTAGCTCGCTGTCTTCAAAGAAAAACACTCTCGAAGAGCAAGTCAACAGTCTCCGGGCTGAGCTTAAAGAGAGCGAGGAAAATGTGACCACCAAAGTCACCGAGCTCTCCAAAATGGAAGAAGAGAAAAAGATCTTGGAAGCTCATCTAAACTTTTCAAAGAAATCCGAGGAGACAACGCTTAAGAATATAATCCAGGTGAGGAATGAACTCAGAGAGAAGGTCAGCGAGTTGGAGAAAACCAAAAAGGAGGCTGTTGAGAAAGAAAAGAAGTTGAGAGCAAAGCTATCCCGAACCAGCGAGGAGCAGAAAAATGCCATCGTTGCAGATTACAAGAAGTCTGAGGATTTCCAGGCGAGCGTCGAGGAGGAAGCCTACCCATTCTTCCAGCAAGGTATGAATCATGTCCTGAGGCAACTAGCGTGCAGCAGGATGGATATGCAACCAGACCAACTCGCTAAATGGGGAACCAACACGCCTTTTAGCCCATCTGCTCGCCCAGGCCATGCCTTAGTACCTTAAACAGAAGACGAGCTAACTTCCTTGGCTCAGTCAGATTCTCAGGAAGGACTTGCTGCTTGGATCCCTCCACCTACTACCGAGGTCACTATTACCGATCTGATGACTCAGATTTGGATGGCTAAGGCACAAGAGAATGAAACCTTGGCTGCCCAAGCTGCTGGTGACGATGGAGAGGTCATCATTATTGAAGAACCGGCTAGAAATGAAGTAGTTGACCCCGCCCTGACTACTGCTGCCGACCCAACTCAACCTGTTGCTGCTAACCCTTGAAGTGTTTCCGGCCTGCGCGCCACAGTTGTGTTTTTTGGAAAACAATTTGCAAACAATTTACATTTTTCCGGGCTTGTAACATCTTAACATTTCCTGCTTCTGATATTTCTGCCAATGCTCATATTTTGTCTGCTTGCATTCTCATTGATATTTCAAATGTTTCTATTTTGAAAAGCAATATTTTAAATCAAGCAAGTTCATTCCCGGCTTTCTGGAATGAAAAATGCAAGGCCTTCACACCTTCACTCGAGCTGGGACAGCCCGAAATTATGAAGGAGCATGATCGAAGCAACTGGCCCGAACACCAACCCTTTTTCACGAGCAGAGACACCTCTTGCTCGTAAAAGAGAGAATAATCGAGAAAATAACAATCAAAACAACTAACTCAAACACCAACCCTTTTTCACGAGTAGAGACACCTCTTGCTCGTGAAAAAGAGAATAATCGAGAAAATATTGAATAATTTGAACACCAACTTTTACACCGGGCAAGGAAACCACCTTGCCCGCCAAAAGTGTAATCGAATTCGCACCAGACGCATTAAGATGAAAACTGTCATATGCTTATTCATTTCACCACAACAAACTTACAAGATAAGAGAAAAAAGATTAAACAGCTCGCCCACTACCAATCAACGATAGTATTTCTTCAAGTGATATGCATGCCATGGATGTTTCAGCTCGCTTCCATCCTCTGTTCGCAACATGTAGGTTCCTTCCTTAACAATTCTGACTATCTGAAAAGGACCTTCCCAATTGGGAGAAAGCTTCTGATATGATTCTGACCACCAACCAAAAGCCAAGATTGTCACAAGCAAGGGAGAGGCATTGGACGCATGTAGATCAAGGTTCGAGGGTTCATATGAGCATGGATCGAGGTTCAAGGGTTCTAAAATGCATAGAGTATGATTGGAAGATTCAATAGTTCTATACAAACTTAATTCGTGGATTTATTGGAGATTCAGGCTATTACAATGGCTACTCTACAAATTCAAACATGCGTTGTGAAGCCTTAGATTTCATGGATGATGCCTTAAAGACTCAAGAAATGTTTGTTAATGTCATACAATGACTTTGGAAGCTTTTAACGCGTAAAGGAAGACTTTAGGGGGCCAAAATGCAACTTTGAAAATTAGGCCTTTACAAAAAACGGGATTTGTATATTTTCCTTATTTTGGAGGATTTATGTTTCCTAAATAGATTAGGTAACTTGCCTAATTGTTTCCTACATAGATTAGGTAAGTTGAGTAGTTTCCTAAGTGGATTTTAGGTAGTTTCCTAAGTTGATTCAACTTAGACTTTTCCTTTTACTTTTAGATTTAGGATTCACAACCCATATAAATAAGGGTTGTGGCTTATTGTTTTGGAGAACTTTCTGTTTAATGATTAATATAGTTTTTGAGTGTTTTTCAAAACCTCCTTGTTCTTCATTGAACTTGTGATTATTTGGTGAGAGGCTAAGTAATCGAAACCCGAACTTATCAATAGGATATTCATCCCTATTGTGGCGTTCTTCCTTATACCAAGGTTCGTGTTCGTCTCGTAATTGGATCGCGGAGTACCACGTTCAATAACGGATCGTAGCATTGGGTCAAGATGTCACAATCCATCAATTCATTGACGTTCTTCGCTTGTTGTGCTGCGTGCTCTTTGATTCCTCATCGTGAGTACGCATCTAGGAATCATATCATTTGGTATCAAAGCTAAGTTTCGTTTCCATAATCTATCTTACTTTAAATTGTTCTTATTTTGATTATCAATTTGTTTCTCTTCCTACTTCGAATTAGGGTCTTCAATCCTAATTTGTTCATTTCGATTTCTTTGTTTTTGTTATTTCAAGCCCTAAATCTTCTAGGGTTATAAATCAAAAAAAATTTTGTTACTATTCACCGATTACTGTTCACGTCGTTACTATTCACGGCACTGTTCAATGCTACTGTTCATCGCACTGTTCACGGCACTATTCACGTGTTACTGTTCACGGCAGAATTAAAAAAAATCTGTTGTTTAAATTTATTTCGGACAGCTTAGAACAAAAAAAAAAGTATTCGGACAAAAAAAAAACTGATCCAAAAAAAAAAGAAAGAAAATTCAGATTAAAAATAATCAGAAATCTGAAATTAAAAAAAGAAAAAGAAAATTGCTAGTTGCCGAAAATTGTGATTGCTTGAAAGTGATAATTGCTAGTTGTGCGAATTGAGAAGCTTGAAGTATAACTTTCATCTAGGTTCGAGAATAAATATCGAATCTTGTTATACAATTGATCATTGAGCCAATCGTCCTTGAAATTCTACTCTTAATTTTCTTTTCTCTACACGTGATTCTTATTGATTAAGTTTCTTGGTTTTGCTTGCTTTGTTAATCTCTATTTAATTGCTTAGTTCTTTTAGAACTTGGAGGAATTGAAAGTGAGGGAGAGTAGGTAAACACGAGATGAGTGACATTAATTGAGTAATACACGTAAGGGAGTGGGTGAGGTGATTTTATTTTGCTAATAAAATTTCTTGCAGGTACACCATGTCTAAAACAAGTGAGAATGATGTTCCTACCTTTGATATGAGACTTTATATGGAAGGTTTTGTGAGAGATTTGCATAAAACTATGAGGGAGAAAAAGGAGGATCTAATGGAGGAGATTTGGAAAATTTGTAGTGAAAAAAAGAAAAGAATAAGAGAGGGAGGTAATGAATCTAATGATGTGCCAAGACGTAGAATAGATGAAAAAATTAATTTTGAGAAATATTGGAAGGATCTTCGGTTGCAAATTAAGAACCAAAAACTAAAAGAAGTGGAGGTAAATAAGGGTGGAAAAAATTCTTCTAAACCTTTTCCAATAGGTGATGAGAGAGAAAACAATATAGTAGTTAGGAGGATGTTAGAAGTGAGAGTTCCAACTATTGAAGAGATTGAAAAGGAGAAAATTTTCTTTACTAAGTGCAAAGTGCAAGAGCGAATTTGTGGGGGTGATCATTGATGGAAATAGTTGCACTAATGTTGCTAGTGTGACCATGGTTGAGAAATTAGGGTTACCTACAACCAAGCATCCTAAACCCTACAAGTTGCAATGCTTGAATGGAGGAGGTATGTTGAGGGTGAACAAGCAGGTTCTTGTGAAGTTCAAGATTAGAAGATATGAAGATGAGGTGATGTGTGATGTGGTGCCAATACGACAAACTCATTTATTGCTAGGGCGACCTTGGCAAGTTGAGAGGGTGTTAATTATGATGACAACACAAAAATACATTCATTTGTACACAATCAAATAACCATTAAGCTTGTACCATTGACTCCAACACAAGCTTATGAGAATTTTATGATGATAAGCTCAATAGCTTGTGAAGAGAGAAAGGCTAGTGAGGAAAAGAAAATAGAGAAGCCTTTAAAAAAAGAGAGCTTGATAGAAAATAAAGAGAGTTTGGCTAGAGAGAAAAGTGAGGAGAGTGAGATAGTCAAGAAAAAGGAGAGCTCAAGTGAAAATAATGAGAGTTTGGCTAGAGATAAAAGTGAGTTTTGTGAGATAGCCAAGAAAAAGGAGAGCTTGAGTGAAAACAAGAGTGAGAGGCTGGTTTTAGAGACTAGTGAAAGATGTGAGATAACCGGGCAAAAGGAGAGGAAAATTAGTGTGTGCTCCCAAAAGAAAGAGTGTGAGAAAGAGAAAGAGAAAGAAAGTGAGGCAAATTTTGATACTTATCAAGTTAATGTTGTATTGTCAAAATCTATTGTTTCTTTTTCCGAAACTTTTCAAGAGGCACCACCAAAAGAAATTGTGAGATTCAAGATGGAATACCAACAATGTAAGGAGATTGTTGTAGAACCTACATTTTCTCAAAGGTATGATCTTAATCTTTTTTGGAAAAATAAGTTGTGTGGTGAATTGTTACATGTTAAGCACCATGACATTGAGAATAAGCTCAATAGAGTTGTTGTTGAGTTTGGAAAATTGAGTGGTCTTGTGGACACTTGTGTCATGGGTGAAATTGTTAAGCCACCTAAATTATTGCATATTAAACACCATAACTTGGGTGAGAAATTCAGAATTTTTAGAAGTGTTGCTTTGAAAAATTTGATTAGTTTTATGAGTGACTTGTTCATAAGAGAGATTGTTAGACCATATGACATGTGCGGAAAGTTTCAATTGCAAAATTTGGATAGTCACCATGGTCTAAGTGATTGGATGAAATATGGTGAATACCTTGGTGATGACTTAAATTTGACATTGCATAAACCTAATCATTCGTATGTGGATCCATTCATGGATGTTACATTGGTTGTTAATATGGTAGGATTGAATTGCGCATTGCAAGTTGGAAAGAAAATTTTGAATTTTGCATTGGGGATTTCTATGTTTCACCAAGATATGAGTTCTAAACTTGTGATTATGCATGATGTTTCTATGATGAATTATTTTGTTGCATGTCATAAGATTGTTGAAGTTTCCCATGATGCGTTGATGTTTCATAAAATTTATGGATTGCATGATATATATACAACTTTATCTTCTTTGTTAGATCCAATTCTTCATAAGCATGTAAAACCTTGGAAAGGTGATGAAATTCATATTGTTGATGATTATAGGCATGTTTTAACACATGATCTGACTTTTGAGCATAAAGGATGTTTATCCTTGAGATTACACTCTGATTGTAATTTCTTATTGTTGCATGATTCAGTATTGATAAATATAGATATGCAAAAGATGAAAGTTGCTAGGTTGAACTTTAAACTCGGTGAAATCAATTGTTTGTTTCAAATCGAGGAATTAAGTAAGTTGATGAGCGAAAGATTTGATTATGGTAGTATCTTGGCTTATATAATCATTTTATTAATTAGCATGATTTATTGTATATGCTTTGTATTGCATAAAGTTTTGATGTTGAGCATGGTTGTACTAAAAAGGGGATTTACTAGGTTAATGTTTAAACCTAGAGATTGTGGTTCTATAAAGGATTTTCATGAGGGAACATCAAGTTGTGATATCTTGATGAGTGAGATTATAAATATTGATGGATTTACTTGTCATGACAGATTTGGATACATGAGTTGGTATGCCATATTGCATATTATCTTATTATACTTATTGATATCTTTCATTGACATTCCTTATAATGATCTCGTTGTGTTTAATGTTGCATATGTGATGTTGTCATTCATGGAAAGTCACCGAGTGATGCAAGTGAGATATGTTAGATTGGTATTTGAACCCGGTGATAGGGTTTGGATGTGTTTAATGGTGGGTCACGTTCCTACACCAAGAGATGTTTGTACTAAATTGTTACATAACCCATTGTGTGCTAACAATGTTGTTCATGTGGTAGTGCATAGTTTTGTTATGTTTCTTCTACAGTTAAAGGAGGAAATCTTTATGGAGTACCAAAGTGTACCTATGGAAAGTCAAGCGAGAATGGTCTTTGATCCCGGTGATTGGAGATACATGGACTTGCATGGAATGGTTTGTAAACATGGAGAGTCTGAGCAAATCGACGACATGAAATCATATGGTAAGCTTAATTTTAGAGACTATATCTTGGTTACTAAATCGTGTCTATGTGATGAGGTCTTGATTTGAGGACAAATCCTTTCCAAGAGAGTGAATGATATGATTCTGACCACCAACCAAGAACCAAGATTGTCACAAGCAAGGGAGAGGCATTGGACGCATGTAGATCAAGGTTCGAGGGTTCATATGAGCATGGATCGAGGTTCAAGGGTTCTAAAATGCATAGAGTATGATTGGAAGATTCAAGAGTTCTATACAAACTTAATTCGTGGATTTATTGGAGATTCAGGCTATTACAATGGCTACTCTACAAATTCAAACATGCGTTGTGAATCCTTAGATTTCATGGATGATGCCTTAAAGACTCGAGAAATGTTTGTTAATGTCATACAATGACTTTGGAAGCTTTTAACGCGTAAAGGAAGACTTTAGGGGGGCCAAAATGCAACTTTGAAAATTAGGCCTTTACAAAAAACGGGATTTGTATATTTTCCTTATTTTGGAGGATTTATGTTTCCTAAATAGATTAGGTAACTTGCATAATTGTTTCCTACATAGATTATGTAAGTTGAGTAGTTTCCTAAGTGGATTTTAGGTAGTTTCCTAAGTTGATTCAACTTAGACTTTTCCTTTTACTTTTAGATTTATGATTCACAACCCATATAAATAAGGGTTGTGGCTTATTGTTTTGGAGAACTTTCTGATTAATGATTAATATAGTTTTTGAGTGTTTTTCAAAACCTCCTTGTTCTTCATTGAACTTGTGATTATTTGGTGAGAGGATAAGTAATCGAAACCCGAACTTATCAATAGGATATTCATCCCTATTGTGGCGTTCTTCCTTATACCAAGGTTCGTGTTCGTCTCGTAATTGGATTGCGGAGTACCACGTTCAATAACGGATCGTAGCATTGGGTCAAGGTGTCACAATCCATCAATTCATTGACGTTCTTTGCTTTCCGTGCTGCGTGCTCTTTGATTCCTTCATCGCGAGTACGCGTCTAGGAATCATATCAGCTTCCCCCATTCTGATCGATGGCCTGTTGCCTCAATTTTACGGAGAACCCACTCCCCCACAGCAAATGATCGACCACGAACCCTTTTATCGTGATGGGCCTTTGCTCGTTGTTTGTAATTAGCCATTCTCATTTTGGACTCCAATAGTTTTTCTTCTAACAAATCCAGATCGGCTGCCCGAGCTACAATGTTGGATTCTGCATCATAATGAGATACTCTATGATTGGGCAGGTACATCTCCACCGGTGCCATGGCCTCAGATCCATAAGCCATAGAAAAAGTCGTTTCCCCCATTGCCCCCTGACCATTGTCCTAACCGCCCACAAGGCTGAGGGTAACTCATCCACCCATCTTCCTGCCTTATCTTCAAGATTTCGCTTAAGAACATGTAGGACTTGCTTATTAGCGGCCTCAGCTTGACCGTTACCCTGAGGAATAGCAACCGATGACTGCCAATGCTTCACGCGCATCTGCTCGCATGCCTTTGTGAACTTCTCTGAGAATTGAGTCCCATGATCGGATACTATTGCCCGGGGTACTCCAAAACGGTACCATATATGCTCGTGCACGAAGTCGATCACATTGACCTCTCTAATTGTTGCCAAAGGCTTGGCTTCTATCCATTTAGTAAAATAGTCAACAACTACCACTGCATATATAAACTTCGAACGAGCCAAAGGAAACGGGCCAATGAGGTCTATACCCCACATATCAAACGACCATGATGCCACCACAGGAGTCTGCTCGGTAGAGGGTAACTGAGGTATATCGGCATAACGCTAACACTTATCACAGCGCCGAACATACATTTCTGCATCTTGCCTCAAAGTAACCCAATAGAACCCCGCGGCCAAAACTTTTTCTGCCAAAGACTGTTGGCATGGATGTCTGATCGATGTTTTAATTAATCTTTTTCCTTGCAAGTGGACAAGACTATTATAGAATAGTATTGGAAGAAAGGGTCGAACCCACAGAGACAAGTGATCACGAACAGTGCAGTTTATTGATAGCAACTTATTAATCTAAAAGGGGGGTTTTTATATTTAATTCTATTCTAAACTACTATTTATATTTAGATATGTACCTAATTAGTAGTAATTACAGATATGAAGATCTTATGGTGGGTGGCAATCTAGGATTCTGGGTTTCAATTGTATCTCCTTTTTTGTTCATTTCATAATAATTATCATTCAATGTCTTGGGTTCGTTCACTAAATATAGATATAGTCTGTTGAACAATTGGTTCAGCCTCCATCCCTGCAAAATTCATCCATTCTATATCCTAAGCACAAGAACTGTAATCTAGCTGTCACCTAGATTTATGATCTATCTGTCACCTAGATCATGTATGAACCTGGTCCTAACTTATCACTCTCGTGCATCGATAGGTCCAATTTATTGTGTTGGTGAGCCAGTGTACGACATATGCACAGTGGTCATGCAGTTATCCGCACCTCTAGGCCTTTATTATTTGCGATTACATTCATTTGTTCAAAGCAAAATAATATAGGGATTGAAAAACAACACAATCAACAAGCATTGAACGAACATATATATAAGAATCAAAACATAAATTTGATATAAGTTACCTCCCACCTCCTAGATTATGGATGATTTAGTTCATCATAGACAATGAATAGCACATGGAGATGATCGGATACATGATTTGATCTTCAATACTTGTAATTACACAAACTAATTATGATATACAATCTAAAAACTACCTAAAATCTACCTAAGACTGCTTCCAGCCGATTTTTTCTATATGTTGGGCTCAGCATCTGACTTCTATATATACTCGGGAGTTGTAATTCAATCGAATGATTGTGTGAAAATCCGAAAATCAAGCATTCTGACTACCTTGCGGTCGCAAGGTGTTGAGTACCTTGCGTCCGCAAGGTCTCCAGTTTGTCCGGCCTTTGGAATTCTTGGTTTCTGACTTATGCTCCGTACTGCCTACCTTGCGGTCGCAAGGTCTGGGGCACCTTGCGTCCGCAAGGTGTCCAGAATTGACAGCCTTCATTCTTTCTTCATTTTTCCTTTTTGGCCCTTCTTAAAATTTGCACTTAAAACCCTGGAGTTTGGCATATTTTCACAAACAACCCTGAAACTTACAAAACTCACCGAAAACATATATTAGTAGCCAAAAGCCTCGTGAAATAGCATAATTTAAGTCATAGAAGCATAAAAAATCGACGTATAAAATACATCGATCAATGTCCTCCACATTTTCCTTCGTGAACTTCTCCCAATATGCCCTCGGTCATCTCTGGTCGTACACACCTGAGCAAAGGTCTAGTATACGATCGACGATAAAGTATCTTATCTAGAATAACATACCGGTAAGCCCGCTTCTGAATGGTCCGAGCTTCCGACTTGTGCTCGGGCAAGGTTCCCTGCTCGATGTAGGCCTTCAATCATCTATCCAACACTTCGTGGCAGGCTCAATGTCCACAATCACCTCTTTTTCTATCACTGGGACCTCCAAGTATTCAATCATGACCCCTGGATGCAGAGATTGAATTTCGTCCTCGGCCATCTTGGATAGGTAGTCCGCGCGCATATTATCCTCGTGACCAATTCGCACCAACTCCTAGTAGTCAAAATCCTTCAATACTTCATTGACCATGGCACATTAGCGAACTAGGACCGGATGATGGACAACATAATCGCCCCTTACTTGATTCACGACCAACTGTGAATCACAGTAGATAATCACCTCTCGTACTCCAATGTCTTGCACGAGCTCAAGCCCTGCAATCAAGGCTTCATACTCTGCCTAGTTATTGGATGCTGGAAACTTGAAACGAATGCCTTTTCAAACTCCACATCCTGCTCGGGCGGGACTAACACCAAACTTGCTCCACTTCCAAACCTACTGGTTGAACCATCCACATGTAACTCCCAGCAATAATCTAGCCGGGGCCTTCGAACTGGTGCACTTGTTGATGCAGTCTGAGCTGAAACCTCCTCCTCGCTCGAATCCTTGAAGCTAGTCTCAGCCACAAAATCTACCAAAGCTTGTGCCTTAATTGCCCGTCGAGGCTGGTAATCGATCTCAAACTCAGCTAGCTCGATAGACCAGGTGAGTAAACGACCAGAGGAATCTGGCTTATGCAAAATTTTCCGGAGAGGCGTGTCCGTGTACACAATGATGAAGTGTACAAAAAAATAAGCTCGAAGTTTTCGAGCAGCAACAACAAGCAAATAGGCTAACTTTTCTGCATTTAAATATCGTCCCTCCACCGCGGTGAGGGCCTTGGAAACATAGTACACATGCTTTTGTAAATTACATTCTTCTCTAACTAACACAGCGGCCACAGCCTGCTCTGTGGCCGCTAAATACACAAGCAACTTTTCACCAAAGACCGGGCTGCTTAACAAAGGAGGCTGCCCAAGATACTCGACCAGCCGCTTGAAGGCTTCTTGGCATTCCTTCATCCACTCAAACCCTTTGTTTCCACGGAGCACCTTGAAAAACGGCAAGCACCTCTCTGCCGACTTGGAAATGAAACGACCAAGAGCTATAACTCGACCATTGAGCTTCTGAACATCCTTGATGCAGCGAGGAGGCTTCATAGTGACTAATGCTTTATTTTCTCTGGGTTGGCCTCTATCCCCCTTTCTGTCACCATGAACCTCACGAATTTTCCTGCCTTCACCCTGAAAACACATTTGCTCGGGTTAAGCTTCATATTATTTTTCCTGAGGTTGCCAAAAGTTTCTCCCAAGTCAACTGTGTGGTCGTACCCTTTGGTCTTCACCACCATATCATCAATGTAGGCCTCCACGTTTCTGCCGATCTGCGAGCTGAAGACCCTATTCACCATCTGTTGATACGTAGCTCCTGCATTCTTCAGGCCAAATGGCATCATTTTATAACAATACAACCCCCCTGCTGCTCGGAAAGCTGTCAAGGCCTTATCCTTCTCGCTCATCTTCACTTGATGATACCCGTAGTATGCATCAATAAAACTTAGAAGCTCGAACCCCACTATAGCATCCACCAGCTTGTCAATGCGAGGAGGGGGATAGCAATCCTTTGGATAAGCCTTATTCAGGTCGGTGAAGTCGACACACATTCTCCATTTGCCATTAGCCTTTTTGACCATAACAACATTAGCCAACCAGGTTGGATAATGTATCTCTTCAATGATATCAGCACTGAGGAGCTTCTCCACTTCTTCTTTGATAGCTTGATCTTTCTCGGCAGAATATACTCTAGGCCGCTGTTGAACTGACCTGAAAGATGGATCCACACTGAGACAATGGATAGCTACATCCTCGCTCACTCCTTGCATATCCTCTGGTCTCCATGCGAACACATCCAAGTTGTCTTGAAGCTGCCTGACCAGATTAGTGCGAGCTTCAGCTAATAGTGCCTTTCCAATTTTTATCTTCTGCTCGGGGTAATCAGAGTTGATAACCACCTCTTCAAGCTCATCTTGAGCTGTAAACTCCGGTTCATCCCGCATTTGGAGTGTATCACACTCCACTTTCTTTTCTTCCTCAGCTTGAACTTCAACTGTATCAAGTTGATCCACATCCATGTCCACCACTTGCTCGGCCTGTCCCCCAGACCCCAATGTCGGCAAAGGACAAACAGCTTCCTCGGAACTTTCTGCCTCTGGTACCAATCCTGGATCAACACCCTGCTCGATCTGTCCTCCCGACCCCAACATCGGCAAAGGACAAACATCCTCCTCGCGATTACACCGCTCATCTTGAACCAACTCCTCGCCGACCACAATAATCGTGGACGGTCCCACAGTCACATTAGATTTTTCCTTGGTACTAATGGTAATTTTCTGCTCGCCATTGATCGATGTTTTATTTAATCTTTTTCCTTGCAAGTGAACAAGACTATTATAGAATAGTATTGGAAGCAAGGGTCGAACCCACAGAGACAAGTGATCACGAACAGTGCAATTTATCAATAGCAAATTATTAACCTAAGGGGGTTTTTATGTTTAATTCTACTCTAACTAATGTTTATAGATGTTTAACTAATTAGATAGTAATAACAGATATGAAGATCTTATGGTGGGTGGCAATCTAGGATTCTGGGTTTCACTTATATCTCCTTTATGTTTAATTCATAATAATGTCATTCAATGTCTTGGGTTCGTTCACTAAATATAGATATAGTCTGTTGAACAATTGGTTCAGCCTCCATCCCCGCAAAATTCATCCATTCTATATCCTAAGCACATGAACTGTTAATCTAGCTGTCACCTAGATTTATGATCTATCTGTCACCTAGATCATGTAAGAACCTGGTCCTAACTTATCACTCTCGTGCATCGATAGGTCCAATTTATTGTGTTGGTGAGCCGATTACGACATATGCACTTGGTCATGCAGTTATCCGCACCTCTAAGCCTTTATTATTTGCGATTACATTCATTTGTTCAAAGCAAAATAATATAGGGGTTGATAAACAACACAATCAACAAGCATTGAATGGATATATATATATATATATGAATCAAAACATAAATTCGATACAAGTTACCTCCCACCTCCTAGATCAAGGATGATTTAGTTCATCATAGACAATGAACAACACATGGAGATGATTGGATACATGATTTGATCTTCAATACTTGAAATTACAAAATCTAACTATGTTATACAATCTAAAAACTACCTAAAATCTATTAAAGAGAGCTTCCAGCCGTCCTCCTTATGCTTTGGCTCGACATCTGGCTTCTATATATACTCGGGAGTTGTAATTGGATCGAATGACTGTGTGAAAATCCGAATAAGTCGCATTCTGACCACCTTGCGGTCGCAAGGTGCTGGATACCTTGCGTCCGCAAGGTCTCCAGTATGTGTGGCCTTTTGATTTCTTGGTTTCCGGCTCAAGGACTCGTACTACCTACCTTGCGGTCGCAAGGTCTGGAGCTCCTTGCGTCCGCAAGGTGTCCAGTGTTGACAGCTTTTATCTTTTCTTCATTTTTCCTTTTTGACCCTTCTTGAAATTTGCACTTAAAACCCTGGAGTTTCGCGTATTTTCACAAATAATCCTGAAACTTACAAAACTCACCGAAAACATATATTAGTACCCAAAAGCCTCGTGAAATAGCATAATTTAAGTCATAGAAGTATATAAAATCGACGTATAAAATACATCGATCAGCCATCTTCCAAGGTCAACTTCTGCTTCTTCCTTTGACTATCTCGTACATACTCCAACACTGCCCGGGGTTGACTCTTTAGCACCCCTACTCCATGGTCGGTGTAAAACTTAGCACGTTGGTGGGGAATGGAGGCAACCATTTGGAACTTAGTCATGCTCGGTATCCATAAAATGATGTTGTAAGGGGACTTCAAATCGATCACCATAAAGGTGATTTTCTCAACTCGAGTACGACTTCCTTCACCAATGAAAACTTCTACCTCGACCGTACCTTTTACTGGTACTTTATGATTGGTGAAGCCCTCCAGCATCCCCGCATAAGGCTTGAGGCGGTCATCACTCAGCTCTAAGCCTTGAAAGCACGAATAGTACAACACATCCAGTTCACCAAGACCAAGATTAGCCCATTAAAGCCGAGACAATCAAGGACTCCTCACATTACTCACATTTATTACCCCTCGCCATTAACCGGTATAGTCTCTCCCTCGCCCCACCTTTGACAAAGAATATATCTGCTTGCCGAGATGAGTTGGTGTGGGCTCCTCATCCATAATCACATTTATTACCCCTCTGATTAGGGGTACATCTCTTCGGGGAACATTCCCCCTGTTTCCGCCATCTCTCTTGAACCGGTCTAACTGACCTTCATTAATCAGCTTCTGAATGACCTTTTTCAGCGGCCAACATTGTTCCGTCGTATGCCCATAATCATCATGATAGGCACACCTCTTACTCCAGTCCCTGGAATCCGCCGTCTCAGGGTTCATACGTGGTGGTCGGGGTAACTCATCCCGAATTTCATACATGATGTCTTCGCGCAGTGTATTAAGCGGGGTAAGATCAGCCTCCCGTAGAAACTCTCTTGGGCGGTCATACCGCGACTTGCTTTTGATGTATCCCCCGCTCGTATTCTGGCCGCTACCCTTGGGATTACCTGCGACCTCAGTATTCTCCTTCGTCTTATCCTTCTTAGTGGTCTCACCCGCACACCACTTCTGAGCCCGCATTAACATTTATGCCTGTGTTTTGGGCTCGCGCATGCTCAATTCAGATCTCAGTCCACCTTCTCGTTCGAGCAAACCCGTTTCAAAACATAAAGTCACTTCCTGCTCGGTCAACCCAGGAACCTGCTCCAATACTTTTGTGAGTGTGCCCGAGGTCCCAAAATCCGCTAAGAACTTTGCTCACAGGTCAGCCCAGTTATTGATTGATCTGTGCGGAAGAGCTCCCATCCATGCCAACGCCTTTCCCTGTAACTCTCCCACAAAAGCTCGAATTTTCAACGCCTCGTCTGATGTTACAAGGCTGATCTAGGACTCGAATGACATCAACCAATCTCTCGCTTTGGTTTTCCCCGTATACTCCTTAATATCCGGGAAGATGAGTCCCTGTGCTGGTGGTGCATTCTCAATCCAAGGAGCCAAAGGACTGGCTGAAGTTCCCAGAAAATTTTCATCTAGGGTTTTGCCCTACTCCCATGCTTCCATATGGCGTTTCAAATCTTCAAAGTCCTGCATGTTAATGGTTAGAGGCAAACCACCCAAGGGCTGAGACTGTAACGCGGGCACAGGAGGGGCCTATGGGGGTCCCATAGCTCCCAGAGCTTGAGCAACGCCCACGGCCTGCACCACCTGCGCCTGGGCTGCACCGGCGAGCTGAGGCAATGGCTCATTAGCCAGCAAATTTCTCTGAGCGTCTGATTGTTGCAACTCCCTTCTTTCTCTGGGCTGATGTGATAAGTGTACTTGAGACCGTCTAGGAGAAAGCGTCCTGTGACGGCGAGCATGAGATCTCTTGGGAGATGGAGTGCGGTGACTGCGAGCATGCGATCTTCGGAGTGAGGGCGAGCGAGGACGACAGTGGTGCGACCTTCACGGAGAAAGTGATCGACGATGACGGCGAGATTGTGCCGAATCATCTCCCACTCGGGGTCCCAGCCGAGAATGCACACTCGGTACAACCCTGTGACTAGCTCGGCCTTCCTGCTGATTACGTCCCTTTGATTCCCGCTCACGCTGCTGCGAGGGGACGAGTACTGGATTTAACTGATTTCCCCGGTTCTTGATCCACTCGCAGCCTGACCCGGTGTAGGCAACCCAGGTAGGGGTTCCAACTCAATGGGTAGAGGCGGCTTACCCATTGCAATCAACTGCAGGTTTAGCTGATGCATCTGCCCCAAATATATAGCCCTTTGACGAAGAGCCTCCTCCTGGAATTCATTGGCCAGTCCAACAGCCGCCACTGCACTCCTAGCTAAGGAATCTAAACCCCGTCGTTGATTAAGCTGGTGCCGGACATCATGAGGGGGTGGATTATTGCCAGCTGGAAGGTTAAGACTAGGGGTTGCATGCACTTATTCCTGATTGCTACCATTAACGCCATTAACACCGTTTTCCGCCATAGCTTACACTTACCAAGAACTAAATTCGACTTCACAGAAAATGTTTCCTTCGATTCCCGGCAACGGAACCAACTGATGCGTCCAAATCAATCTCAGGACACACTGGGCTTCTTCAATCTGGATATCTGGCTTTCAATACTCCTGCAATCACTAAAGCCTAACTCTGCAAACAAGCACAAACGATGAACTAGGCAGGGGCACTTCCTGCAAAAGCCCTCCGGCGTAAGAATTATTACAACAGTTCACTAAGTCAACAATTTGACAGAGTTTAGGCTAGTAAATTAGAATCACATACCTCCCTCCTCCATTTCGAGGGGTTTTTATAGCTGGTGCCGGAGAGTAACTGCCCATTAAATGTGGTGGCGTATTTGGCGGGCATATTAACTGCCATAGTAACTACCACGTCCAACATAACGGTCTCATCATGGTGGTGATGACGAGTTTCTCGGAAGTAACCGCTCACATTCAAGACAACCGTTTCCTTAACAAACGAGCATGGTAAGTCCTGCTCGCTGCGCACTGTTGCCCGCTGGGTAAGCCCCCAGCTCGCTATAACTTAACCCGCGGGAGGCTAAGCCCCCAGCTCGCGATATGTTAATGGCTGCTGCCTATTTCACTGTGCCTCGAAACTTGGAGTGCACGTGCTCTGCTTGTGACTGGTGAAGATATATGTGTCAGGCACGTGACTGGTGTCTTGGGCCTGTCGGGCCGGGCAGCTCATAGTCATTAATCATTACTAACTTTACTAAATACCCCCTCCGTCCCTAAGTTATCGTCCTCCTTTCTTTTTTCGTCCATTCCAAAATAATTGTCCAGTTTGAAACTTACCTTTTTAGAACATCACTTTTAACACTTTACCCTTACTTTTCACCATATTTTAATTATGAGCCACATACACATAGACTTTAAATGAAACTATATATTAAATCAATATAAATAATCAATATAAATTATCAAGTCAATTGTTTTTTCTTAATCCGTGCGTCGGGTCAACTAGGACGATAATTTAAGGACGGAGGGAGGATAAATTTTTCAACGAACTCTAAGATCTTGCTAACATTATTATTTATGTTTGTGTAAGCTAAAAACATGAATTTTTAATTTTATTCAACCTTTGATTAAGAAAAAATACCTAAATCGATGAAACCCAGCTGAAGTTAAGAATTAACCCACAACGATGGACTTATTTTGTCATCATTGGACCAACATTCGTTAGTGATTAAATTTTGCTCACCGGCTCACACGCGAAACATTAGCGCCCAATTTTTCATTTCCTCTTGATGACAAAAAAAATTACCGCCACCTATTTTTCATCGTTATTGGGTTATGTTTGTCTACAAAATATCGTGTTTTTTTACGAAATGTTTTTTGTCGCCAAATAAGTGCGTATTAACTACAAAAACTTTTGTTTGTAGTAAAAACATAATTTTTTACTACGAGTTTTAATTTGTAGATAAAAATATCGTAGCCAATTCATCATTATCTTGTAGTGGTAATACATATCCTCATTTGGTAATAATAATTTTAAATTTTTTATAACCAACATCTCTTCTTAAATAATGTGGGATACATCTCTTCTATTATATTGATGATAGAAGTAAAAGTCTCTTATCTAAAGACTTTTAAAACCAACATTATTTTTTTAACAAATGTAGAATATCTCTTCTATTAGTAATAATAGTCAAAGTCTTTTATCTAAAATTAAAATCAATATCACTTTCTAACCAATATGAGATATACATATTCTATTGATAATAATGGTAGAAGTCTTATATTTAAAGACTTTAAAAACAAACATTATCCTCTATCAAATGTATGATACATCTATTCTATTGGTAATAATAGTATTTTTAAAACTAACATTAATTTATAGCCAATGTGTGATACATCTTTTCTATTAATAATTGTTGAGAATGTGATGGCTCGTTTAACCAGACAACAGCCTAGTTTCATTAACTCCTTTATAGAGAAATTTCAAAAGGTCTTCTCTAATTGTGAAGGATAGTATATATTATTCTCATTATGTTCCACTTTTTTGCGCGCCATTGTAGTTGATTTACCGTATTGATCTTAAACGTTTGTTGGATTCACCATTAAGCATCAATAGTTTGTTGAGTTATTTATCCCCCAATATGTTATATGTTCATGCCTCAAGAGGCCTTTGGTGATTGATATTAAATCTTGCACTGTTCCAAATCCTTCAGCCTCGCAGTATAGGGGCAATGATCATCTAAGACTAGAGTTGTCAAAATGGGTTGGCGGGGCGGGCTAGCCCAAAAACATGGCAGGCCTAAGAAATGCCAACCCAACCCACCTCTTTTAGGTGTCGCGTTGGGCTAGCCCAACGGGCCCAAGCCTTTTTGACACCTCTAGCCGAGTCAACCCACAACCCACTTCAACCCGTCATTTGGCAGGGCGGGGCAAACCAGCCCAAAAAAGTGGCGGGCCTAAGAAATACCAACCCAACCCACCTCTTTTAAGTGGCGGGACGAGCTAACCCAACGGGCCCAACCCATTTTGATAGCTCTATCTAAGACTTCATCCCACATTACGCTAACATCCTTGAAATTGTTTGATAAGTGAGAACATTAATCCAATTCTTTAATGCCGTATCGGTACGTACAAGAAAATACAGGATTGAGAAATAGAACTATATAAATATTACTCCCTCCGTCCTGGACAAAGAGTCTCTGTTTGAAAAATAGAATACTTCAGGACTTTTTTCTTCTTTGACGCAAGTGAGTAAGAGCTCTTGCGTTTGTTGGTTCGGTCTTGAGGTGGGGAGGGGGGAGAACGCTTTGTTTGTGTCAACATTGAAGTGAAGGAGGGAGAATGGGAGGGAATCCGTTTGTTTTTTGGGTGTATGTAGAAGTGTAAAATGGGAAATGCAAGGGGTGTGCAATTAGTATATGGATAGATTTAAAATAAAGGAGGGGTGTGTATGTAAAATATGGGTGTATGCAAAAAATATCCGTAAAATCATTTTATCCAATATTTTAATAATTTTTAATTGGTAGATAGATTATTCACTCTCTCTGGCAAATGCATGTTTGTAAACTTACCATTGACATTAGTAAATGATAACCGATCCAAAGCCAAGTCTAAAATGGTTAAAAATGTTTAGGCCTTTATATTCTATTTGGAGATGAATAGGTCTCCTGTAACACCGTCTTACGGATCTTAATTCGTAAGACTCTCTTACACTTTAACCCATCTTATTAACCCATCAATACACGATAAATCAAATAAAAAAGATTTATTTTACAAAAAATATCTATAAAACCGTCTTACGTTATTTTTATATTATATGGAAGAATAGATTTGAACAACAGACTGATGCCTTTATTCTAGTTTTAAATATTCACTGCAGTCATCGGCTTAAAAAGCTCTTCCAGAGCCACTTAAAAAATGGCTACACCAGTACATTTTCAGTTTCAATCTTACCCGCGCAAATTCCAATTTTCTCCTTTCCCTCCCGCTCTTCTATCCTCTCTCAAATTTGCTGTGAATCGCTCACTGTCGACGCCCGCGCTCGTAGAACCAAACGCCGTAGAGCACCTCTGAAGTCGCCGGACACTGATATGTTGGTCAGTATTCCGATACCATCATTTAGGCGACATGATGTAGACGACGAGCCCTTCTTAGATCCCAGAAATCGTAATTTCCTTTTTCTCTTTCTCATAATTATAGAAGTATTTCTATATTTACGTCTTAAATTAGGTGGTTGAATTTAAGTTATGCGTTCTTGCCGTTGTTAATTTCATTTACATGGCAATTGGCATTTCAGTATGTGGTGAAACCGAGATCCTATAAAATTCGTGTTTTTTCCCGAAAATTTCACTTGGACAAGAAATTTCTATATTACACTAATATTGATGTTAATAAATAAATAAATAAATAAATAATTAAATTGTTTGAGCGTTAGAGTTTGTTATGGTAGCTATGATAGTTGATAAGGATATGATTGTGTGTGCTTCAATTGTAAATCGATTTAGATACAACTGAATTAACTACTCAAACAATAATTAACTACTTTAATTAAAAGACATTAGCCTTGCACTTTCGGGTTCCCTGCCTAGAAGCAGGATGTGAACTCTATGGAACCCGGCTGCCCCCTCCTTGCATGCTTCCTCTCTAGCCACTCCATGTGATCCCTCAAATCCATGACATGTAAGTCCCTTATTCCCCACGCAAGGATCTCCCTTCCCAAATGACCAGCCCCCTTGTTATATTGCTCCATAACGTCCTCCCAAACAACTCTTTTTTGACTTGTAGAGCACTGCCCGATTGCCCCCTTTGTCTCGGTTCCCTCCTTGAAAATAATGATGCCCCAATATGCTTCAAACTCTCTTTCTTCGAAAAAGATCAATCTTGGTCCTTCTTTGCTAACGAACCATTCTTGTACCCCCGTTTCACTTACTTCCACGTTCTTTTTGAATCCCAATAAGCTGCTCTTTAATGTTTTTAATTCCAACAGCCCCTTCCTTGTTTCTTTGCAGCCTTTCAAACTGATTTTGAACCCCAATATGTGCGCTTTTGACCTTGCCATTTCGAGCCGCTCTTTGGTTCCACAATCTGTCCAACTTGTTTCTTCTTTGTCTGACATGATGATCCTTAAAACCGCAGCCCATGCCTTTGCTTCTTCCTTTGATAGCATCAAGAGTTGACTAGGTTTTAACCCAAAATCTTCATAGGAAAAATTCTGAATTGATGGAGTTGCCCTTGTTGTGCTTGGATCATAGTGTCTCACCTCGTTAGCTCTGTGCCTACCTCTTTCATTCAAAACAGTTATGCCCTTTGTTTTTTTGGCAACAGCCCCAAATTTTATTTCTGCCTCCAAAATAGTTCCAGTACCATTGGCTAAAATGGAAACAGACCCAAACTTGAATCCTTCTATTGAAACAGCCCCTATGGTTTTAATTTGCAAAAGAACGTCAAACTGATCACCCTTGTTATCCAAATGTTTCTTTGAGGCAGTCCCTATGTCTACTTTATTCATCCTTCATTCAGCCTTCCAGGGCGGTTTAAAGCTGTAAGAATTCCAACATAATATAAGTCCACGTTTTCCCCCCCTTATCCTACAAATTATAATGTGAACCTGCCCTCGTACGCAAATTGACATTGAAAGATAAGGTACGTACCTTCCAAACTGAATTCAGGATCCTTGATGTAATAGGATTCGGAACATCCCAGTTCGGCCAGTCCAATGGATCGCCGTACTCATACACTCGCTTTAATTCTTCAGGAGTCGCTTTTGAATCCTTCCCTTCCTCCACACGCACACCCCGTTCTTGTATACTGCCCCAAGTATTATGTTCGTCTTGGACCTCTTCTTTCGTTTCTTGGGTAGGTTGTGTCGCGGGTGGATCTTCTTCCTTTCCATGTTCTTGGACTTCTTGGGTTACCAATAAATTTATCGAACCTTCCTTGATGGCTTCTTCTACTTCAGCTTCTTTAGCTTCTACCATGCAGTCCTGCCTCGGTTCTGGAGTACTCCGCAAGATTCCCGGGCTGTCTTCGTCTTTCAGAGTGGTGGATGGTTTTAACTGGAATCTTTTCCCCCCTTGTGACACCACAAACGTGTTCTCCCTATCATGGTGGATGACATCACCATCATACTACCAAGGGCGCCCCAAAAGAACGTGGCAGAAGTCAAGAGGCAGAACATCACACATCACGCTTTCTTCATACTTCCCTATGGCGAACGAAATCCTGGCTTGTTGCGTGAATTTAAGTCCCTGATCTTCCTGAAGTCCCCAGATATCATACGGACAGGGATGGTCCATTGTGACAAGTTCAAGTCCCTTGATCAAAGAGTCCGAAACACCATTCACACAACTCCCCCCGTCAATAGCAATGATACACACCTTGTCTTGGACGAATCCACGGGTCTAAAAATACTCTCTCTGGGTGTTTTCCTCCATGATCGATTACGGATAAGGATTCGTAATGGACTGTGCTTTGATACCACTTGATGCGTAACGGAATACTTGAAACCAAAAATTCTGTCCAAGTTTCTTGGACAGCCCTTAGCCGACTCAAAGCTCCCTCAAAACAGTCCTAAATCCCTAAAAAAAAAAAAACCCTTAAAACCCTTGTTTGATTATAGGTAAACTTTCTTACAAGATTAACCCGAAACCCTCGCTTTGTGCACAATTTAAAACAACCACTAATCTACCCAACACTTAACCAAAATGGCCTTATCCGAATTATTCCCCCTAGGTCGTGACTTTGAGGATAAACACCCTAAGCAGCCCCGCCCTTGAAAGCACCCAACAACTACCACGAAACCTTGTAACCCGACCCTCCCTTGATCACGCCCCAAAACGGACTGCCTTGTCCGAGACTTAAGGAGGCTTCACAACAGCCCTTAGAACGTCCACGCCTTTGATGATTAAGGCTGATACGTGAGATCCAATCTCTAATCTCACCACAACCCAAAACCGAATCAACAATCCTAGGCTGCCCTTGAACCGAAGCAAAACAGCCCACCAATGGATCAAACAACACAAAATAAAAAGATAGACGCGGATTCACCGGTTAGGCTTCACTCACCTAACAAAAAGAATTCCGTTGATCGATTCTTCCTCGGCTTCACTCACCTTGGTTGAATGGATCGAAAAGAAGAACAAACTTGTTCTCAAAGCTATCAGCCGAAAATTCTCGTCTGCCATTACTTGGAAAATTTATCCTTTAAAAAGGATTACAAACAAAAACCCTACTGCCTAAAAAATTCCAAAACTGCCCTATTAAATAACGCCTAACATTAACTACTCAAACAATAGTTAAAACAACCAACTAAAAAGGAAACTAACTTTAAACCAACTAACTACTTTAATTAAAAGACATCAGCCTTGCACTTTCGGGTTCCCAGCCTAGCAGCGGGAAGTGAACTCTCTGGAACCCGGCTGCCCCCTCCTGCATGCTTCCTCTCTAGCCACTCCATGTGATGCATGTAACCCCCCTCAAATCCATGACATGTAAGACCCTTATTCCCCTAGCAAGGATCTCCCTTCCCAAATGACCAGCCCCCTTGTTATATTGTTCCATAACGTCCTCCCAAACAACTCCTTTTTGACTTGTAGAGCACTGCCCGATTTCCCCCTTTGTCTCGGTTCCCTCCTTGGAAATAATGACGCCCCAATATGCTTCAGAAACCTTTGTGAAGTCTTCCTAATCTTTAAGAAAGAAAACACGGTAGATGAACAAATTTCTTTGCCCCTTTTCTATTACTTTTTCTCAAAAAAAACATAAAAACGAAATTAAACAATCACTCCTAATTTATACTAACTAGGCAAACTCTAATTTAACTAAGAAACTTAAAAGACATCCTATTTTACTAGGAAAGCATAAATCCTAAACTATAGTCCTTCTTGGACTTTACAAAGCAAATAATTAAATTAAATCCCAACTACTAACTAGTTTCCTTCTTCTTTTAGAACTCCAAGCTGTTGGCCTCCTTTGCCCTTCCAACACTTCCGTTTCCCTTTGTCAATCCATGCATGTCGTGCCGTGAAAACCAATTACTTCCCATGTATGAAATCCTCTTCCAAGCAAGCAGCCCACCATGTTCACCCCCTACGCCAAGTCTGTCCAAGCCGTGTCCCATATTGTGACCCACTAGCTTGCCTTGATCCCATGTTCTAACAAGCCTTAATCTGCCTCGGACCTCTTTAATAAACCATGTCTCATAGGAAACCAAAACAGTCCCAAGCCTTGTCTTCCTTGCATGCATGCGCTTCCTTTGTCCAATCCATTTTCCTTTTGTACCATAGTCCTTGAAACAACTCAACCATGCCCTAGTAGATTCCCACACAACCCAACCCAACTTAATATACTTGATTTCCCATGTAAGATTCCCAAGGCCCGTGCCTTCTCCATGCGATAGCCTTTTGGACAACCTTCCCACCAAGTGTTGGACACCCCATAATGACCCCAATTCAGCCTTTATGAACGATTTTGTGATCCCCACAACCTCCCTCTTTTGATTAGCATCCTCCTTAGGATAATTCACCAAATATTCCTAGTAAGTTATGGATGCTTAGGGTGATGTCCTCAGTAAGTTATGGAGCTAGTGTTTGTTTTTCTTCGATTATAATAGTGAATTTATTATCCACTTCTATCTTCCCTATGAAGCAGCCTTTTGATAAAATGTAGCAGCATGGTTGTTTATTTATGAATCAGTGTTTGCTTTTACCATCATGGTTGTTTATTTATGAATCAAATGTAGCAGTATAGATGCTACTCTAGTAAGCTGTTATCCATGTGCACAATCTAAACTTACCAATATTAAACTGCAAATTCTTTTCTGCCCTTGGAAGTTTGAGCGTTTGAGTTTGTTATGGTAGCTATGATAGTTGATATGATTGTGTGTGGTTCAATTGTAAATCGATTTAGATACAACTGAATGTCGAAAATGGACTTGTAAAAGTGAACCCAGTTGTTGGAACTAATGCCGAGTCGAGTTTAGCATGTTGAACTATTGTCCGGAATGGATAGGGGCATCCAGATGGCTCGATGGGGGAGCTTTACTCTTTGACAGGTAAGGGCAAAGGACATCCTAGTTCAACAAGGCTTGGCGAGTGCATTGAAAGGAAAGGATGAGAAGGCACAAACATTTGTGGACTATGACTTGGAGAATATAAGAGTCCAAGTGTTTTAACACAATGTATGCAAAAATTTGTGTTTTAACACAATGTATACAATGTATGACTTGGGGACACTACATTTATTGCATACATTATCTCTTCCTTTTTATTCAGTTATGATGGTTTCCTATGCTACTCCCTTGTCCAGAAAAACTGTTATGTTTGACTTGTCATGCTGTTTAAGGAAATATGTTAAACACATTAGGTAAATTTTTTGTTTTCCTTATTACACAAGTTTCAATCCTCATTTATCAATGTAGTCTTTCATAAGGGTAGGTAAGGAATTTACTAAGAAATTCAGTAATTGGTTGCTTCTACATTTAGAAAGAAGAAAATTAAACTGGAACATCCTTAAAAAGAAATGCGGATTATTGTGGGACTAAAGGATATGATTGCATGCGGTTTAATAGAATATCATGCTTTGGGTAGAACTGAATGTCGGAAAAGGATTCATATAGCTACATCAAGTAATTGGGATTAAGGTTAAATTGAGTTCAGTTGAGTAAGTTGAACTATATAATAATGATGCTCTTGAAAACTGTCTGATTGCTTGAGAAAGATTTGGCAGTCCGCATGATGGGTTATGGGCTATTGGTTAGCACATAAACCAATGATAGAATGGGAATGGTTAGAGGGTGACTGTGTGGCCGTGTTTTTGTATTAGCTTTTGAGAAAGATAGATGGTGTGGTGAGGTGGAGTTGTGGAGAGAGTTTTCTAATCTTTTCAACTTGGCAGATGATAAAGATTGTTTGGTTAGTTCGGTTTGCAAGTGGACGGGGATAGAGTGGTTTGGAATCAAACTTTTCGTAGACACCTTCAAGATTGGGAAATGGAGTCTTGTTCGGTCTTTTTTGATAAAATCTATACTCAGCAGGTTGGTAGGCTTGGGGATGATAAGGTGTGGTGGGAGGGTCTTAGAAGTAACAAATTCTCCGTAAAATCTTATTTATATCTTCTATTGAGTGGAATCACTACTTTTTGTCCTTGGATGGTAGTATGTAAATCGAAAACTCCTAGTCGTTTAGCCTTTTTTGCTTGGTAGGCTAGTCACAAAGCCATTCTTACAGGAGATAACTTTCGGATTTGGCATAAAATTACGTCAACCGGTGCTTCATGTGCAAGGGTAGCGATGAGAGTGTTAACCACCAGAGGCTGGCTTTGTGGAATTTGATTTTCAGGTTGTTGTATTTTGTGGGTTATGCCCAGATCAGTTGGTTTTGCTTTTAAACATTTCTTATTACTTACAAAACAAATTATGTTTTGCTAGACGAGTGACATGGGGCGTCTAGTTGGTTTTGCTAGCCTACCCACCCTACCCCAATCAGAATTTGTTTTCTTGAGTACATTCTTAACCTACAACTACGCATTGAATTGGTTGTAGCTATAAGTTAAAAAGGGAATTCCAACAACTCGAGCAAGATAGTGTTCCTGGTTCATGTACACCCAAGGGCGGAGAGAGAGAGAGAGAGAGAGAGAGATGGGGTGTCTAGTTGGTTTTGTGTGTGTATATTGAGAGATGGGGTGTCTAGCTGTCAAAATTGATTTTCACGCTCACCTACGGGCAGCAGCGCTACGTGATGTTAAGTGGGGGGTTGTTCCCTCTAGTTTTGAAAAAAATGTACCGCCTCTAAATTTTAGAAAACCAAAAATTTTACTACAAAAATCCTGTAATTTATAAATGTCTCCAATTGATGAAAAAGTCAAATACTAACATCTAACTTTCTACCTCCAATATAATCTTGCCCACTTTCAACCAAATCCTGCATTAGCCTCCTAATGATGAGCCTCATGAAGAAGCCTACATTGTGTGCCACCTTAGGTCAGATTGCATGCTCATCAAGAGTGTGTGTGTGTGTGTATGCATGTGCATATATATATATACACACACGCACACATATATAAATAGGTGCATTTTTTCCTGTTAAGTAAAGATTAACAATATGAACTTTATTCATGTTCGTGGGGGGCAGTCACTACCTTGTATTGGATCTCTATTCATTTTTACTCTCTCTCTCTCTATTTCTGATTTAGGGGGATCTAAAGGGGATGCATTGACAACCAATATGGAAAAGGGAACAAACACTCCTAGTAAAACTTCTCCACGCAAGAATAGATATTCTCTGAGCCCTGTAAGCTGCTTTGGGGTGGACTTAACTCCAGATACTATAGCAGTTGCTATGGTATGCTTCGTCCAAGGCATCTTAGGCCTTTCCAGACTTGCAGTCAGCTTTTACTTGAAGGACGATCTGCATCTAGATCCTGCTGAGGTTTGTTATTTCTTATTGAACGTTCTCAATTATTATTGGAACTTATTTGTTAACATTATATCCATACCCATATTTTTGAATTTGATGATATAACTTGTTGAACATGCCATCTTACCTATGGTATTTGCTAGCATTACCTTTTACTGTTCAGATATTGAATTTCTCCTTTCTTAACTAACTAGTGACATATGGTCAATTTTTTCTCCTTTCTTTTTATTAATTTCGTGGCAGCTTGGACAATCTCAAACGTGGACTGTTTTGGTGATCTTTCTTTGATGATTTCAGCCTAAGGGAATTACGGGTAAGGGTGTTTAAATCTTAATTGTTTTTTGGGCAGTGAGTCGACGAAAGAAGGGCTGGATTGTAATGGTTTTAGTCATAAAACGGGGCTGTTTTTAGAGGGTTGTTGGTGCGGCTTGGGACAGTCCAAAAGCTGGAACAAATTGGTTATTTTATAAACAGATTGTTAAGGGATTTTGGGGTTATTTTTGGGTTTTATTTCGGGCAGCCTAGATCATTATTTGTTGAGGGCAAATCATAGTGTTGATTGGTTTTTGGCATCGTATCAAGAAATCCATTTGGGCCTTGTGCAAGTAGGGGGTGGCAAAATGGGTGATATGGATAATCATGGGTTAGTCTTTGTACAACATCTATGTAGATGTCACTTGTCTTGGGTGTTGATAGATGATGCTAACAATAGGGTGGAAAAATTTTCAGAATGACTATAGTGGTGTTATAAAGAACTTATTTGGTGAGATGGCATCAAATGATTCAAATCTCCTCTGATTGTCATATTTTTGTATGATACCAGATGAAGGTGCGTATCTTGTTATAGAATCACTAATCAAATTATAAAGCAGCCTCGGGAGGGGATTGATCTTTGGGAACCTGATGGAGTTCTTTCTCAGATGCAGGTCAATCCATGGGGGGAGTCTTTGAGTGTGGGTTTATAATCAGCCAATCATAAGAGTGATCGAGGGGTCAGAGAGATGCTTAGGGTGATGTCCTCAGTAAGTTATGGAGAGCTGTGACCTAAGAAGAGGAGTGGTGCTGGGTAGCGAGTCCTGAGGTTGTTTTATTCTACTATGCAAATTCTCTTCTCCAGGTTTTAGGCTAGAGAGTTTTTTATGAATCAAATGTAGCAGTATAGATACTACTCTAGTAAGCTGTCATCCATGTGCACAATCTAAACTTACCAATATTAAACTGCAAATTCTTTTCTGCCCTTGGAAGTGCTAATATCACTATCTGATTTTTAGATTGATTTGTGCTCTTAATTTAAAGAATAGTTTTTTAGTTTCAAAACTGAATTGTGGAGAGGGCCCGTGGTGAGTCGCAAAGCATGTCAGGATCTCTTGAGTCGTTATGCTGGGGATCTTTGGCTTTTGGGGGCATCGTAAGTTCCTAGTTTAGTGGGTGTACAATCTGTCGATGTGCTCGGTGAGCTGAAGTCTGCAATCTGCTGGCTTTTGGTGGTAATGGGTGGAAAAGATTATAACTTTAAAGATGTACAAGAAACAGAAATAGAAACTTTGATAACAAGCATACAATAACAAGCACACAATAACAAGCACAACATTCTAATATTAACATAATGTTTCTCCAATGTAGTTTTTACATATATGTTTTTAAACACTGTAAATCAACTACAATGGCGCACAAAAAAGAGAAAAAGTGTGGAACTTAATCAGAATATATTGGAGAATTCAATCCTAACTAAAACACTAAACTGGAAAAAGAGTAGAGTCATCCTCAAATATCCAATCAAACTCATCAAGAGTGAAGCCTAAAGAGTCGAGATCGCCGAAAGAGTCCAGATCGCCCAATGAGTACGTGTCATCGTCTGCAACTTGATTGTTGTAATTAGCAGAGGGAGCCCATTCACATGAATATTGTTCATCGACAGCAGAAGTCGTTGTCGGCGTGGTCGTAGAGGGAGCCGATTCACATGAATATTGATCATTGGCAGCAGAAGTCGTTGTCGTCGTGGTCGTAGTAGTCGTCGTCGTAGTCGGGAATTGATGGTGAAAAGTAGTTATAGCATGATCATCAGAAAATTTTGGCTTTTTCGTAGACGGAGTACGGGCTTGGGGTTGATGAGAACATCTGCGTTTTGATCTGTTGGTATTCGTAAGGTGTAGGCGACAAAGAACTGGGTGCTTGAGAGGGTCGTAACTGATGGCAGTATTGAGGGGAAGACGGTATTCAGTAATGCGAAAACGACGGTCGTTGGTGGAACCATTTTCCCGATAACTGAGAGAATGAGTCGTACCAATAACTTCAAGATGGCCATTGGTAACCTCCCAACTTTGATCACCATGCCAAGTAGCTATGTTGTTGCCGACAACACGATTTGCGTTTTTGGAATTACCGGATCTAGAACTCTTCCTCTGCAACATGGTGAAAAAGAACATATCACTGATTTCGGCGGCGGCGAAAAGAGCGGGGAGTTGAGTTTCGTCGTAGGGGTTGATGAAATCAAGAACGACCCCATTCCATGGCAGTTTGTCACCAACGATCTTGTGCGTTAAGTAGAGGACACATTCAACGTCAGTGGGGCAAAATTTAACCCCTAAACCATAAGAATGCTCTTCTTCCGCCTTCAATGTCATCCTGTCGAACTCACTGTCACTACTATGGCGGAAAACAGAATATACGCACGAAGCTGCTCGATATGGCGGTGGGCGATGGCTGGTGGTGGGCGGTGGCCGGTGTGAGAATTAAAGAAGAGTAATGCTAGCCAGAAAGACTCAAATTACAAAATGACGTTTCGATGTCATCTTATTTTAAGATTTTACGCTCCACTATAAGTTAAAAAGTTACGTAAACAATATTTATACATAAGATGCCACATCATTTTGGGCTATTAGAATTAAAGAATACCTTGTGAAAATTAAAGAAGAAGAGAGCCAGTAATAAGGATTCCAACTTTGAAAACATAATCACGGTTGGGGTTAACATTCATATATACTAAGATTATATGGCGGTGGGGGTGGAGTGGACCGTTGGGGATAAACTTCCTTGAAGCTCGAAAACAAAAACAAAATCTCCCTCCGCCCCCAAAGATTTTATCTTGTTTTACTTTTTTTTGGGTAAAGCTCAAAAACAAACTCTTTTTTAAAAAAACTTACTATATGAGCGGGTAAAAGAAATTAGGTTAATTAATGAGAAAGAGATAGTGAATAATTAATGAGATTTTGTTCATTATCCTTTTTTCCAATTGATTTAGTAGCAAAATAATTTAGCAAAGAAAAAACGATAATGAGTTTTCATTTCATTTCATTGTTCGAGCAAAAATATTAATGGGTTGGATCGGGTCAAACGAGTCGAAGCGTTGTCTATTTTGACACGATATTTTCTTACTCATAAATATATGGATTTTTTTGAAAAATTTAGTCGACCCGTTTTAATCCAACTTGATTTAACATAACTTATTTCAACTCATTTGATGTTTAGATTTTTTAATAGGTTTCAACCAGTTACCCTTTCTAACTCGACCCAACCCTCAATTGTTATGCCTAATCGTAACCCATTCATGTTTGATTGGTTAGACTTAGGGGGGAGATGCCTAAATGTGGTCAACAAATAAGTACATAGACGATCTTGAGTAAGACCATTTTTTTTTCAATTTGGTGGCCCTTCCGATTTTCTTAAAATAGAAAGTTGGAATTTTAATAATTGATTCAGAACTTTTTATGGCAATTTTTGTAAGTGCACGTGTGGGTTTTAAAGCGAAAGTACTACCGCATTTGTCTCAAATAAGTGCATATTCTGTAAATAAAGAAATCGTTCAAAATTGAGTGTCTATTTTTCTTATAATTTATTAGATTCTCCTTTGTCATTTATCGTTTTTGAATTTGCACTTACCAACTCTATGAGTATTTAGATATGAGTTGAGATCTAATGTGCCAAAAATAAAAAAAAAAACCGATAAAAAAAATAAAATGAAAAAAACTGATTTTTTGTATACCTTTTCATGTGTCACAAGACAATATGACCGATATGCAAATGTATATGAACGCATAGAGAGGGATACACTTTATGATATAGTAGATCTAAACTCGTATTTTAATATTTGCTACTAAAAGTGTTTAAATTCAACTGCCTTAATTTTTAAAAAGTGAAAGCACTCATTTTGGGATGAATTAAATACTTTTTTAAAAAATATATACACCATTTGTGTATTAATGTATTGGTACTAATTATTTACAGCCATTTGATAAAATTTTATTAATGTTTGCCGTACTTTCTCCCTCACTCTCACACACTCACATACCCGTCTCCCTCTCACTCAGGCAGCCCCTCTTAGCACACACACACACACACAAATACATAAACACACACACACACACTTAAACACACACAAACACACACTTTGCCGTTACGTTGCCCGATTTTAAACAACAAAATCAACAAAAATAAGTGGTCACTCTACCCAAATCAAAACAACAACCACAAAAAACTCTCTCCGAATAGCCTATAAGTTTTATTTTGAAAGTCTTTCATTTTGTAAAAATATTATTTCCAATCCGGTCCAATGTAGTTATATAAGCAGTTGTGCTGCCCGGATTTAGTTAGGAAATAGTACTAGATATAACCGTTATTATGGCCAAATGTTTTCAGACATATTTGTAATTATTTGCTTTATTTATTCATTAAAGTCTTTACTTATAAAAGTATTATTTTCAATCCGGTTTAATGTAAATATATAAGCAGTTATGCTGCCCGGATTTAGTTAGGAAATAATACTAAATGTAGCCGTTATTATGGCCAAATATTTTCAAGTATATTTGTGATTATTTGTAAAAGAGATTGTTGCAAGTCTGTAAATAGTGTAGATGTAATGGATGTATTTGTAGGCTGTTAATGTTTTATTTATCTGTTAAATAAATATAACAAGAAGCATACTTTAGCCAAAAACCGTTTTGAGACCGAAAGGGCGAGTTGGGTGCCTATCATGCACCTTCCCAACTCGTAACTTAGCCTCCGAACCCGTTTTCATTATCTCTGGTTTTCTTTTTTTGGTTTTGCTTTATTTATTCCTTAAAATAAAGATGGCGACTCTAAAACATTTTGGATCCAGTGGGGCCTCACAACATCTTTCTTTTCACTTTCACGTTCTTCCCTAAAAAAAAGAGAATGAGAATGGAAATGTGATGTATTCATATGTCCTGGTATCCCCTGAACAAGGGATAACTTGACGTAGAAAACTCAAAGCACCCATAGTGATCCGAGATAGACCATAAGGTTATTTTCATAAAATCCATAGTGGGGGCGCTGCAACATTTCTTCCTTGCACTTTCAAAAAAAAGGAGAATGAGAATGGAAGGGTGATGCATTCTCATATCCCGTATCCCCTAAACAAGGGATAACTTGATGAAAACTCAAAGTTCCCATATTGGATCAAAATCCACTAAAGGCAACCGAGACGCATTCCAACGCTATTCGATCCTATTTCGTCCTCCCTTAAAAAGGGAGGGTGGAACGATGGATGTCACCGCATCCGCACGTACGCGCACCCCTATCCAAGGGCGCACGGGGCGCGGGAGCAATTTCCCGGGAACCCACAAATATATATCTTTCACTTTTTTTACGCCATTTGATAAAATTTTATTAATGTATTGGTACTTTCCAGTAAGATAGCCTAAAATTAAAGAGTTTGAAAGAATAGCCAAATTGAGGATTTCTATTTTGCCCTTCTGCACCTCAGACAGTCAGACATGGGGTGGCAATGAGTGACACAACACGATAGTATGAACCAGCACGATACGATTATAAAACACGATTACAGAGACAAATGACACGATATAACACGAAACACGACACGAAATTGTTAATATATTCAAAATAATATTTATTGTTATATTTATGATTAAATAAGATAGATAACATGAAAACACGATAGTGAGGCACGAACACGATACGATAGTACGAATTGTCACCCCTAACCCCGTCACTAACCACATAAGGGCTTGCTGCAATTTACTTTTAAGAATACTAGTAAAATGTACGTGCGTTGCACGTGTTCTCTTGATTAAAACACAAGTATATTACATTTGTTGCTAAATGATTATTTTTCATTAATTAAGGGCAAGAGAGCTAACTTTTAGTTTTTCAAATCTAGAGAAAGTAAACATATATAAAAAAAAATTGTCTAATGATCAAATGCATAGGAATCTAAGTTACGAATAGTTATTCAAATCCTAAGAAAGTAAACATATTAAATAAAAAAAATTGTCTAATGATAATACATATGAATCTAAGCTATGAATATAATTCCTTGCTCATATTAATTCTTTTTTTTTTTTGATTTTGATGCCTAATGAAACATTTACTCTTTTGTTGTTTCCTTGTTTTTTTTAATTGTTTTTCTTCCACATTGTGAGTATGTCTTCATCATCGATTGAAATCTCAACCTTGCAAACTTCTTTGGTGTCCTTCTTTGTTGTATTTTTTCTCTCTCCCTTTTCTGTTGAGTTAATTTGTCTTATTTCCATTCCTTTCATTAGGTGTCGATGCTTTTCCGTCTTATGTTAAATTCTTTGGTAGTCTCCGTTTACTTGATTTTGCTTTTGTATTGTTGGTGCTCCTCTCTATTAGGGTTAATCTTATCAATTGCTTCCATCACGGCTATGAGTTTTTCATCGTCAACTCGTCTTATGGTTTAGAGTGATACGGAATCAGATTTCCGTTGGAACCTGTGCACTCAATCCTCAGTAATATTTTGATGCATGTTTTCCCTATATTAGTCGTGGATAATTTAGTTTATGAATAAAATTTATATTATCTATTAAATTGTACATTTTTATCTTCTCTATTGATGATATACATTCATGTATTGAGCATCCCACAAATACGGTTGCGGCCTCTTCAAACAGTGTAATCATTGCAATTTGTTTAGCTTGCACCACATTTAATGTAAAATTTTGGTTAAGTTTACCTTGGAACTCCAATGCTTTACCTTGCCTCTACCGTGTTGCCTCTACTTCGTTGTCTGTGTCATAACAATCAAGGAATAGTCCCAACAATCACTACAACAAATTATGTCTTTCGAGGCTCTTAAAAGTGCCTCGATAGGTACCCTGTTGAGACTTTTTGAACCTAGAGATACTTGATGCAAGTGTCGCCTATTTTGAAGCCCCAATAGACTATTGAGGCTTTTTCAAATGCTTTAACAAACTAAAATAATGAGGCTCATGTAAAAGCCTCAATATATTTTCAGTAGTGTCACTTACAAGTGTCCCGTAAAGAAATTTGAAATTTGAAAAGTTAACTATTGTGACTCTTACAAGTGTCGCTTAATTTTTTTTAAACTGTATTAACTACCATCAAATGCCTTAATAGAACTATTAAAACGACACTTAAAAGTGCCTCAATAGCTAATCTGTAGAGGCTCTAATATGATTTGGTATTAAGGTACTTCAAAATGCCTCATTAGCTTATCTATAATGGTTGTTTTGACCCTAGCTATTTTGACACTTCAAAAGACCTTATTAAGGTAATAATTAACATCCCTACTCATCAATTTATTTTAATGCTACTGTAATTCTTTCTATAAAAAAAATGAAAAGATAGTAAAAAGTACAACAACAAACACACATACGTAATCATCAAAAAGTTATCATATGATTAGTCACCGACACTTTAATTGCATTGTCTAGGTTAAGTCATTCGATAATCTAAGCATATTAAATTTAAACTAACCCTGTATAGTCATTGTTCACAGAAACAAAAATAATTAGCATACCACATTAATAAAACATCTGTCATTCATCATAACTAATATAAGTTCTTGATGTTTAGTATTTTGAGATGCAACTAGCTTGAGTCAAAATCCAACTGTGTTACCTACAAAATATACAAATTTTAATTAGTACAAGTAAACAAATGACGAATATTTTAACTATTAATGGACTTAAATAATACAAATATACCAATGCTAAGGGCCAAGCTATTGGTGCTCCAATCGCATCTCCAATTGTTATAAACAATCCATATGGCCTAATTAACTCTTTGTCCCATTCCACAGGAACTTGAATGGATACTTCACACCAATTACGGCCTAAATCTGCACCTCCAACTTGTGTTTTTGGATCAATACTAGAGATGATTCCCTTGGCAACAACATGATTTGAACTTACTATACTCTTGAGAGATACTATTGCACCGGCCTAAAACATAAACAAAATGAATCTTCAATAGTAGTTTAGGTAATATAAGAAATAGCATTTAAGAATCGGAGGCAACAACTGAAGTACACTAGACAAATATATACAAAAAATCAAATAAAGAATATATGGAACCTGACCGGGGCTCAACTATCCCAAAAAAAAAAAAGAATGATGAATCCCCGATCCGAACATCAATCTTTCCCAAACATAGTTAATGTTTTCATGACAAACATAATTAATGTTCTATGGTCTAGTATTCAGCAAGTCAATGTGTCGGACAATGAAGAATCAAGTCACTCGGGTTGAAATCTTTTAAGATTCCAATCCGGCTGCTCAGAACACACAGAAGTTAAAATGTGAAATGATCGGTGGCAATTGGGCGCGGCGTGGTCGAGAGGTCTATGTTGTTCTCTTCCTCGGCACCATTGTTGCAACAATCTATGATGTCCTAGGCTACAAGCAAGGTGAAGAAGGCACTCGGGTTGAAATCTTTTAAGGTTCCAATTTGGCTGCTCAGAACTTGCAGAAGTTAAAATGTGAAATGACCGGTGCCAATTGGTGTGTTGACAAGGGTGATTTGTGAATTCCAATCATTTGAAATGTTTTAAACTAATTGTGGGATTTTAGTTGATCAAACTTGCAAAACACCCACGAAAAAAAACACATCAATTTTATGTTTCTAACGTCTATTCCAGCTGTGTTTTTGCTAATAATTTCCTCTTTATGTATAATAAACCAATCTTCATCAGACCCAAGAGCTACAGGGGCAGCTCTAATTTGCTCCAACTCAACCGTATCCATATCCGATCTTAACCCTTCGTCCCCTATATCCCGTCCAGACCGCCTTAGATACCTTAACCCCACTAATTTCAAGGAACAGAAATGCAAGCATAATAACCAGCTTCGAAAACACAAACGTTTATGCCTACGGCGAATGTCTGAAAGACTTATCAAGACGACTATGATCTCTGCTTCGCTCAATGCAAACCCCAAATCCTCCGTTGCTTGTCGTTCCAACATTTGACTCACAGGGGGAGGACCGGTGTTATTTACGGTACGATGAGTACATGTTCTCTAATGAGAGCTTGAGTTCAGTTGAACAGACTGTTTGCCAGAATCAAACTATGGGGGAGCGTGCTTTGTTTAGGAGGAATGTTAGGGAATTGGTTAGGAATTTGAGTGCGGAAGGGGTGAGGAAATGAGGGTGTTGCTGTGGCGTTTGTGGGTGGGAATTTGACTGTTTATTGATTGGCTTAGTGTTGGGAGTTTATGAATTAAAGTTCTTGTGAGAAGTGTTTAGTTGATTTTGAGGACAGGGTTTTGAATTCTAGGTGATATATAGTACACAAATGGTCCCTATACTTATTATTAATATAAAATAACAATTTTACCCCTACCAAAAATAACGTGAATGGCACGTGTGGGGACTTAATAGCTGAAAATGGACGGATTTGAACGGAAGGACCAATTATGTTTAATTTGATCAGTACAAAGGACATAAACTTTTCGATTTTTTGTGCAAGAGACCAATGGTGGAGTTGCTCTATATTTAACCTAACCACCTCTTCAACCCCCGTCCCGCTTCTCTTCCCTCTTTTAAGTCTATAAAGGCCCTGAAGATGGTCAAGCAAGATGATTGGTTTAACAAAGTTCAAGATTGATGAATGCTGATTATGCTTTAAGGTAGAACTTATTCAACATTTATTTTTGGAGAGGTTTCACATTTGCAAATACGAATCCAGAATAACCTAGTTCACAACTTAGCCAGACTTCTCTAAGGAAAACCTTAGTCGAAGTAGCCTTAAGTAAGCCTCCCAACATCCCCCTTTCTCTATATCTTTTTCTCTATTTATGTACCAAATCGCTTGCCACGTTAGTTGCTTGATGTAGGGGTGCAAAGAAAATAAAACAAACAACAATCATCAGTATAGAAATGTGCCTTTTTTTCCTCCTTTTCTACCACCCTCTATTATTTTTTGGGGCGGAGGGGAAAGAGGCGATTACTGCATCAGGTTAAGGACCTATGGAACAGAAAGATATAAAAGATTTTTACTTCTATTGACGTTATACAAGACCATTAGATCAAGCTCTGCCAGACTTACCATCTCTTGCAGCTCCAAAATCAGGTTCGTTCTCACCGTACATGATATTGACCAAATCCTTAGCATACCTTCACAAAACACATGGAAGTTAATGACATTTTCAGTAAGCATGAATGCTTATCAAATTACTCTCTTACGTAAGATTAGGATTAGGATGGCCATGCCAAGGGTACTCCATTACATATCGAATCCTACATGAGGTTCACAGTCAGAAACTTCAATAATGGTTGAGTGCACTTATCTACAAGTAACATGGATAACGTACCAGACTAGCTCCTAGCTTGTCTACAATGATGGGTTTTGCATAAGCACCTGTAACCGCATGCATAGCATCAAATATGAACCTGAAAGTAACACAAATGAAATAAATAAGGGTTATAGAGGCAAGTAACAAAATGAAATAAATTGGGGTAATAGGAAAATCTGAAACAACAAAATTAATAACAAAGTAGATTTTATATTTACTACTTGTAACTTGCAAGTGCTCGGTCAGAAGACACATATTTCATACCTATAATCTGCCCGTGAGAGAAGTTCTGATCAATGAAAAATCAAAAACATCCTGCAGAAACCGCCATACAGTTGATATTACAGTCGGGAGTGTTCCCGTTTAAAATTCCAATGATTCATATTTTTCCTAGCTCACCTCCAATAGCTCCAAGTAGTCAGAAACTGGGTCAACTACTTCAACACTAAAGTTCCCATATTTTGTAACTCCAAGAGAAAAGAGGTCAGCATCTGGAATGTCTGCCATTTTTATTTCAGAGATCTACAACGCACTTGTGCAATTTGAAATTCAGTTGCAGATCTACAGGACATCATGTAATGATAGATTGAAATTCTGAAACATAAGCTTAGTTGATGTTTTATAGTAGCACAACATTTGAGATCTAAATTTGAACAATGAAACAAGCACGAGTTGTAGGTATACCATATTACCATTTCACACATGAATCTAGATTCCAACTGCTGAAAAACATAAGTACTTGAAATGGGAACAAACAAGCAAAAGAAGCAGAATGTGCAAAAGTGAGTAAGATGAGAAAATTAAATTCCAAGTCACTATGAATGTCACTGCATGAAGTTCTAGCCATGGATCAATACTAGTAAATATTACTGAAACATTCTCAGACTCTGCAAATATATTGAACCTCTTTCGTACTGACATATGAATGTAATATGAATGTGTGCTTGTTGCCAGAGCTTTGCCTCTGTAAGATCTATGGTTCAAATATTCCAGCTAGCAACTGCTACATCATTATGTACTTGTATTCACATGTCAGGGAGTGTGCTTGATTTCTGGATTATGTGCCACCTTTGTTCTTTTTCTTGTTTGTCTCTCCACGAGCAAGTCTAGGTCATACGAGAATGATCTCAGAGTATATCATTAGACCCCTAAGAGGCTTTAGCTTTGAACAAGTTGGTTGACTTGGTTCTTTAAGCATTTACAATAGACAAAGTATCAATCTCTGGAAGTTATGAACTAACTTTTACAAGTTACTACTGATACCAATTTAATGCCCACTGCAACATGTACATATGAAAGATAATGATTTCACCAAAACAAGGAAGCCCATAAAAGATAATAATGTAGACTGCGAACTCCAAAACAGTTCGAAACTTGCACTTCATGAAAATAAAAAATACAAATGCCATAATTGAGTAAATTTGGTGCAGCATATAGGATCGAGTACATACGGAAAGTGTGTTCCCATAGATCTTGTCAGTGATGGATTCAACCGTTGTAGTTGAACTGAGCAATCATTAACAAAATTTGTGTCACATGATATCTTTTATGGAGCAGGAACTATTATTCTACTGTCACTTTACGTGGAAATCATCTTACTGCAGAAAGACCGTATCTGGAAACATAGTCCGGCTTATATTAAAAAGATAATAACTTTGAATGTTCACAGTGATATACACCTTTCTTAAGGCAATACATACGTAAATTAGTTGAAATCAGAATGGATATTAAAGTTAAGCCAATCCACATGTAATTGTGATTTAAATTTTAAGAAGTGAACACATCTGAGAGATAGTTGAGACTTGAGAACAACTAGAAAGTTTGGAGCCTCTAGTGTACGAGTATGAGCATGTTCACCTTGATGCCCCAATCATATTCAGGCCCACCAGGATTATGGCTTGCACTCATTATAAAACCTCCATTGGCCTGTGAAAAAGTAAAAGCTAAATTTAAAAAAATTCCAAGTGAAACGAAACTGTGCTGACAACAACGAAGAAGCACATCTGACCTTTCTCTTCCTTATGACAACAGAAACAGCAGGAGTGGACATAATACCTTCCCTTCAATGATAAGATAATAAGTTTCAGTATCCTCTACTGAAACAAGTGAAAGACAATAATTGCAACCAAATTTGGATTTGGCTTCACAAAATTGAAAGAGGAGCGTGTGCTTAAATCAAGCAGAAGAATTTAGAGAATTTTTCAAACCTAATTTGTGTGATTCAAAACAAAAGCTAACAAACTGAGAACAAAAATGACCAAGAAAAAAAATAAAAAAACAGAACAAACCACAAATAGAAGGACCATAAAGATCAAATATTTCTTTGAAAAGTTAATCTTTCAACTGTTAATGAAAAGTTAATATTTCTGTTGTACTGTGACATGAGAACTTTGATTTTAATTGTTGGAAGAAAGTGCTATGCAAAAATGAAGACCAAAGCTACCTCTGAGCAAAGCTTAATAATTCAATTACAAGAAGACCAAAGTTACTGCAAGTACCCCCTCTTCTTGATTCAAAAAATCAGGAATTTGAGTCTACAAGGCCGAAAAATGCAAATAAGGTATGCATAGAATGGTGTATGAGTCTACTTTATATTACAATTTACAGAACAATATTTCAGTATCTCTAGCCCAATTTATGGTCAAAACAATAACAGGTGTCCAGAAACAACTTCCGAACAGTCACAGTTTTTGGCTTCCAAAACCAGCTCCAAACTCTCTCCAAATTAACCTATTTTCACAAGGGTTCAATCCCAACATAAATTACGTATACCAAGGTTGAATTAGGGAAAAAATGGACCAAAATTAAGATCATTTGATAGGTCAAAACCTATGGCAAAAATTGCTAAAACTCAAGGCTGTCCAAGAACTTAGCAGAATTATGCCAACTTCCAATTAAATCTGGTACTGATCCATGAGGCCAAAAACTACAAATAAGGTACCATTGGAAAGTTCTAAGAGTTAGCTTTCTAAAAAAACAAACGGAATGTTATTCGCTAAATCTACAGAAAGTTATGACACTTCTAGTAACAAGTGTCCAAACAACACATTAATAGTTAAAATGATTTCTAATTCAAACTTCAAGGCTTTAGCACTTAGACTTAAATCCATCAAACCAAGACCACCCTATGGCTATAAATTGAAGGTTAATTTAGCTAATTAATCCACACTTAAACATGGTCAAACAGACCATTAAGCACATGAACACCATATAAATGCAATTAACTAAATGCAAGTGATCCCGGGTGTTACACTCCTAACATGAAATCATGCAAAGGATCCGAGCCCATCTATCTCCTACATGAAAGGATCTGAGTTTTATCCACACTAAATACAGAATCATTCGCATGAACAGATTCTATACACTAAGCAAATATTTAAGGTAGTGTCTTCAATCAATCTTTCTTTTGATGGAGCACCTTTCTTTCCAAATCGTCATCAAATGCGACTAGCTCCAAGATGCTTCAGGCAAGTTGCACAAAGACATGCACGGACCTCTCTAAGAAGAAGGAGCCAGAACTCTTTTATTGACTGCAGGTGCTGGTTGACCTACAACTTATTATTCAGTATGTCGCTCGCAGCGGTCGCTGGTCCCTAAAGAGCCTACGTACCCCACTCGTTGGGTCTTTACACCTTAAAAATAAAAAAAGCAAGATGGCTTGGATTCAGGCGTTCTTTCTTTACTAGGTTTACAAGACTCTAAACTTAGGTACTAAAAATATTTGGGATTCTTTAATGGATTAGTCTACCAGGAATGGAACTCTCCACCTTGTGTTGATATTAATTGAGACTTTCTATAGTGAAACTTCTCTCCTAGTGATCGAGATCAGAGAAGTCAGTTTGAACGACTACCTTCACATTAAATAGAAAATTGATAACTTCAATTGAGGAATGTTGAAGAATTGAATCGTAACGATTGATATAAATTAAAGGGATTCAAGTCCTGTCGGAAAATCTAAAGGAAAAACCAACGAGGACTCTATTCATATACCCAACAAATCTTAGGGAATGTGGGAAGATCTACAGGTGAAGCATAAATTCAAGGCGGGGTAAAGCCGTAAAGGTGATACATAAATTTTAGGATTCTGTAACCAAAGGTCATATTAAAGAGATAACCTTATTTATTCATACATATTAGGAATTAAAAATCTAATAATCACTTCATCCAAAAATTCATCCATATAAATGACTCCGAAATACATTACATACCTATGAACTACGGAGGGCCCATGTTCAAAAGCAAAAATGGAGCCCTAACAGAAAGAGAAATTGAGAAACCCTCAAATCTGATTGTAATGTTTGCTTCAATTTTGTGCTATCGAATCAAAGTGTCACACCACCACTAATTGACTCAACAAAGGGTTTATCAAGGATGAAGTAGACTTAAATCAATTGAGAATCAAAGCAGCAAAGAAGTGATTGTGAAATACAAAAATTCGAAAACCTAGCTAACATAATAGGAGATAATCGTACCAGTGAAGAGGTTGGATGAAGCTTCAAGACGGTAGACGAATTTCTCTTCTTTAGAAAGCGATGGATGAGAGAAGTTTGGGGGAGAAGACAAAAGGGTGATTCCTATCCCAGGCGCCAGTAGAAATTCGGTGAAAGAGAACAACCCGCGAAGTTACAGCTTTGTGAAATACTAGGCGGGAACAATGAAAAATGCCGGCCTATTTTTCTCCTGAGGCAATTGTAAGTGCCTTAATATTGTATATAGTAAAATAGCATTTACAAAAGCCCTATAAGATGACTTTATGAGACCTTTTAAAAATATTATGTTATTTTGTAATATGACATTTTTAAAAGCCTTAATAGATGATTTTATAGGGCATTTTTAAAAAAGCCCTTAATAAAGTGTCACAATATATCTTTTTTCTTGTAGTGAATTTGCCTGCCCCTTTTATTTTGTTAATTAATTATGATAAGTAAGAGAAGGTAATAATTATAACAATGGGCCATAATAATAATAATAAACAATAATAAAACTGTAAGTTATGAAGGCCATTTTTTAACGTATATAGTTATAGATATAGAAGAGATGTATTATGGAATAACCTTGGAATTCCATATAAACACTTGCCACTTTATAAAGCTGGGGTCTATATTGCAGCATCACTTCTTATGATCTTCTTTGCTATCCTAGTAACAACAGTTCAATGAATAATGAAAATTGAGAAATTAAGAAAATGTTTTCCGCATGCCATGGCTATGCAATTAATGTAAGATGTTTAGCTTTATTTTTATGTGTGTTTCTTATATCTTCTTTTATGTTTTGTACTTTGAGATTTTCAATCTTCTTGTGGTGAGAGTTAATTATGCACAATCTATTTATTGATTCTATTTCATTCGGAACCTATTGAACTTCTGAAACCGGAAATTGGGTGTGTTCATAACAAAAGCTAAACTAAAGAACTTGTTGAATTCATTTAGTCTTATCGGTAATCTATACAATAATTTTAATATGCCCTAATTATAATTTAGGTCTAAATTCGTTTAGTCTTATCGGTTTGTAAATTGAAAATAATTCATTTTACAAAAGTGCTCCAACGAGACAGAAGCTAAGCTCCAACCTGATCCTACATAATTAAATTAAGACAAGTTATTTTATGACGAAGTGCTGCTAAACCACAAGGCCTCACTTACTAATAAAAACTATGACATGAGGTTATCCTCAAAATGTTAATACTATAGGAGCTTCGTCCTATTTTTCCCTTGAATTAAACTAAATAACCAAACTCTAAGAAGAGGGCTAATCAATATTACAAGTAACATAACGTAAAGATCATCGCCACAATATATGATATATGTTAAACCAATCTAGAAATGGCAACAAATTCTGGAAGCAATTGATTATTCACTTTGAAATATAGATAGATTAGGATCTTTCTTTGGCCAAGCTCCAAGCCTTACTCTTTAATTTCTCTTCTCTTGTAATTCAAGTCTTTCAATGCCGCTTTAGAAGCTTTTGAATTAAGCTTCACTTACTATTGAAAACTATGACGGGGAGATTATCCTCAAAATGATAATACACGTTCGTCCTATTTTTACTTTTAATTAAACTAAATATATAACCAAGCTCTAAGAAGAGGGGTAACCAATATTACAAGTAACATAAACATAAAGATCATAACCACAATATATGAACGTGATAAATCCATATCTATAAATTGCAACGATTCCTAAATTGATGATGCCAACTTGGGATAGACGGATTGCAAGGAATTTTTATTAGTGAATGAGGATGCAAAGAACATGCTCGTGATATAATAACCAAAAGCAAGAGGGAAGAGAAGTAAAAAGGCTTACCTGCTAAGAGCTGATCATTTTATGGCTAAACTAAAAATTCCACTAGATGTTAAATTTTTTATGGATACCAAAAACAATAAGAGCCGATGATCTTAGTTTCGTGGGTTAAGATGGAGAGCCAAAGGGGAACAATGTTTAGCCAGCCTAAAAATTCCAAAGTAAACAATGTTAAAAGTTTACTATCATGATCCACAATGTTTGCAAAGTAAACAATGGAGATCAAAAACACCCGTTAGACACCGAAGAAGAATGATTAGTAAAAGTGTTTATCCCTAGTTGGCATCATCCATTTAAGAATGATCACTCCTTATCTTTTTCGTTTTTTTCCCTGGTGGACTCATATGATACAAAGCTAAATTTTTATATACAACCATCACTGAACTCATTACTCTAAACCTATGTTCTTTTCCATCTTTATCTATTCAAGCCGTAAGTGCTCTTCCCTTTTTATCCTTTTCTATTCTTGTGTGCATTTCCCAAAGGTTTTTGGATGTAATTTTTTTTCTTTCTTAAATACTATTGTTGCTATTAGAATTACAGATCCCGGTTTCATTGCTTGGGTTCGTACTGTTTTAATGATGGTTCTTGCATTTCCTTCTTGTCATCACACATTGCCTAATAGGGCTATCTATTTGTACCCTGCTGACAAGAAAAGCCCCAATGGAAAACTTAAGTATATTGGGTTAAATTCAGAATATCCTTTTCTTTTCAAGCTTACAAAAAGTATCAAATAGTCACTTATTGTGATTAAATTGGAATGAAACAAGGTTCTCTATGAAGTCTTCACAATGTCTTTCTTGATGGAACAAGCTGGAGGTCAGGCTTTTACAAGAAAGGAATGGGTAATGATGACATGGTAAACTTATTGGTAATTTGACATTCAGAAATTGCATAGTTTTTTTTTTTTGCATGTTATCTGTTTCAGGTCACGACAGACATAATTGCACATGCTTTTATCTTAGATGTCTATAGTCTACCTTCCAATAAGCAAGGCTAGGCAAAAAGTTTTGTTTATATAACCTATCATCATCCAAGTATGTTCTTGGATGAACCAATTGATGTTCTTAGGTCAAGGCGAAGTCAGTGTAGGGAGAGTATTATGTCTTGATTCCCAGCCCACTTAAACAGGATGAACCCAAGGATCCTCTTGACTCCTTTAGTTATAGGAGGATGATCAAGTCAATGCCTATTTACAAGGATGGGATCACTCTCCAAGCCTCGATAATTAATTGTAGGGAAACTACTAACAAATAATACACGAAGAAAATAAAAATATCAATAATCCGGACTAACCTTTCATTCATTGATTTTTCTCTTTTACTATATATATAGTTACAGAAGAAGATTCTAGATGACCTAATCCAGAAGAATGGGACTTGCCTCATAAGAAACATTAAGAATAAGAAGACTAAGCAATGTCCAAAATTATGAAACTAATCATATTTAAAAACTGTGTTGGAGTGGCTTAATAACCTACGTGGTCTTGTAACTAAGATCTGTAGTTATTTATTCCTCGGGCTCTTACTTGCTCCTGCATCATTTGGTGTCTATTCCTCATCTTGGCAGGCACTTGACTTGGTTCCAACAAAGATACACGATGAGTGGTCTCCAATATTGCAGTTACACCACGATGATGTGGTATGAACCAATCATTTAAAACATCATCTCCTTCCGTTCCCTTTACGTTACTTGAGCATCATTGATACTGCTGCAAATGAGCATTTTCATTATAATTCAGGCATCAAATGCAATTGGCTATAGTGTAGTTGGCCCAAGAAAAGGGCAGAATGGGAGGTTCATTTAATTTCATATTTTTCTTCCATGCTGAGATACCAGATAAGGAGCTGAGATTTTTAAGGGATCAAGTAAAATGGCATGAACGCATATTAAAAAATAGAGTAAGACTATTAATTGAGGCATTTCATCAAACATCTGTACTCACATAGGCTGGGGATAACGACTCGACATATTCTTTGCTTAGTCTTTGAATAGGACACCAGTCCCCTTAAACTGTAAGGTCATTCAATTAAAATCAAGCTAAGCTTACCTCGCAACTTGGATTTTGTTCCTTGCTTCAGCTCGGTTGCCTTTGCTCCACTGTCTTCTCTGGCAAAATGAATAAGGAGCACTCCCAACAACTTAGGACGACAGAGTGTGAGCTTTAGATGAGAGTGAAGAGATAAATCTTGAAAATGAATAAGGGAAGCAGATTGAGTTTGATTCCGCGAAGAATGCAAAACGGGGGACTCGATTGTAACCTTAGCTTACCTCGCAACTTGGACGCCGTTCGCTTCTTCTCGGTTGCCTCTACTTCATCGTCTTTTCTGGAAAAATGAACTAAGGTGCACTCCTTGAAGAGATAAATCTTGAAAACGAGGAAGTGAAGTACGCAGATTGAGTTTGTAACCGGCAATTTGATGGAGTGAAATTTTGTATACGAAATGATGTGTAACGTACACAAGGGTTTTTTTTGGTTGCTGAATTACAAATTGATCCTTCATTCCATGGTTTGTGGTTCATAGCATTGAAGGGTTTTTTTGTCCATAGCATAAAACAAATTTATTTATTTAGCCTTAATACAATTTGATAAATTGACTTGTTCGACCTTATTTTAATTGTGTATGGTTTATTAGGTTTAGGGGCACTTTTGTGGACACTTTTGTCTTTCAATTAAATTGGAAGAAACAAGCTTGACTTTTATAGTTAGAGAGAATTCTTATCTGAACATTTTCCCTCACAAATGTACATAAATGGTATCTGCATGGTAGGAATTGGCAAATGCCAACCAAAAAAGAAGGTTAGATTCGCCAACGACGTGGTGGCGGAAGACAGCAAAGTGTTTGACGAGAAACTTGCGGCAAACCTAGTGGTGACCGTTGCGGGAGCGAAGAAGTTGTTGGACTGAAAACCATGCCTCTCAATTGACAAGTTTTGTACAAAGGGATCCTAGATACTAGGAAGTCTAGCTACTAATTGTGTATAGAACTTTTGAGTTCAAAAAACCAAAAGTTAATTGGAGATCGAGATCGAGATCGAGTAAAGGCTATTTAGAGTTTCAATTAAGTTTTGATTGAGTCGATACAATTTTTTATCTATAGTTTGAATTCCAATAGACCTCGAAAATGTTTGCATAGTTTGTAAACATTTGTAAAGTTGGTAAATGTAAAAATATTTACGTATTTGTTAAATTTTGTATTTTATGAATATTTTGTAGGGTTTCGAATGTATATGTGTAACATACCAATGTAATGGTTTTTATGAAAAAGTGTTGTGCATGAGTTTGATGTCATTATTCAAATGACGTTTCATAGACATGCAAAATGAATTAGCTCATGTATTAGTTTGGTGTCAATATGAGAGGTCCCTTTCTTGTTGACGGATCGAATGAACTGGGAGGCGAGAGAGAGAGAACTGAGAGGTGCGAAGTGTGAGACTAAGAGTGTGACTATGTGGGTGAGCGGGAAAAATATGGGTGCCCATCTAAACCCATAGTATGCCTATAAAATTTAGGAAAATTGCGAGTCGGTTCACTTTCCAAAGTTTTTATTCGCTTCAGTATCATGTTTTTTTCAAACCGGAAAAATATACTTTTGGGAGTAAAAAGACTACGATACCCTTAATGAGTATAAGGCTCACTATGAAATGAATCGCGGTGCATCAATTTTATTACATTAATATTTGCACCATGATTCATCAGTTTAATTATCTAGTATATTTTTGCATTACGATACATCATTGTTTGAACCGCGATTCATCATTTTAATTGGGTGCATTGATTATTGAACCATGATGCATCAATTTTATTTCATTAATTGTGTATTGCGATTCATTAGTTTAATTACCCAGTTTATTTTTGTACTGTGATACATTAATGTTTGAACCGTAATTCATTAGTTAAATTGTCTAGTCTACTTTTGCACCGCGATACAGTAATGTTTGAAGTGCGATTCATCAATGTTTTAACCGTGATACATCAATGTTTGCAACGCGATACATTAATCCGATATTTTTGCACCGCGATATAAAATCATAAAGAACCATGGCACGTCCTCCACCTTTACTTCAATCTCTTCTGTCGTAAGCCTTGATCTTCCTCCTCCTCTTCCGTCTTCGTCTTTACTAAAAAAATCCCCGTTTTGTTGCGCAACAACGGTGATTTTTTAATCCAATGTGTTTACCGGAGCTGTTGAAGGTGAGATGACATTTTCGGATCAATATTTCGAAAATTAGTCTTTTGCGGTTAAAGAAAAGATAAATGGACTTTTGAGGTTACAAACTTTGAAAAAGGGACCAGTCATAATTTTACCCTAAAATTTATTGGTGTAAGTGCGCATGCCCATTTGTGCCCAGATTAAAATTAAAGTGCATCCATACCTATTTTTTACTGAATGGACATATGAGCGTTGGCAGAATTTGTCACCACTATTATTAAGTTACCCCTCATGCAACTCTTTTTCTTTTGTGCGACTTGAATTTTTAATGCCAATAATCAAGATAGGTCAATCATATGGGTTAGTCTTATTATTACAAAATGTAGCTATAATATTTTGATATAAAAGTGGTAAATCAATTGTTTTGCCATGAGTCCAATTATATGGTCATCCTCAAAATTGCAGAAACTTAATTTATGTGATCTTCAAAAAAATCAAATGTGATTTTGATCGCTAAAAGAAGTGAGAGAGAAACAATTATTATAGGAAAAAAGAGGTGAATAAAAAGTTGGTATTGGAAAAAAAGTATGAAAAGCAAGTGTTTCAAACAAATTAGAGATCGGTAATCAATGGTTAGGTGATTGTCAAACTAATATAAATGAGAAAATCAAGATCTTTAATTAGGGTTTATGATTAAAATGGAGGAGGTGGTCTCCTGAAGACGCTATCCGTAAGACTTGATCTATCCAAAGTTAAATGAGGTAAAATTTAAAATCTCAATGCAACCCCTTAGTTTTTGAAAATTATAGCGCCACCCCCTCATCTTTATATATGCAGAGTCACTTTTACTATTAACAAAGATCACTTTACAAGATAAAATGTGTCACTTTTAGCCTTAGAAGTGTCACTTAGCATTTTTAATGAAAATTATAAATTTTCCCTAAAAAATGTTACTTTTTGGGCTTAAATGTGTCACTTTTAGTCTTAAATGTGTCACTTTCACTTTGAAAAGTGTCTTATTTTTTTATAAATAAAAATCATTATGTTTGACGTTAAAATGTTATTTTATAACATTAAAAGTGTTACTTTTTAGCATTAAATAAATGTGTTACTTTTGACCGTACAAGTGTCATTTTGCCTTATAAATAAAAATCGTCGTTATTGACATTAAAAGTGTCACTTTTTAGCATTGAAAATATCACGTTTTAGTATTAAATGTGTCACTTTTTAGTATTAAGAGTGTCACTTTTTAGTATTAAGAATGCTACTTTTTATTATTAAGAATGCCACTTTTTAGCATTAAGAGTATTACTTTGAATTTTAATGAGAATTATAATATATTTCCCTTTATAGTGTCACTTTAAACCTTAAAATGTGTCACTTTTGTCTTTTCAATGTGTCACGTTTTGCTTTAAACGTGTCATTTAGCATTTTGTTAAAGTCCATTATGGTTCGTCAAGTATTAAATGTGTCACTTTTTAGTATTAAGAGTGTCATTTTTTAGTATTAAGAGTGTCACTTATTAGTATTAAGAGTGTCACTTTTTAGTATTAAGAGTATCACTTTTTAGTATTAAGAGTGTCACTTTTTAGCATTAAGAGTATTACTTTGAATTTTAATAAGAATTATAATAAATTTCTCTTTATAGTGTCACTTTAAACCTTAAAATGTATCACTTTTGTCTTTTCAATGTGTCATGTTTGGCTTTAAACGTGTCATTTAGCATTTCGTTAAAGTCCATTAAGATCCGTCAAGTATCTCAAGGTAATTGATGCTAGCGGGGCTGACAAAGGATTAAACGTTAAGGCGTTGGAAACATAAGAATTTCGACGACAAACCTTGAAAGTACAGGGGCACCGGAGCAAAATTACACAGCTCGGCAATAAAACTTAAAAAAAGAGCTATGTACTTTCAAACCTTAGACCAATGCTCAAATTTCCAAATTTTAAATGAGATCTACGAACCATCTCAACCAATTCGTTTATATGACTTTTAATAACATATTTTTTATTTATTATGACCCGCGAATTTCTAAATGGGCTTCGTATTACAGATCGTCCTACACAAGTCTTTGTCAAAATAGATGGATTTACATAGGAGGGAGAAAAATTTGAAACTTGTAGAAACCAACCTTTAATTCTTTCCCACGTGATGTATTCAAGAGCTCTTTTATGGTGAAATGTATATACAAAAAAAAATTATGTTTGCCGGACAAGAGAATTGCTCTATTTCTTACTAGGACGAATTACCCAAATTGTCCCTGTATTTTACACTTTTTTTTTTCCAAATTCGTCCTGATTGCCTAAAAATCGTCATTCTACTAAAGTTTGTGATGCAATTGACAATTCTATTCAATTTGGTTACTATGTTTTCCTTAGTTCAACGACGCGTGCCTCACATTATATTGGCTATGGTAAATTGTTGATTGATTCTTTTTTTGAAAAGACAAAAATACCAATAATGTTTTTGCTTTTAAAAACTAGATATAAGGGTACCGATATAATTAGCTAAATTAAAAAATGTAAACCCCTTCTTCCCCATTTCATTTCCTTCTGTTGAACATCTACCAGGATAAACATTTATGCGCATTAGCGCCGTATAGAATCAAGAAGAGCAAGGAAAATCAGGTTGGGAAGATCGACAATAATGACCATTAGTAGTAGTCCTGGAGTCGAAGGGGAAATGAGCCAGAGAAAGATCTTGGCCCAAGTCTCACAATTTAAGCAATCAATATGGAAATCGCACCTCAATAACGAAAGCCTTGTTGGAAATTGGTTGCATATATTGGTAACGACCAATCTTCAACCAATTAGTGATTTAAGTTTCATTTAGTGGAATTAAAAACAAGTTGCAAATTATTAATCTATGTTTCGAGTAGATACATATAATGTATTTATTTGTTCAAAACCTATTTCGGATGAACGAGAAATTAATGGAAAAAGTGAGCGACTTGAGTTCATAGTTGAAGTGCAAGTGGGTATATGGAATGCTATATCCCACATTATGAAAATAAAGTAGAAGAAAGCACTTTATTAATATGTGCACTTTATGAGAATTTAATTGTGTGTTCCAGTACATTGTAGTGGTGTCACAAATTTAGGGGTAACAATGACGACATGATAACATAGCACGAGGCGATTATAAAATACGATTACGAGAGAGACAAATGACACGATAAAAGAAGCACGACCACGAAACATAGTGCGAAGATACAAATTATTAATATATTCAAAATATTAGTTATTGTTATATATTTATGATAAAATAAGATAAGATAGATACATGAAAACATGATAGTGAGGCACAAACGCATTATT
>CM028384.1:18389566-18454870 GCA_013146195.2 Codonopsis lanceolata | reverse complement strand
ACATTGCTAGACAAGTGTTCTTTCAAACTTTTCTAATAACACTAACACCTCATTATTTGTTTTCGAGATCTGAGCAAAGTGCGCTTTAGTAAACAGGTGCACAAATGATCATACCTTTTTCTTCATGCAGCAACCCAACCATCATAAGAGGATTTTTACCCGTGAATGACATCTCTTTACATCTTTCCTCCACACTTGAAAAAGTATTTATCGGAAGTTGAATATTACCATATTCCTTCAAAATCTGAGACAATGCATGTCTACAAATTATCCCTCTAAACTCAAACAATTGACAACTACACTTGATATCGAGTTAGTTTTATTAATTAAAACAAGAAAAACTCACAATTTTTGATAACGCATCTCCAACTTTGACATCTTCTTCTATCACCCATTCTATACACATGTCACCTTCCTTCTTTGAAATTTGTTCACAATATAACTTGCTATCGATTAACTCTCTCTCAAAATTCTTTAAACTTGGAATGAGTGTAAACAGTTTGAAATTGCTTCTCCATTTCAAAACGTGTTGCCAGGTATCTGCGATGATGATCGAAATCGCTTGAGTCTCTTTCTTTCTTCTAGAGCATTGCCATATTGTTCCAATTGTTTTTTAAAGTTGTTTTTTATTCACATACCCATCAAAAACGCATTAATGCTCTCGCTTATTTGGGTAGTTGACATGCCGGCCAAAAATTAGACTTCAAAAACATGGGATCCATCTGTGCCTTTGATTATACAATCCACTCCCGATCATTTTCCTGCAATGGTACTTATCGATCATTGCATTCCAATTTAGTTCAAATTACGTCGATTTACATGAATCATAAATGCGATTAAACATGTCGAAATGATCGAAGCATTTGCCTTATAACTACCCAACTTAGGAATCTTGTTCGTGATGTGCCACAAACATCGGTGCCTAGTATTTGGAAAAACAATTTCAATTGCATTTTGCATTGCTTTATCTGATCGGTAATTATGCCTTGAGGGCACAACGACATACAAATAAGCAAGGTTTGAAATAACCAGGTGAGAATGTTTACATTTTCTCAGATGAAATTAGACCAACAACAACACAGATTGACCATGATGATTAACTCCTACAAATGGAGCGAATGGCATGTCATACCTATTTACAAGATATGTGGTATCAAAAGTAACAACCCTACCAAATTCCTTTAAGCTTCTCTTTCTAGCATCACCCAAAATACATTTGGGACCTTCAACCTCATCTATATCCATAGAAAAAAGCACGGAGGCTTCATTGCATAATTTTGAATTGAGTTGTCGTAGATGTCTCGCTTTGTCAATATAATTCCTTGCATCTTTTACAATATATGTTGCATTCTCATATCCACCACTCTCCCTAAACATAGGATATTTTGATTTGCTCTAATCCGGCTCTATCATTTAATTCAAGTCTTCGTTTGGTTTTGTAGGAATGGGCGATTATGTCAAAGTATCGTGACTTACTCGGACTTAATGCATGATTATGTTCAAGATTGACAAGCGTAATATACCATTGTCCATCTAAGCTCAAATGTGAGATAACTTAACTGGACATCCTAATCCAGTATTTGCTTGAAGCTTTAAAGGATTACTTGATGCACTGCAGGCTTTTCAAAGAACACATATAAGTAATGAAGGATACTAACCCATCAACCTTTTTTGATGTTCTTTTCTAACTAAGGAAAACCTTTTTGTACCATAGGCCATCGAAGTGCATGCATCTGGAAATGACATCCCACACTTAGGTTCTACAAATTTATCATCTTCATGTCTTCCAACATTGGTTTCATCTTCCCATTGATTTCTTCTTCCATATTGGCTTCATCTTCGAAAACAAATAATTTGTTGTTCAACATTTTCTTCTTCGTCAAGCATTGCTTCGATAAGTCATCTCCCTCCATCTTGTAAAAAGTTTAGGTATAAATGAGAAATTATTATTGCAACCTCTTAAATGCAATTGCTAATCTTTCAAATTAAAGCTACAAGGAAATCCTTAACTTTCCGGAGGGAATCAACTACATCATATACCAAATAATTGAAAGTTAAGAAATTAAATGAATGATGCAAGTTCATTCAGACATGACCCAGTATCACATCCACATGAATATTTGAGATACCAACTGTAAAGATACAAGTTCAAAACAGAAAACTTTTCATGGCATAACTATTAATGGTTTGGTGTAAGACTTTAAGGCTGTTTTGTCATAGTTCAGTTTGACTACTTCTTAGGTCTTACTACTTAACACAAATGTTTGTGCTATCATTGGTGGTGAATTTTATGGTTCCTGGAATAATTGATTCAATTTTACACAACACACGATCGGGTGATTTAAAGAGGAACTTGGCCAAAAATTTTGTTAGGAAGTAGTCACTATTCAGTATACAAAGAAAATTAGTTTTTCAATAACCGGGTTAGTTGGGCCATTGTCATCAAATATATATGATCTTTATTTACATTTAGAAAGTTTTGTAGTTGGCATTACATAATTCAACCTCTGTGACAGAAATCATCTGAAGAGAATGTGATGCGGTTGCAATGGAGAATGTTACAAGTTGCATGGGAATACTTGGGTTGACTATAAGTGAGAATGAAACCAAGTCTGAAAGGGAAAGGAACCATCATGGGGGTAGCCACGGAGGCAGCCCGTTCACAAACGGAGAAGACTTCTTGGACTGTTTGAGCTGGGAAGAAAAGGGACCCGAGACTCACAATTGGAAGGGGTACAAAGGGCTGGTCCTCTCTCTTGTTCGGTGAAACCGATTCTATCCCTCTCTCTTTCTTCTTCTTGTTATTGTTTCGTGGCAGCCTACTCTATTACGGAGTCGTGCAGTTTTTGAGCAGTTTATAATCTCCAACGAACGTCAATTGTTTGGGACAGCCATAGTCCAAAACGTGGGCATGTTTTTTGAGCAGGTCCTAGGCGTGTGAGTGCTGGAATTAATAGGCTGCTGGGCAATCCAAAGCCTGCCTTAATTAGGCGTGTAATAGGGTTTGTTGAGGGGAGTTTGGTTGATAATTAGTTAGCTATTTTGGTAAGGAAAAATCATGTTCAAAACAAACTGTTTGGGGCTGTAGTTGTTGGTGGGTTGGAGCAGGTCTTTAGAGTGTTTGGAGCAGTTGTTTGTGGCAGTTTTGGGGAGGATTACAGACTGTTTTTGGGTTGTTGATTCAGCCATAGGGCTGTCCCAAATTGTTGGACAGATTTTGCGATTCAAGCTTCCGCATTCACATCAGAATGATACGGAGTTTCTTAGTGAAACATGTGATCTTGCCTCGTTTCACAAAAAACAAAAAAAAAAAAAAAAAAAAAAAAGATAAAAGCAAACCAATGTATTCGTGAGAAGAAAAATCCAAAGTTAAGACTCCAATTATGCATCAAGAGTAGGAAGCTTCACGTATTAGTGAGGCTTACAAAATAGCCAACAATCATAACTGTAACTAATGTAAATATAGACCCACAAAAGTATGCATCATAATTGACTTCCTCCATCATTATAATAACATAAATAAGATCTTTACAATCTCAGTTAACACACACATGTATATAGAAAGAGGAATTAGAGAAGTACTAGGAATTTGATTGCAAAAGAAACAGAGACACAATGAGCAAATTACGTGAAAAATCTGCAATTTTTTAGTTTTTGATTTCATTGTGTTTAGTTCATGGATAAAGAGGATACCTTTGCAGGGTGTGAAGGGAAGAGGCAGCAGCGACGGGAAGGGGTGAAGAGGAAGAGAGACCGTAGAGATGGGAAGTGCGAAGCCCATAGGATTTCCGCGGCAATCAGGATTCTAAACGCAAGGGTATCATTGTCTTCGGGTTTTCCTAGCACGTGCACATTTGGTAGTTGTTACCAAAGTTGTAAAACTAGTTGTAGACATAGCATTTTTGAAGGATGTTTAACCGAACGGTCAGCCAATTGTAAGGACATAGTTGTGGGTTTTAATTGCCCCAAACCTAACTGTTTGTATATTGAGTGAGACATTAAATTTATACTGGCACCTAAATCTAGCATAGCTCTCATTTTTTTCAACTTACCCATAGAAATCTGTACATTAAAACTACCAGGGTCTTTCAATTTAGGTGGAAGTTCAGGTTGTAAAACTGTATTCATATTTTCAAAAAACAATTATCTTTTCATTCTTTTCAAACTTATGCTTTTTAGTGTGTAAATATTTGAAAAACTTAGCATACGACGGAATATTCGTAATAACATTTAGCATAAGAAGATTTATATTTACTTTTGAAAGCATATTATAAATTTTCGAAAGTTGTTTATCCATTTTATTTTCTCATTAATCCACCAGGAAACAGAATAGGAGGAACATATGGTGGAGGTTCAACATACGATTTTTCAAGAGGTTCAGCCTCTTTTTGTTTTGAATCTAAATCTTGTGTTTCTCTACTCGTATCATTTGTCTCAACATGAATATTAGATGGAGAAGAAGGAATACTTACCTCTTCACCTATGACTTTACCACTACGCAGAGTAATAGATTTCGCTTGCTCATTCTTACTAGGGAACTTCCCTTCTTCTCTTCCTTTTAATCAAACTATTTCATCTGGCAACTGTCCCAATTGCAGCGTCACTTGCTTCATACATGTATCATGTGAATCACTCTTCTCAATGTACTTTTTTATTACTGCAATGTCCACTTGCTCTCCTTTAATCTGAAGTTGTCCTTGATGTGGGAATTGTTGTGGTTGCAATGGTTTGTTTCCTCCCCAAAAAGAAATTTGGATGATTCCTCCCCAAGAAAAATTTGGATGATTTCTCCATCCCGTTCCTTTGTCTTGAAGGATATTAATTCAGAGCATTAACTTGTTTAGGGTATGGAGTACTAGATGGGCAATAATTAGTAGCATGATTATTTAATCCACAAATAGTACATACTTCATTCACTTGGGATTTGTTTGAATTGGCTAGTTGAAATGTCAAAGATTCTACTTGTGCTATCAATGCATCTATTTTAGAAGATTTACCTTTATTATTTTGTACTTCATACAAATTTTTCGATTTACCCCTAATACTTTTCTGTTGCGAATTTACACCTAACATTTCAAATAATTCATTAAACTTGTGCTGGTGTTCTCTCTCTAACAGAGCCACGGACTGCACTATCAACCAAGGTCTAAAGGGATGAGGGAAGTGAGTCATAAAATTGCATTACTAAAACATCCTATGGGAGATTATGGTGTGGGTATGCAATTTGTAAATTTTTAAATCTATCACATGCTTCATGAAAGAATTCTCATTGTTCAGTTTGAAATGACATAATTTTTTTCTATAACCAGACGAGGATGCATGCTGATAAAATTTACTCATGAACAAATCATGCAGTTGAGCCCAAGTGTAAACACTTCTAAGCGCTAAATTCATGTACCATCTTTTAGCTGCATCTTTTAATGCACATTAAAAGTATCTCATTTTTAGTTGGTCTTCAGTTAATCCTCCTAATAGAACATTATCATATGCCTGTACTCACGCACAAAGGGCACATGATCTTCAGTGGGCATATCATGAAAGGTAGGTAACATATTATAAAAATGACCCTTGAGTTCGAAATTTCTAACCGCAGTAGGTAATACTAGATATGATGGTGTAGCATTTAACATGAGGCGAGCATAATCGTCCATTGCCCTTTTGTTTACTTGAAGTTGTCATCGGGACAAGGCGATCTGTCACGACCCGACCCGGACTCCAATGCGGAATCCCAAGGTCGTGCCGCCAAGACAAGATAAAAGACGGACAAGCACCCGCTAAGCTTAGTGGTGCGAGTCAAGAGTTGAACCCACAACTCTAAACAGGAATGTAAAGCCATAACGGCAAAACTGAATAACCAAAAACTAAAAACTGAGAGACGACTATCTCTTGACAAATCTACGACTCGCGTGACGCAACATTGCGCACGGACAACAAACCATCGGCAACCTAAGGCTGGCGAAGCAACAAGAACCCAACCTGATAAACAACAACTCTACGGCTAAAACATGCCGGAGGAACAGTTCAACTAAAAGAATAAGGGATTTAAATACTAATAACTAAACCAAGGACTCACGACTAAAATTGTCGGAGATAGAAATAACCATAACACGATACTAGAATAAGCGAGCTAAAACTTTGCTCGGGAAGATGACATAATAACTTCTAAATAATTACAACAGCTCGACCAACAAGTCGACTCTCAAAATAACGACGATAAAATACTAACATAACTACCCAAGTAAAGTTTACATAACTTCACATCCGTGTTTCACAAGATAATAAATATAATAATACTAATAAACCCAAGCTATCGCCCGGAAGACCACCTGTTATCAATCAAGCGCCCGAAGCTTCAACGCGTACTATCGAGCTTACTGCAAAAACTAAGGAAAACAAACACACGAAATGAGTCATAATGACCCAGTAAGTTACTAAATGCAATGTATGGCATAGCATGGCGTGGCATGGTATAATGCACAAGCATATATAAAATCATGGCATCTTAATCGTATACCAACAATAAAACTGTATTAAGTCATCGAGTAGCATAAACTTCATAAATCACGTAGCACATTATTTTTCATATAAGTGCTCATAGTAAGCCACATAAGGGATAGAGAAGATACCCAAATAGCTCCGTTGTGTTGCTCCTGCAATACACAATGTTACTGGTTCGTGCCATCGATGTTTTGTGAATTCATCGACTTTCATCGAGTTCCTACTCGATCTCATTAGCAAGCCAATGCGGCACTTATTGATACGGCAGAGGGGCTACTTCCCCATTGCGGCCCACAATGGAGGGGTGTGTGAGGTCCCAGGTACGACGATCCATAGCGAATACGAATCTTACGATTCGTATAGACGATGTATCGTCCTACCCTGACATAAAAACCAAATCCAAGTAATGCCAGCTGGGCTTTTATGAAATGCACAAGTAGATAATTACTCTCATGCTCAAACAAGAACCAAGACCGATCATAGCGGACATATCAAATCATGTAGGACATAAAGTTCTACACATCAAATTAACAATGCACATATTGTACACACTTAACAAATCCAACCAACCTATCCGTTTAGTCCAAGAACCACCTATTAAGGTATTCATAACCCTCAAGTCACCACCCAATCAAACGTAGCATATAAGCTCAAGAAATCACAATGTGAGGTCTACTATAGCCCTCTATTCGGGATTAAACCAAAGACTATTACTTTAGTCTAAAAACAATCATAAATCAAGACTTAGCATTTTAGCTTTGCTTAAAGGTACACCGGACTCAACCATAGTCCCAATTGTCATACATACTCGACATTCTCAAACCAATCTCAAGGGTACCAAAACTAAGCCGTAGTCATATTCTCGCAAGTGCTTTCATGTGCACGCGACCAAATTCCCTAAGAGAGAACTCATTCAAATAATCATTTCTTAAAGTAATACGAGATCATAGGTTGATCTCTAATGCTCCGTGCTCTACGAGCACGCTCTAATTAAATCCCCAATAAGCTTCTATGTCATGGGTGTCACAAATGGGACACAATTCGAGATGCTCGGGTACTCACAATCAAAACCAACCAAACCCGAACATCGTAGGATACCAACATAAGGCTCACTAACGTCTTATTGAACCTAAAATGACTCCATTGAGTCTTATTATCGCACTTCATTAAATACGCATTTCATAAATCCCAAAACCAACACAACATTCAAGTTTATAATAATTCTCCCAAATTAATCCGGGCTTGTTTCCCAAGCCTAAAAATCCAAGAACTCAACATAATCATAATCAATCAAAACCCAAATGTCGTAGGACTTCAACCCGAGTTCATTAACACTTTGTTGATCTTATAGTGACTCCGTTGAGTCTTACTATTAAGTTTCATCATTCACACATTCCATAAATCCCAACATTATCATCCTCTTCAATTTATGACAAATTCCAAAATAATTCGGGCTTGATTCCCAAGCCCCAAAATTCATAAAATCCTTAACAAAGGGATAACCAATTTCTCCCAACACACAATATCATCTAAATCAACCTACACATCAATGCCCACTTTAATTAACAACCAATCCTCCAATAATTCGGGCTTGATTCTCAAGCCCTAACATTCATAAAACTCTACATAAATCACAACTCATATTCCCCAACACATCATAACATTCAAATCATGCTAGTCATGTTATTAACAAGTTCATATTTCCAAAAATTCACAAAATGGGCATACAAGGCATACAAGGTGTTCATTGCCCACAAATAGCACATATATTGTTTTCCTTAGGGCCAATGAACCAAAATAAAAAGAAGGTAACTTACCTAGCTTGAGTGAAACTCAAGAGAATCAAAATCTAAACGGTGAAGTCGTTCCTTTCGTCGCACACGTCAAGAATCCGAAGTTTGGCGGCAATCGAACGGTGGAATCTTTGTGGATCGGAGGAAGAAGATGAACTAGGGCTCAAAACTCAAGCCCCCAACTCACTCTCTCTCTAAAGTGTAAGAAGAAGATGAATAAATGAGAGATTTACTGAAAATTTTGCCAAGGCTTGGTATTTATACTTCCCAAATGAGAAGGGTACAAGAGGTATTTCTCAAGTGCAATTAGTAGAGATTAGGGAGTTAACAAACACTAATCCAACCTAGATTAACTTCTAATTAGTGTTAGGACATGATTAGGACTAAGTGTGGGTGGTTAGGAAGGGTTTAGAGGGGGTTTAATGAGGGTAGGATAGGCATTTCACGTCAAAACTCAAAACAGGGGAAAATCCCGTAATTGCATATCAGTATGTTGAGGCGGGCGCCTCATTTACTGAGGTTGTCTCCCAGTTCAGCTCACTTGAAATTTCTCCCTGCATTTGAGGCGGGCGCCTCGGCTCCTGAACCTCCAAAACTTGGTCTAAACTTGTCCTAAATGATCCCAAACTTATGGGCAACCATTCTAAGGTCTAACCCTACTCAAAACAAGTCGAAACACACCGAAGAACTCCCCGAGACAACTCGAGCGAAACCGGGAAGGGTGCAACAACGTGCAAAGACGAGCAAACCAACTCGCAATCAAACGAGCAATGAAAGGAGACTTTTAAGGCAAGTATAAGGGCTAATGAAGAAGCTTAAACACTTCTAGAAAGTTGAATATCAACTAGGGGAATAAGAATCCCAAAGGAGAGGCGATTACGCGACTCGATTCCCGAACTACGCGATAAAGACGAACGCTATCTCCAAAACTTCCAATTCATCGATAGACTTAAGGAACACCTCCAACTTGAAGTCTAATACATCTAAACATGTTAATAAACCATCTTATAGAGGTCTAGGACCCAAACCGAGGTCACGAACACAAAACGCAAGCAAACCCTCAATCAAGGCGCATTCTCGACTATCGCCGAGTCACGACTTGTGACTTTAGCAAGTCAACAACTATATGAAGTCTCTTAATAATGTTTTGGTCTTAATATGGTCTCTCAAACACATCCAGACCCTCTCGCAAACCAAGCATGCAGTCAACAAAGGAAGAAGTGCAAGTATAGCACGCAAACCGAGATAACGAAGGAGCGGGGTGTTACACGATCACCTTGTCCATCATCCATTAAGTGAGTGCCTAGCTCAAATTCACACTTTACAATTGTTCTGGAAAATGGGTGGTCACCTGGTCCATCTACTAGGCGATCGCCTTGTCTGGGAAGGAGAAAATGGTTTGAAATCAAGTCCAAAGGGTCCCTAACTCAACCCCTAATGATGTGTCTTATTTTTTTACCTCGCAAGTGTACGAATCAATATAGAGTATAGTGATCGGAAAGTAAGGGTCGAACCACCGAGACAAGAAGCAATTTAAGCAAGTAATCAAGTAACAATTATAACTAGGGGGGTTGTTTGATTAATTATGACGAATTAACTAAACTATTTTATTCTACTAGTAATTAAGTAATATAAGGAAGCAGTTCATTAACAGCAGCAAACAAAGTTTGTTGAAGATCTGATGATGGAATGAAATCTAGGAGTTAGGATTCACTTATATCTACTCTAATGCTCTTTTGTCTAATGTATCAATTACTATGTCTTGGGTTCGTTCACAAAGGCAAAGAGTGGTATGCTATTGATCAACGAATTGCAAACTTATTGTCACTAAGTTGGATTATGTTTCAATCTTCATCCAATAATTCAACCAAGGATATACCTGAGGAACAAGAACTTATGAACCTAAACTTAACTTATCACTCTCGTGAATCGATAGGTTTAATTTATCACAAAGGTGGGTCAGTGTATGACTTATGCACTTGATCATGCAGTTATCCGCACCCCTAGGTCTTTAAACTATTGTGATACCATTAATAGGAAAAAGCTAAATAGCAAAGAGATTGATAAATTCTGCGATCAACAAGACTTGATTGAATAATAAATTAATGTAGAACAAAAGATTCGATACAAGTTACCTCTAATTCCTAGATATGGGCAGTTAGTTCATCATCCATGATCACATAATCAATTGAATGAATGAAAGCATGAGTGATCTTCATCTACTATGATTAGAACTAATAAAAACGGTTTAATACTGCTAATTTACAAGATAAATTTGGACCTCTAACTTAAGGCTACAAGGTTTGTATTTATACTAGAGTTTACAGGGCAAGAAATAGAATTGGACTGAAATTCCATTCTTTGAAAGTCGGCATACCTTGCGGTCGCAAAGTGCTAGAGGCATGCGGCTGCAAGGGTCTTGATTCCTCCGGGGTGTGTTTCTGTGGACCTTCTGGGGACAAGGTCCTTATGCAATGCGGCTGCAATGATCTCTGTACTTCTGATCCTTCTTCTATTCATCCTTTGCACTTTGCACCCTTCTTCAATTCTTCGCTTAAAACCTTTAAAAATTCCATAAATTCATCTAAAACCCTGAAACTCACAAATAAGCTCCAAAACACATATTAGTAGCCAAAAGCCTCGTAGAATCATTATTTCTAAGCTGAATAAGTACCTCATAGATGCGTATAAAACACATCTATCACCTAACAATATACGATGATTCCTCACTCAAAACAAGTCTGAAGCTCGTCAGAACGACGTTCGAAAACAACGCGAACAAAAGCCGAGATCATGGAATAACTTTTCAACGATTGAACCGATGATCGAACCAGTACCAACACTTGATTATAATCACGTTAATGGTCTAGGGTATGGACTAGGATACTTTTACGAATTCAAACAAGAATCCTAGAGTAACGAAACTCTGATAGACCCGACATACTAAAGGTTTGGTTTACACAACACGATAAAGACGAATGTGATGCATGTAGTATCCAAAGCACAATTAGACTTAAGGAACTAGTCTCACAAGGGCTTAACACGAATAAGAACACTCGTGAGAATCACGCGAAGACCTTGGGTATAACCGAGGTCACGGGAACAAACTACGCAAGTAAATTCTCAAACAAGTCGTGTTCCAACTATCGTCGAGTTACGACTTGTTACAATAACAAGTAAAAGGCTATGGAAAATAAAGTATGGTATTGGACTCTAGATAGCCTACCGACACCTACCAAAGCTCTAACAACAAGCCAAGCGAGAAATGTTACGGCCATTCAACACATAAAACAAAGAAGTCAAACACACGAAGGTTCGGGGTCCTACAATGAAGGCTTGTATCATATTACATAATATGATCGTCGAAGATAAACATGATACTTACTCACGTTTGCCAAATGTTTCCGACTACGATCATATTGACATTACTGATGGTAGTTTAGCATAACAATATTTTAACAAACGTATTCCAGAGCGCGGATGATATCTTAAATGATGGTGTACCGTTTGAGATAAAGCATCACATCGCAGTCTGCTATATGATTTGATTGAAAATATTTGGAGGCTTTTTGGTAATCAGTAAGTTGGTGTTTGAATAATCATCGCTTATATTATTATTGTATTTTCAAATATGGATGTGATTATTTATTTGTCATTGTATTTCCATAATTTGCATTACAGTTGTTGTACTATTGTCGGATTTTCCATGTGAATCGTTGTATTTCTATTTAATTTTCAAATTATTGTAGTTATTTTTAATTTATCAATGAATATTAATTTAAATATTATTCGAATTATAATAAATAAATTATATTTCGAATTTAATATTATTATATTATAAAAAATATCGAATTATTGTAGTTATTTCAAGTTTAATATGATTATAATTAATAATTTCGAATTACAAAAAAAATATTATTATAATTATAAATAATTAATTATTTCAGATTTAATAATTTATGCAATATTATTATTAATTTTTAATATAAATTGAAAGAGATATTAAATTAATGTATATAAACGGGTATGTAAAGTTGTTTGAGATAAAGTAGTGGGTATAAAAAGTATTGGATTCCGTGCCACTGCTTGAAGGGATTTGTTAGTTTTGAATCAAATGAGTATCAAATGGATTATTTTATTAGTTTTTAATGAGTTGTGTTTGATTTGAGTTTTTTTTTTTTTTTCTGTTAACCATGCTCAAAGTGGGCAAAACTTTGGTTGTACCATAAAGCAAAATTTTTATGGTACACTAAACCATAAATAAATAAAAATAAATTATATGTTACTCCCTCGTTCCCGGATAAATGTTTCTAGTAGACAAAACACAAGGATTAAGAAATATAATTAATCATGAATTGTAAAATATGTTGTGACAATATTATCCATTACACACATCATCTCTCTCCATGTACCCATTACACTAATTCTTTCTCTAGGATGTGCAATAATGATAATATAAAATGAAGGGATATATTAGGAAGAATTATATAAAATTTGTATAACAAAAGTCTTTAGAAACATTAGTTGAAACATCCCAAAATAGAAAGTAAGAACATTTATCCGGAACGGATGAAGTACATGCTTATTACGTGCTAAGGAGTAGTATTAGTAACAAGGGCGAATTACCCAAATAGTTTATGTATTTTACACCTTTTTTCCAAATTTGTCCTTCTAAAAAACCTAACCTTATTGATACTTGTACGAAACCTTTTGACACAAATGGTCTTTCCGTCCAATTTCGTTAGTTTTGTGGCATTGACTCAAGGTAAAATAGTAATTTTATCCTCACTCACAAAAAAGTACGGGGACCAAATAAATTAATCTGAATTTTGGGTTTAACAGCGGGAGCAATTGCAAATTACAATTCATCCCTTCATCTTCTCTGTCGCACGCCTTCTTTCTGGAAAATTCCTTCCAAATTTTCCTCCCCAATTTTTGCCCAGTACATGAAGATCCTCAAAATTTCTTCAATATTTTTTGGAAAATTTGCATGATAGCTTCCAGATCTTAAAGATCAAAAAACAAAAAAATTCCTTCCCAATCGGCGATAATTTTTTATTTGGGTTTACAGATCCAGTGATAGACCTGGAAAATTATTACATGTTACAGATCTAATTTTTTGAGATTGTAAATCGGCGAAGACATCGTAATTCACCAAGGATGAAGGCGAGTGGGTGCTCCCTCGAGTTGCGTTGTCGAAAGGCGGGGTGGGCACAGTGATTCCACTATCGTGGTTATTGGGTAGGATTAAAATGTTATCGGAATTTACCATGGATGAAATTTTCGATAGCTTAAATTGCTCGCTTGTTGGAATAAATGCGATGTAATCTTAAAAATTAAAATGACAATTAAAATAAAATACCGAGATAATACAAATATTATTTACGTGTTACTCGGCTTCTTGAAGACCTTCACCATATTGAGGTTGCTCGGCTCCTTTAAGACCCTCACCACGTTGTGGTTGTTGGATTTCTTGAAGACCCTCACTACATCGATGTAGATTACCCTCTCGCTCAAGCATCTCGCGGTCGAGCTTTATATTATCCTCCCGCTCGAGCATATCTCGCGGTTGAGTAGATTACCTTCCCGTTCGAACATCTTGCGGTCGAGCTCTATATTATCCTCTCGCTCGAACATATCTCGTGGTTGAGTAGATTACCCTCCCCCTCGAGCATCTTGCAGTTGAGGCAGGGTTGCACCAGTGCGAGAAGCACTGGAACAATCCCAGCAACAACCACTCATTAACCGCCACTTGCACCGAAGCATGGCAACACCAGATCCGTCCCCGATCGGGCACACATATTCACCACGTGGGTTGGTTCGTTTGACCTGTAACCGCCAAGACCGAACTCGCTTGACCGCCATGTTGCTCGAGCCACATCACTAAACTATTGAGCCCCAAGCGAAGCCATTGGTATAGTTGACCTAGACAAAACTTTAAGGCTCCACAGCTCCTAGGAACGATGTACACGTGCAAAGCGCGCTTATAAAGGGCCCAATGCGACCTATGCTTAGGGGTGCGTGCTTGGGCTCAAATGGTGCGTCACACCATCCTCGTAGTTGCTTTGTGTTAGCGACTAACACACCTATGTGAAAGGGGTGGCAATTCGTGCCTCACTATCATGTTTTCATGTTATCTATCTTATTTGATCATAAATATAACAATAACTATTATTTTGAATATATTAATAATTTCTGGTCTTTCGTGTCATGTTTCGTGTCGTGTTGGTCTTATCGTGTCATTTGTCTCTGTAATTGTGTTTTATAATCGTCTCGTGCTATCGTGTCATGTCAGTCATTGTAACCCCTAAATTTGTGACACCACTACAATGCACTTTGGAACACACAATTAAATTCTCATAAAGTACACCTATTAATAAAGTGCACCTATTAGCATTCCATATACCCACTTGCTCTTCAACTATTAACTCAAGTTGCTCACTTTTTGCATTAATTTGTCATTCATTCGAAATATGGTTTTGAACAAATAAATACATTATCTGTATCTACTTGAAACATAGATTAATAATTTGCAACTTGTTTTTAATTCCACTAAATGAAACTTAAATCACTAATTGGTCGAAGATTGATCGTCACCAATATATGCAACCAATTTCCAACAAGGCTTTCGTTATTGAGGTGTGATTTCCATATTGATTGCTTAAATTGTGAGACTTGGGCCAAGATCTTTCTATGGCTCATTTCCCCTTCGACTCAAGGACTACTACTAATGGTCATTATTGCCTGATGATCTTCGCGGCCCGATTTTCCTTGCTCTTCTTGATTCTATACGGCGCCAATGCACATAAATGTTGATCTTGGGAGTAGGGGTGACAATTGAGTGTTAATGGATAACTTTGGATTAGGTCATTATCCATTAGGCCAATGGATAATTGACTAACCCAAAGCTATTCATTAACACCCAATTGTCGCCCCTACCTGGGAGATGTTCAACGGAAGGAAATGAAACGAGGAAGAAGGGGTTTAAAATTTTTAATTTTGCTAATTGCATCGGTACCCTTATATCTAGTTTTTAAAACGAAAACATTATTGGTATTTTTGTATTTTCAAAAAAAGAATCAATCAACAATTTTACTTTGGCCAATATAACGTGAGACGCACATACGTTGAACTAAGGGGAAAATAGTAATGAAATTGTATAGAATGGCCAATTGTGTCACAAACTTTAGTAAAATGACGATTTTTAGGCAATCGAGACGAATTTGGAAAAAAAAAGTGTAAAATACAGGGACGATTTGGGTAATTCGTCCTAGTAAGAAATAGAGCAATTCTCTTGTCCGACAAACATAATTTTTTTTGTATATACATTTCAAACATAAAAATCAACATGATCGCTAAATCGAGCTCTTGAATACATCACACGGGAAAGAATTAAAGGTTGGTTTCTACAAGTTTCAAACTTTTCTCCCTCCTATGTAAATCCCTCCATTTTAATCATAAACCCTAATTAAAGATCTTGATTTTCTCATTTATATTAGTTTGACAATCACCTAACTATTGATTACCGATCTCTAATTTGTTTGAAACACTTGCTTTTCATACTTTTTTCCAATACCAACTTTTTATTCACCTCTTTTTTTCCTATAATAATTGCTTCTCTCTCTCACTTCTTTTAGCGATCAAAATCACATTTGATTTTTTTGAAGATCACATAAATTAAGTTTCTGCAATTTTGAGGATGACCATATAATTGGACTCATGGCAAAACAATTGATTTACCACTTTTATATCAAAATATTATAGCTACATTTTGTAATAATAAGACTAACCCCATATGATTGACCTATCTTGATTATTGGCATTAAAAATTCAAGCGACACAAAAGAAAAAGAATTGCATGAGGGGTAACTTAATATTAGTGGTGGTAAATTATGTCACGCTCATATATCCGCCCAGTAAAAAATGGGTATAGACACACTTTAATTTTAATTTGGGCATAAATGGGTATGCACACTTACACCATTAAATTTTAGGGTAAAATTATGGCCGGCCCTTTTTTCAAAGTTTGTAACCTCAAAAGTCCACCTTTTTTTTTAACTGCAAAAGACCAATTTTCGAAATATTGTTCCGAAAATGTCATGGTCACCTTCAACAGCTCCAGCAAACATATTGGATTCAAAAAATCACCGTTGTTGTGCAACAAAACGGAGATTTTTTAGTAGAGACGAAGGCGGAGGAGGAGGAGGAAGATCAAGACTTACGACGGAGGAGATAGAAGAAAAGGTGGATGACGTGGTATGGTTCTTTATGATTTTATATCGCGATGCAAAACTATCGGATTAATGTATCGCGTTGCAAACATTGATGTATCGCGGTTAAAACATTGATGAATTGCATTTCAAACATTACTGTATCGCGGTGCAAAAGTAGACTAGACAATTTAACTGATAAATTATGGTTCAAACATTGATGTATTATGGTGCAAAAATAAACTGGACAATTAAACTAATGAATCGCGATACACAATTAATGAAATAAAATTGATGCATCCTGGTTCAATAATCAGTGCACTCAATTAAACTGATGAATCGCGGTTCAAACAATGATGTATCGCGATGCAAAAATAGACTAGACAATTAAACTGATGAATCACAGTGCAAATATTAATCCAATAAAATTGATGCATCGCGATTCATTTTCATAGTGCGTCTCATACTCATTAAGGGTATCATAGTCTTTTTACCCCCAAAAGTATCCTTTTCCGGTTTGAAGAAAAACATGATACTGGAGCAAATAAAAACTTTAGAATGTGGACCGGCCCGCAATTTTCCTAAATTTTATAGATATAATATGAGTTTAGATGGGCACCCATATTTTTCCCGCTCACCCACATAGTCACACTCTCAGTCCCACACTTCGCACCTCTCAGTTCTCTCTCTCTCGCCTCCGAGTTCATTCGATCCGTCAACAAGAAAGGGACCTCTCATATTGACACCAAACTAATACATGAGTTAATTCATTTGCATGTCTATAAACAAGAGAAATAGAAAGAAAAATAAATAAATAAAAAACTAAAAACTAAAAACATCATCAAAGACTTGAACGACGTCCTTTTGAAAAATAGAACTCCTCGATTTGGCTATTCTTTCAAACTCTTTAATTTTAGGCTATCCTACTGGAAAGTGTCAATACATTAATAAAATTTTATCAAATGGCGTAAAAAAAAGTGAAATATATATATATATATATATATATATATATATATATATATATATATATATATATATATATATATATATAAAGTATTTAATTCATCCGAAAATGAGCGCTTTCACTTTTTTAAAATTAAGGCAGCTTGAATTTAAACATTTTTAGTAGCAAATATCAAAATACGATTTTAGATCTACTATATCATAAAGTGTACCCCTCTCTATGCGTTCATGTACATTTGCATATAGGTCATATTGTCTTGTGACAGATGGAAGGGTATATTAAAAATCCGTCTTTTTCATTTTATTTTTTTATCGGTTTTTTTATTTTTGGCACATCAAATCTCAACTCATACCTAAATACTCATAGAGTTAGTAAGTGCAAATTCAAAAGCGATAAATGACAAAGGAGAATCTAATAAATTATAAGAAAAAGGTTCATGCTAGGGTCACTTTCATTTTTACTAAAATATTGGTACTTTATGATGTAGCATACTCTCATTAGTTGAATATTTTGTAGGTCCCAACACTCTAGCCAATGAGAATGTGTCACATCACAGAATACCCATAATTTGATGTAAAATAAGAATAGCTCAAACATTACCCTAAGAAAAATAGACACTCAATTTTGGACGATTTCTTTATTTAAAGAATATACACTCATTTGAGACAAATGGAGTAGTACTTTTGCTTTAAAACCCACACGTGCACTTACAAAAATTGCCATAAAAAGTTCTGAGTCAATTATTAAAATTCCAACTTTCTATTTTAAGAAAATCAGAAGGACCACCAAATTGAAAAAAATATAGTCCTACTCAAGATTGTCTATGTACTTATTTGTTGACCACACATTTAGACATCTCCACCCTAAGCCTAACCAATCAAATCAGACATGAATGCATTACGAGTAGGCATGACAATTGGGGGTTGGGTCGGGTTAGAAAGGGTAACCGGTTGGAACCTATTAAAATCTAAACATTAAATGAGTTAAAATAAGTTATGTTGAATCAAGTTGGGTTAAAACGGGTCAACTAAATTTTTCAAAAAAATCCATATATTTATGAGTAAGAAAATATAGTGTCAAAATAGACAACGCTTCGACTCGTTTGACCCGATCCAACCCATTAATATTTTTGCTCGAACAATGAAATGAAAACTCATTATCGTTTTTTCTTTGCTAAATTATTTTGCTACTAAATCAATTGGAAAAAAGGATAATGAACAAAATCTCATTAATTATTCACTATCTCTTTCTCATTAATTAACCTAATTTCTTTTACCCGCTCATATAGTTAAGTTTTTTAAAAAAGACATCAAATTTAATTTAACCCAAAAAAAGTAAAACAAGATAAAATCTTTAGGGGGCGGAGGGAGATTTTGTTTTTGTTTTTGAGCTTCAAGGAAGTTTACCCCCAACGGTCCACTCCACCCCCACCGCCATATAATCTTAGTATATATGACTGTTAATTTTCAGAAGGAATTCTTGAATTCTCACACCGGCCACCGCCCACCACCAGCCATCGCCCACCGCCATATAATCCCTTCTGTATAATCTTCTGCTAGGGCCTATCGAGCAGCTTCGTGCGTATATTCTGTTTTCCGCCATAGTAGTGACAGTGAGTTCGATAGGATGACATTGAAGGCGGAAGAAGACCATCCTTATGGTTTAGGGGTTAAATTTTGCCCCACTGACGTTGAATGTGTCCTCTACTTAACGCACAAGATCGTTGGTGACAAACTGCCATGGAATGGGGTCGTTCTTGATTTCATCAACCCCTATGACGAAACTCAACTCCCCGCTCTTTTCGCCGCCGCCGAAATCAGTGATATGTTCTTTTTCACCATGTTGCAGAGGAAGAGTTCTAGATCTGGTAATTCCAAAAACGCAAATCGTGTTGTCGGCAACAACATAGCTACTTGGCATGGTGATCAAAGTTGGGAGGTTACCAATGGCCATCTTGAAGTTATTGGTACGGCTCATTCTCTCAGTTATCGGGAAAATGGTTCCACCAACGACCGTCGTTTTCGCATTACTGAATACCGTCTTCCCCTGAATACTGCCATCAGTTACGACCCTCTCAAGCACCCAGTTCTTTGTCGGCTGCGCCTTACGAACACCAACAGATCAAAACGCAGATGTTTTCATCAACCCCAAGCCCGTACTTCGTCTACGAAAAAGCCAAAATTTTCTGATGATCATGCTATAACTACTATTGAAGCTGCTTCATCATCTACTTTTCACCATCAATTCCCGACTACGACCACGACTACTACGACCACGACGACAACGACTTCTGCTGCCAATGATCAATATTCATGTGAATCGGCTCCCTCTACGACCACGCCGACAACGACTTCTGCTGTCGATGAACAATATTCATGTGAATGGGCTCCCTCTGCTAATTACAACAATCAAGTTACAGACGATGACACGTACTCATTGGGCGATCTGGACTTCGGCGATCTTGACTCTTTAGGCTTCACTCTTGATGAGTTTGATTGGATATTTGAGGATGACTCTACTCTTTTTCCAGTTTAGTGTTTTGGTTAGGATTGAATTCTCCAATATATTTTGATTAAGTTCCACACTTTTTCTCTTTTTTGTGCGCCATTGTAGTTGATTTACAGTGTTTAAAAACATATATGTAAAAACTACATTGGAGAAACATTGTGTTAATATTAGAATGTTGTGCTTGTTATTGTATGCTTGTTATCAAAGTTTCTATTTCTGTTTCTTGTACATCTTTAAAGTTATAATCTTTTCCACCCATTACCACCAAAAGCCAGCAGATTGCAGACTTCAGCTCACCGAGCACATCGACAGATTGTACACCCACTAAACTAGGAACTTACGATGCCCCCAAAAGCCAAAGATCCCCAGCATAACGACTCAAGAGATCCTGACATGCTTTGCGACTCACCACGGACCCTCACCACAATTCAGTTTTGACATGCTGATCAAGTATGCCATAAAAATTTAAAATGAAACAGAAACTAAAAAACTATTCTTTAAATTAAGAGCACAAATCAATCTAAAAATCAGATAGTGGTAGTAGCACTTCCAAGGGCAGACAAGAATTTGCAGTTTAATATTGGTAAGTTTAGATTGTGCACATGGATGACAGCTTACTAGAGTAGTATCTATACTGCTACATTTGATTCATAAATAAACAACCATGAAACAACCATGATGGTAAAAACAAACACTGATTCATAAATAAACAACCATGCTGCTACATTTTATCAAAAGGCTGCTTCATAGGGAAGATAGAAGTGGATAATAAATTCACTATTATAATCGAAGAAAAACAAACACTAGCAGAAAGAAACCAAAAAGAACAAACTAACAATCAACAAGGCACCCCAGAGCTCTGACAGGAGAAAAAAACTCTCTAACCTAAAACCTGAACTCCCAAAAACAACCAGCAAGATGACAATCTGGAGAAGAGAATTTGCATAGTAGAATAAAACAGCCTCAGGACTCGCTACCCAGCACCACTCCTCTTCTTAGGTCACGGCTCTCCATAACTTACTGAGGACATCACCCTAAGCATCTCTCTGACCCCTCGATCACTTTTATGATTGGCTGATTATAAACCCACACTCAAAGACTCCCCCCATGGATTGACCTGCAGGCTGCATCTGAGAAAGAACTCCATCAGGTTCCCGAAGATCAAACCCATGAAGAAGTTAGGAGGCGTACAGAACTTCTATATCTTTTTACCTTGTTCATAAAGCACAAAAAAAAGGGGGTTGAAGAGCTAGATGATACGGGTCCTTGGACAGCAATAAATCTGAAGTTTCCTGAGGCACAAGCTCACGCATTGGGTTGCAAGACGGAATGGACATATTATAAAGGAGAAACGAAATTGAAGGAAAGGGTGCACGGTTTGGGACTGTCCAAGATAAAAGTCACGGGATTGGGACCGTTTTAGTGAACAGAAATGGTGGAGCTATCTTAGGAAACAAAATCAATGGGGCTGTTTTTGTTACAAGATTCGGCCAAGGGACAACTAGCGAAGGGGCGGATGGAATGGGTTCTTTGAAAAACAAGTTGCTGGGAATTGTCTTAGCAAAGGCGAGTGTTTTGGGGTTCACAGATTGCAAGGAAGAGTCAACAGGGGCAGCGCGTATCAAAGGAAGTGGGGGAAATCTCCCTAATCAAAATCAGAATGGGCCGTCACAAGAGTCGTACAAAGAAACAATTAGTTGGGATAGTCGTTTGGACTTCAAGCTAGCCCAAGTATTGAGGACAATCCTTCTTTACGAAGGGGAGTCTGATGCGGAATATTTGGTGAATTATCCTAAGGAGGATGCTAATCAAAAGAGGGAGGTCGTGGGGATCACAAAATTGTTCATAAAGGCTGAATTGGGGTTCATTATGGGGTGTCCAACACTTGGTGGGAAGGTTGTCCAAAAGAATTACCAACTGACAAGGCTATCGCATGGAGAAGGCACGGGCCTTGGGAATCTTACATGGGAAATCAAGTATATTAAGTTGGGTTGGGTTGTGTGGGAATCTACTAGGGCATGGTTGAGTTGTTTCAAGGACTATGGTACAAAAGGAAAATGGATTGGACAAAGGAAGCGCATGCATGCAAGGAAGACAAGGCTTGGGACTGTTTTGGTTTCCTATGAGACATGGTTTATTAAAGAGGTCCGAGGCAGATTAAGGCTTGTTAGAACATGGGATCAAGGCAAGCTAGTGGGTCACAATATGGGACACGGCTTGGACAGACTTGGCGTAGGGGGTGAACATGGTGGGCTGCTTGCTTGGAAGAGGATTTCATACATGGGAAGTAATTGGTTTTCATGGCACGACATGCATGGATTGACAAAGGGAAACGGAAGTGTTGGAAGGGCAAAGGAGGCCAACAGCTTGGAGTTCTAAAGGAAGAAGGAAACTAGTTAGTAGTTGGGATTTAATTTAATTATTTGCTTTGTAAAGTCCAAGAAGGACTATAGTTTAGGATTTATGCTTTCCTAGTAAAATAGGATGTCTTTTAAGTTTCTTAGTTAAATTAGAGTTTGCCTAGTTAGTATAAATTAGGAGTGATTGTTTAATTTCGTTTTTATGTTTTTTTGAGAAAAAGTAATAGAAAAGGGGCAAAGAAATTTGTTCATCTACCGTGTTTTTTTTTCTTAAAGATTAGGAAGACTTCACAAAGGTTTCTGAAGCATATTGGGGCGTCATTATTTCCAAGGAGGGAACCGAGACAAAGGGGGCAATCGGGCAGTGCTCTACAAGTCAAAAAGGAGTTGTTTGGGAGGACGTTATGGAACAATATAACAAGGGGGCTGGTCATTTGGGAAGGGAGATCCTTGCTTGGGGAATAAGGGTCTTACATGTCATGGATTTGAGGGGGTTACGTGCATCACATGGAGTGGCTAGAGAGGAAGCATGCAGGAGGGGGCAGCCGGGTTCCAGAGAGTTCACATCCCGCTGCTAGGCTGGGAACCCGAAAGTGCAAGGCTGATGTCTTTTAATTAAAGTAGTTAGTTAGTTTAAAGTTAGTTTCCTTTTTAGTTGGTTGTTTTAATTATTGTTTGAGTAGTTAATGTTAGGCGTTATTTAATAGGGCGGTTTTGGAATTTTTTAGGCAGTAGGGTTTTTGTTTGTAATCCTTTTTAAAGGACAAATTTTCCAAGTAATGGCAGACGAGAATTTTCGGCTGATAGCTTTGAGAACAAGTTTGTTCTTCTTTTTGATCCATTCAACCAAGGTGAGTGAAGCCGAGGAAGAATCGATCAACGGAATTCTTTATGTTAGGTGAGTGAAGCCTAACCGGTGAATCCGCGTCTATCTTTTTATTTTGTGTTGTTTGATCCATTGGTGGGCTGTTTTGCTTCGGTTCAAGGGCAGCCTAGGATTGTTGATTCGGTTTTGGGTTGTGGTGAGATTAGAGATTGGATCTCACGTATCAGCCTTAATCATCAAAGGCGTGGACGTTCTAAGGGCTGTTGTGAAGCCTCCTTAAGTCTCGGACAAGGCAGTCCGTTTTGGGCAGTTGGCGTGATCAAGGGAGGGTCGGGTTGCAAGGTTTCGTGGTAGTTGTTGGGTGCTTTCAAGGGCAGGGCTGCTTAGGGTGTTTATCCTCAAAGTCACGACCTAGGGGGAATAATTCGGATAAGGCCATTTTGGTTAAGTGTTGGGTAGATTAGTGGTTGTTTTAAATTGTGCACAAAGCGAGGGTTTCGGGTTAATCTTGTAAGAAAGTTTACCTATAATCAAACAAGGGTTTTAAGGGTTTTTTTTTTAGGGATTTAGGACTGTTTTGAGGGAGCTTTGATTCGGCTAAGGGCTGTCCAAGAAACTTGGACAGAATTTTTGGTTTCAAGTATTCCGTTACGCATCAAGTGGTATCAAAGCACAGTCCATTACGAATCCTTATCCGTAATCGATCATGGAGGAAACCACCCAGAGAGAAAGAATTTTTAGAACCCGTGGATTCGTCCAAGACAAGGTGTGTATCATTGCTATTGACGGGGAGTTGTGTGGATGGTGTTTCGGACTCTTTGATCAAGGGACTTGAACTTGTCACAATGGACCATCCCTGTCCGTATGATATCTGGGGACTTCAGGAAGATCAGGGACTTAAATTCACGCAACAAGCCAGGATTTCGTTCGCCATAGGGAAGTATGAAGAAAGCGTGATGTGTGATGTTCTGCCTCTTGACTTCTGCCACGTTCTTTTGGGGCGCCCTTGGTAGTATGATGGTGATGTCATCCACCATGATAGGGAGAACACGTTTGTGGTGTCACAAGGGGGGAAAAGATTCCAGTTAAAACCATCCACCACTCTGAAAGACGAAGACAGCCCGGGAATCTTGCGGAGTACTCCAGAACCGAGGCAGGACTGCATGGTAGAAGCTAAAGAAGCTGAAGTAGAAGAAGCCATCAAGGAAGGTTCGATAAATTTATTGGTAACCCAAGAAGTCCAAGAACATGGAAAGGAAGAAGATCCACCCGCGACGCAACCTACCCAAGCAACGAAAGAAGAGGTCCAAGAAGAACATAATACTTGGGGCAGTATACAAGAACGGGGTGTGCGTGTGGAGGAAGGGAAGGAGTCAAAAGCGACTCCTGAAGAATTAAAGCGAGTGTATAAGTACAGCGATCCATTGGACTGGCCGGACTGGGATGTTCCGAATCCTATTACATCAAGGATCCTGAATTCAGTTTGGAAGGCACCTTATCTTTCGATGTCAATTTGCGCACGAGGGCAGGTTCACATTATAATTTGTAGGATAAGGGGGGGAAACGTGGACTTATATTATGTTGGAATTCTTACGGCTTTAAACCGCCCTGGAAGGCTGAATGAAGGATGAATAAAGTAGACATAGGGGCTGCCTCAAAGAAACATTTGGATAACAAGGGTGATCAGTTTGACGTTGTTTTGCAAATTAAAACCATAGGGGCTGTTTCAATAGAAGGATTCAAGTTTGGGTCTGTTTCCATTTTAGCCAATGGTACTGGAACTATTTTGGAGGCAGAAATAAAATTTGGGGCTGTTGCCAAAAAAACAAAGGGCAGAACTGTTTTGAATGAAAGAGGTAGGCACGGAGCTAACGAGGTGAGACACTATGATCCAAGCACAACAAGAGCAACTCCATCAATTCAGAATTTTTCCTATGAAGATTTTGGGTTAAAACCTAGTCAACTCTTGATGCTATCAAAGGAAGAAGCAAAGGCATGGGCTGCGGTTTTAAGGATCATCATGTCAGACAAAGAAGAAACAAGTTGGACAGATTGTGGAACCAAAGAGCGGCTCGAAATGGCAAGGTCAAAAGCGCACATATTGGGGTTCAAAATCAGTTTGAAAGGCTGCAAAGAAACAAGGAAGGGGCTGTTGGAATTAAAAACATTAAAGAGCAGCTTATTGGGATTCAAAAAGAACGTGGAAGTAAGTGAAACGGGGGTACAAGAATGGTTCGTTAGCAAAGAAGGACCAAGATTGATCTTTTTCGAAGAAAGAGAGTTTGAAGCATATTGGGGCATCATTATTTTCAAGGAGGGAACCGAGACAAAGGGGGCAATCGGGCAGTGCTCTACAAGTCAAAAAGGAGTTGTTTGGGAGGACGTTATGGAGCAATATAACAAGGGGGCTGGTCATTTGGCAAGGGAGATCCTTGCGTGGGGAATAAGGGTCTTACATGTCATGGATTTGAGGGGGGTTACGTGCATCACATGGAGTGGCTAGAGAGGAAGCAGGCAAGGAGGGGGCAGCCGGGTTCCATAGAGTTCACATCCCTCTTCTAGGCTGGGAACCCGAAAGTGCAAGGCTGATGTCTTTTAATTAAAGTAGTTAGTTAGTTTAAAGTTAGTTTCCTTTTTAGTTGGTTGTTTTAATTATTGTTTGAGTAGTTAATGTTAGGCGTTATTTAATAGGGCAGTTTTGGAATTTTTTAGGCAGTGGGTTTTTTGCTTGTAATCCTTTTTAAAGGACAAATTTTCCAAGTAATGGCAGACGAGAATTTTCGGCTAATAGCTTTGAGAACAAGTTTGTTCTTCTTTTCGATCCATTCAACCAAGGTGAGTGAAGCCGAGGAAGAATCGATCAACGGAATTCTTTACGTTAGGTGAGTGAAGCCTAACCGGTGAATCCGCGTCTATCTTTTTATTTTGTGTTGTTTGATCCATTGGTGGGCTGTTTTGCTTCGGTTCAAGGGCAGCCTAGGATTGTTGATTCGGTTTTGGGTTGTGGTGAGATTAGAGATTGGATCTCACGTATCAGCCTTAATCATCAAAGGCGTGGACGTTCTAAGGGCTGTTGTGAAGCCTCCTCAAGTCTCGGACAAGGCAGTCCATTTTGGGCAGTTGGCGTGATCAAGGGAGGGTCGGGTTGCAAGGTTTCGTGGTAGTTGTTGGGTGCTTTCAAGGGCGGGGCTGCTTAGGGTGTTTATCCTCAAAGTCACGACCTAGGGGGAATAATTCGGGTAAGGCCATTTTGGTTAAGTGTTGGGTAGATTAGTGGTTGTTTTTAATTGTGCACAAAGCGAGGGTTTAGGGTTAATCTTGTAAGAAAGTTAACCTATAATCAAACAAGGGTTTTAAGGGGTTTTTTTGAGGGATTTAGGACTGTTTTGAGGGAGCTTTGATTCGGCTAAGGGCTGTCCAAGAAGCTTGGACAGATTTGTTGGTTTCAAGTATTCCGTTACGCATCAGATTTGCTTCTGAATGTTCATGCAGGGGTTTATGTTCCACGAGTTGGAAAGTTCACAGTAAAATCATGAAAAGTAGATTTCTTGATCATAACTGATAGTATACTTAGTATTATAAACGGAAAAGAGCTGTTTCTGGAGCCCCACCATGCTCTTTTGGATTATCATAACCGCCCCCATGACTAAATAGTTACCAACTCTCAAGTAAAGCTGGTCTCCATAGTTACCAACTCTCAAGTAATACTACAATCACTATGTGCAGTTATATACGAGGACCCTCTACTTGTGAATGATTATTTAGTAATGATATATCAACACTTTTAAAGTCATTAGACTCGATCCACGTAACAAAGTTAAAGCATGTAGACAACTTAATCCATAACAGATTAAATGAATGATTCTGAAAATCTAACCAATCATTGTTGTTCAAGCACTTGTAAATATTTTATTCCTTACTAGATACTCTTGCTGCATCATAGGCAAGAGAAAAAATTGATTTCAGCTTTCAGACACAAGTGAGAGATTATCCCATTTCATTGCATTGCACTGAGGTAAGGCCCAATGTCCCCCTCTTTATAGCCATCGGGCACTCCCAGAGTCCCAGTGTTAGGTGGCCCCAATTTGGTATTACGACAGGTGCTACCCTGTTTCTGTATTATATACACATATAGACAATGAAATAGGTCAAACATTTCAAGTATAAGATTAGCATGACCACAAGCCTAAACTTGGAAACATCTTGCTGTGTACACCCATTGGCAAAATACTTCAAAAGTACCATAAAGAAGGTATGGCATCCATATTATTCACATCAAACACAACTTGCATCTTCAAAATAGGAACATCACTTTCAGAAAAACAGAGAAATATGTAATCAGCTGTCAACATCTCTAGGCAAGTAAATTTACCAAGGAAAAAAGGGGCAGATACTCGCAACATCTGAAAAGGCAACGGAAAGAGATCCAGTAAGAATGCAAAAAGCGACACAAACTCCATGAAAGTGCTCCAAGAAGTCCAGATAGAAAAAGGTATGACTAGGGGTTGCAAAATGGGTGTTTTGGATAATCATGGGTTAGTCTATTATCCATGGTTCCATGGATAATAGACTAACCCATGATTATCCATAACACTCATTTTGCCACCCCTAGGTATAACCTTCTTCGGTACCCAAAAAGTGGAACGGAATCACTGCAGAGAACAATAATTTATGGTTCTAATATCCAAACAAATGTGATAAGAGGTGTGGATATTTTATACAAATAATAAGCACCTGATAAACCCATATAAGGGCTTGATTAGCCATGGTAATGCTGAGAAACCGGATATTACAGCTGTCTAGTTGACCATATATCACTAGTTAGTTAAGAAAGGAGAAATTCAATATCTGAACAGTACAAGGTAATGCTAGAAAATACCATAGGTAAGATGGCATGTTCAACAAGTTATATCATCAAATTTAAAAATATGGATATGGATATAATGTTAACAAATAAGTTCCAACATAATAATTGAGAACGTTCAATAAGAAATAACAAACCTCACCAGGATCTAGATGCAGATCGTCCTTCAAGTAAAAGCTGACTGCAAGTCTGGAAAGGCTTAAGATGCCTTGGACGAAGTATACCATAGCAATTGCAATAGTATCTGGAGTTATGCCCACCCCAAAGCAGCTTACAGGGCTCAGAGAATATCTATTCTTGCGTGGAGCAGTTTTACTAGCAGTGTTTGTTCCCTTTTCCATATTGGTTGTCAATGCATCCCCTTTAGATCCCCCTAAATCAGAAATAGAGAGAGAGAGAGCAAATGAATAGAGATCCAATACAAGGTAGTGACTGCCCCCACGAACATGAACAAAGTTCATATTGTTAATCTTTACTTAACAGAAAAAAAGGACCTATATATATGTGTGTGTGTGTGTATACACGCATACATACACACACACACTCTCTTGATGAGCATGCAATCTGACCTAAGGTGGCACACAAAGTAGGCTTCTTCATGAGGCTCAACATTAGGAGGCGAACATAGGATTTGGTTGAAAGTGGGCAAGATCATATTGGAGGTAGAAAGTTAGATGTTAGCATTTGACATTTGCATCAATTGGAGACATTTATAAATTACAGGATTTTTGTAGTAACTTTTTGTAGTAAAATTTTTGGTTTTCTAAAATTTAGAGGCCGTACATTTTTTTAAAACTAGAGGGGACAACTGATGCGGGAGCATTGGCGGATTCCTTAAACAAGGCTGGTAGCGTGTTGGGTGGGGTGGGAGATAGCCTGGTGCTGACCGAGGAGGGCTTGCAAGGAGACGGATGTGGGCTGTTGCATGGGCATGGGCTGCGTGGGTTTGTGGGTGTGACTTGTATTACGTGGAGTGGCTAAGAGGATGGGGGCCGAAAGCACGAGGCCTACTGATTGGAGCAGCTAAGTTGTTTTAGTTGCTGTTAGGTTTTATTCTTTTATTGCCTTTTAATTATTTAGTCAAGTTAGTTACTAGTTTGGCTTGGACTTTTATTTGTCTTGGGTAAGTAGATTAGAGTTTCCTTTGTAATGCTTTAAATACGTTTTGAGTTTATAAATTTGGCATGCCGTATTTTCGAAAGAAAACCTCCAAAGAGAACAAGGCTGTTCTTCCCTTCTAAAATCGATTTAATCTTTCCGAAGTGAGTGAAGCTTAGGAGGATTCTGTCGTCGGATTTCTTTACGTCGAGCGAGTGAAACTCGACCGGTGAGTCCGTTTATTGCTCTATTAGTATTCAATTTATAGTTGAATTTTTATTGATTATTGTTGCGTGAAGATTCACATCAACAACCCTCCCCCCCCCCCTCTTTACATCACGTAGCACTGCTGCCCCTAGGTGTGCGTGAAAACCAATTTTGACAGCTAGACACCCCATCTCTCTCTCTCTCTCTCTCTGCCCTTTTTTACTTATAGTTACAACCAATTCAATGCGTAGTTGTAGTTAAGAATGTACTCAAGAAAACAAATTCTGATTGGGGTAGGGTGGGTAGGCTTGCAAAACCAACTAGACGCCCCATGTCACTCGTCTAGAAAAACATAATTTGTTTTATAAGTAATAAGAAATGTTAAAAAGCAAAACCAACTGATCTGGGCATAACCCACGAAATACAATAACCTGTAAATCAAATTCCACAAAGCCAGCCTCTGGTGGTTAACACTCTCATCGCTACCCTTGCACATGAAGCACCGGTTGACGTAGATTTTATGCCAAATCCACAAGTTATCTCCAGTAAGAATGGCTTAGTGACTAGCCTACCAAGCAAAAAAGGCTAAACGACTAGGTGTTTTCGATTTACATACTACCCTCCATGGAAAAAAAGAAGTGATTCCACTCAATAGAAGATATAAATAAGATTTTACGGAGAATTTGTTACTTCTAAGACCCTCCCACCACACCTTATCATCCCAAGCCTACCAACCTGCTGAGCATAGATCTTATCAAAAAAGACCGAACAAGACTCCATTTCCCAATCTTGAAGGTGTCTACGAAAAGTTCGATTCCAAACCACTCTATCCCCATCCACTTGCAAACCGAACTAACCAGACAATCTTTATCATCTGCCAAGTTGAAAAGATTAGGAAACTCTCTCCACAACTCCACCTCACCACACCATCTATCTTTCTCAAAAGCTAATACATAAACAGGACCACACAGTCACCCTCTAACCATTCCCATTCTATCATTGGTTTATGTGCTAACCAATAGCCCATAACCCATCATGCGGACTGCCAAATCTTTCTCAAGCAATCAGACAGTTTTCAAGAGCATCATTATTAGATAGTTCAACTTACTCAACTGAACTCAATTTAACCTTAATCCCAATTACTTGATGTAGCTATATGAATCCTTTTCCGACATTCAGTTCTACCCAAAGCATGATAATCTATTAAACTGCATGCAATCATATCCTTTAGTCCCACAATAATCCACTTTTCTTTTTAAGGATGTCCCAGTTTAATTTTCTTCTTTCTAAATGTAGAAGCAACCAATTACTGAATTTCTTAGTATATTCCTTACCACATACTGAAATGCCAATTGCCATGTAAATGAAATTAATAACAACGGCAAGAACGCATAACTTAAATTCAACCACATAATTTAAGACCTAAATATAGAAATACTATAATTATGAGAAAGAGAAAAAGGAAATTACGATTTCTGGGATCTAAAAAGGGCTCGTCGTCTACATCATGTCGCCTAAATGATGGTATCGGAATACTGACCAAAAATATCAGTGTCCGGCTACTTCACAGCATTTGGTTCTACGAGCTCGGGCGTCGACAGTGAGCGATTCACAGCGAATTTGAGAGAGGATAGAAGAGAGGGAGGGAAAGGAGAAATTGGAATTTGCGCGGGTAAGATTGAAACTGAAAATGTACTGTTGTAGCCATTTTTTAAGTGGCTCTGGAAGAACCTTTTAAGCCGCAGACTGCAGTGTATATTTAAACCTAGAATAAAGGCATCAATCAGTTGTTCATATCTATTCCTAATCCTCTAAATGAAAAAATGACCAACGGTTTTACGGATACTTTTTGTAAGATTGATCTTTTTTTATTTGATTCAACGTGTATTGGTGAGTTAATTTGTAAGAGAGTGGGGCTTCATTTTACGAATTAAGATCCATAATACGGTCTTACAGTAGACCTACTCATCTCCAAATATAATATAAAGGCCTAAACATTTTTAACTATTTTAAACTTGGCTTTGGATCGGTTATCATTTACCAATGCCAATGGTAAGTTCACAAATATGCATTTGCTAGAGAGAGTGAATAATCTGTTTACCAATTAAATTTTTTTTTTTTTGGTAAAATGGTTTTATGGATATTTTTTTGTAAAATAGATCCTCTTTACCCGATCAACCGTGTGTAGGTGGTTAAGGTGTGAAAGATTGAGACTACATCTTACCAAAACGATCAAACAGAATACCTACTCATTAAAAAAGGAGAGCGCTACTCACGCACCAACACATTTTCCATACACCCACATTTTACATACACACCCCTTCTTCATTTTAAATCTATCCATATACTAAATACACACCCCTTGCATTTCCTATTTTACTCTTCTACATACACCCAAAAAATAAATGGATTCCCTCCCATTCTCCCTCCCTCGCTTCAACGTAGACACAAACAAAGCGTTCTCGCCGTAGACACACACACACTATATATATATATATATATATATATACTAGTACTCTTGTCCGTGCCGATGGCATGGCGCCAGTTTAAGAATTTATTAATAAATGAAATAATGTGAAAATGAACTCAAATACCTAACAAAATAAAATATTTTACTTCGATATTTATTTTTTAAGAAAACCAAGAAATAAATATTTTAATTGTAACTACTGTTAAAATACAAAAAGAAAATTTTATTTTTTTTCTCAATAACGAAAACTCAGTCTTTTTCTTCTGGGGGGTTTTGTTTAACTTTGTAAACATGAGATGCAATAACTTTGTCCATTATTTCCACCTACACATGAGACAAATAAAATTCAAACATATTCAATTAACTAAATTTTCTGCTTCATCTACAAAACTCTTATCCTCCCACATATCTATATTACAAAATCTAATAGGCGAACGAAGATGCATTTGATCTAAATTAATCAACCCTAAAAACTAAAAAATGACAATTAAATCAATGGAAACCAATACACATACCCCAACAAACGAAACCACAACAATGAGAAGATGTCCAACAATCTATAAAAATAAACTCGTGCCCATGCCGATGGTATGGTGCCAGTAAGAGCGTGGTCAATGTATGAACTGAGCATGATAAAAAATTTAATTAAGAAACTACAACTAAATATTTGTAAAATCGTAAAGGCCTCTTTGTCCGGAACGAAGAGATTAATTAATAATTTGTACACGAAACTACGGGCCGACCAAAAAAACGGGCTGGAAAAAACTTATGAATTTTTTTTATTTGTATAAGAAATTGCGGACCGGAAAAAAAATTAAATTGCTAAACAAAAAAATGGGCTGGACAAAAATTAAAATTGATTAAGTTAATTACGATAACAATTAAAAAGAAAAAAATATTTCAAATTACAAAACTTACGATTTTTTTATTTGTATACGAAATTGTTCGAAAAAAATTAAATTGATTAAGTTAATTAATTAAGATATTAATTAAAAAGAAAAAAATTAAAATACAAATATTCAAAACTTTGGACTAAAACTAAATTGATTAGTTATGCACGTTAAAACAATAAATCTCAGTAAAACAATATCGGTAAAACCATAAAATAATAAATGTAAAACTGTAAAATCGTAAATAATAAGTAAGCCGTAGAATATGCATTTATTGGAACAGTTATCTATTTTTGGAATAAAAAGAAGCAGTAAAATTGGAAAAAAGTAACTGTCTTTCACACGTTTACAATTTAGATTAAATGTAGAGCATGAGATTGCAGTAAAAGAATTAATCACAACCTATGAATAGCCCTAGTCAATTACCTAGTTGTTTTATAAGGAAACATAATTCTAACAATATAAGGAAATAAATCTCAGTAAAACAATATCGGTAAAACCATAAAATAATAAATGTAAAACTGTAAAATCGTAAATAATAAGTAAGCCGTAGAATATGCCTTTATTGGAACAGTTATCTATTTTTGGAAGAAAAAGAAGCAGTAAAATTGGAAAAATATGTTTACAATTTAGATTAAATGTAGAGCGTGAGATTGCAGTAAAAGAATTAATCTCAACTTATGAATAACCCTAGTTAATTATTACCTAGTTGTTTTATAAGGAAACTTAATTCTAACAATATAAGGAAACCCAGAAGAAGAGGTTACTCAAATAAATGACAACCGTAGGATGATAGTAAATTAAATTAAATCCTGACCTCTGAATAATCCTAGTCAATTACCTAGCTTCTTTGTAATATAGATTAAATGTAGAGCGTGAGATTGCAGTAAAAGAATTAATCTCAACCTATGAATAGCCCTAGTTAATTACCTAGTTGTTTTATAAGGAAACATAATTCTAACAGTATAAGGAAACCCAGAAGAGGAGGTTACTCAAATAAATGACAACCGTAGAATGATAGTAAATTAAATTAAATCCTGACCTCTAAATAGCTCCAGTCAATTACCTAGCTTCTTTGTAAAGATAAAGATGCAAAAGACAACTCAAATTGTCCAATTGTCACCAACCGTCGCACCAGATGGAGATAACAGACAACTCACAGATATCAAAGATAACCTAAACGGTCAATGACCTATTTGAACAATGTTTCGAAAAGTGCAAAGGACCTATAAGGGTAAAGTCACAAAGGGGTATATCCGGACTACCTGCAACCACATATTTAATGGTGTAAAGTGTGTCGAAAGGTCACATTAACCCGTTATTAGGTACGTGTATCAAAGGGTCACATAAACATGTGACTGGTTATTTGACTTAGTGATCAAGGTAGGAACTTTTAAATAAATAAATAATTTCTCAAACTCGTGCATCAAAAATAATCAATTCATGTATCAAAAATGGTATCTCACATGAGACTTTAAGATGTACGTGAGATTTAACAAAGAAACATAATCATGAGTAAGAATTAACGTAATTCGACGGAGTTCAAATTCAATTACCGATATGAGGTCGGTGCACGTTGCGAAAGATGTACATATCAAGAACGTAGCGGAAGCCTAACAATATAGAACAAGAATTCAAAAAACATAAACAATGTATAATCTCTTACTTCGATTTACTTAGCGTAGATAACCCGCAACACGTTCAATCACCTTAAGCTCGCTTGTTCAAATCTAAAATTAAAACGTAATCACATAAATATAATATTCGCGCTAGTATTAATAACCATTCTACCAAGTATCAATTAACAACATCAACCCCATTTTACATTACATGTTAAATAATAATGAAGGTAGTGTACTGTTGTCTTTATCTAATCTAATCTAATATAAATATAATATAAATATAAATATAATATAAATATAAATATAAATATAAATATAAATATAAATATAAATATAAATATAAATATAAATATAAATATAAATATAAATATAAATATAAATATAAATATAAATATAAATATAAATATAAATATAAATATAAATATAAATATAATATAAATACTTATAAAAGTGTAGGTTGTCTCTTACAATTTAATGTATGGACAAACTTATCCTTTAACTTAATAAATCACTCACCATTAATTAAGACCAAATAAGTAAATTTGTCATAGACTAATTAATTCAATGAATAATTAAATAATAGGTTGATCACTTAACTTGTACCTATTTTAAAGTTAGGTCCTACATTATTTAATTCAATTCATTTTGTCTTGTATTTTGATTTTCTTATCAATTTCCCCAACCTACCAAGATCGTTACAAATGTCGCCCAATATTTTCTGAAATGACAAAAATACCCTTACTCGGTTGAGACACTACAACTTTATTCTAAACTAAAAAATTAATATGATTTTACTTTTTAAAATATGTTCAGGAAAGACATTATAAGATTTATATGAAAAATTGTATCTATAGTAATAGAATTGTCGGTTAGTATCAAGATATCAAGTAAATTTGTAGCATGTTTAGTTATTACCCATGAATAAAATAAGATAAATAAGTTAAGAAAATATGGCATAATGTCAAGAAGATGAAAAAAATGAAGAATCATTTGATGAATTTTTGCCTTTTGTTAATAACAATACACATAAATTTATCATGCCAAACAATAATGATTAGAAAAAAATTGTCATAAATATTATAAATCACTTGCCATAAATTAAGGCCAAAAGAGTAAATTTGTCATAAGTAAATTAATTTCATGAATAATTAAATAATAAATTGAAATTTCGCCTAATATTTTCTAAAATGACAAAAATACCCTTACTCAGTTGAGATACTAAAACTTTATTTCAAACTAAAAAAATAATATGGTTTTACTTTTTAAATATGTTCGGGAAAGACATTATAAGATTTATATGAAAAATTGTATCTATAGTAATAGAATTGTCGGTTAGTATCGAGATATTAAGCAAATTTGTAGCATGTTTAGTTATTACCCATGAATAAAATAAGAGAAATAAGTTAAGAAAATGTGTCATAATGTCAAGAAGATGAAAAAAATAAAGAATCATTTGATGAATTTGTGCCTTTTGTTAAGGAGAATACACATAAATATATCATGCCAAACAGTGATGATTAGAAAAAAATTACCATAAATATTATAAATCACTTGCCATGAATTAAGGCCAAAAGAGTTAATTTGTCATAAGCAAATTAATTTCATGAATAATTTAATAATAAATTGATCTCTTGACTTGTACCTATTTTAAAGATAGATCCTATATTTTTTAATTCTATTTTTTTCATCTTATATTTTGATTTTTTTTTATCAATTTCCCCCTCCTACTATTATCATTACAAATGTCACACAATATTTTCTAAAATGACAAAAACACATGTACTCAGTCGAGTCAGTAAAACATTGTGAGATTTCCAAATCATTATATTTTCAAATATCCACATGGGTTTTGGTTTTAATTTGAATATGTACAAATAATGTTTGGACAAAAATAGCCTCAAATATAATAAATCATCTACCATTAATTAAGGTCAAACAAGTAAATTTATCAAGGACTAATTAATTCCATTAATAATCAAATAATAATTTCATCCCTTGACTTATTTATGCTTTAAAGTTAGGTCCTACAGTTTTGAATTCTATTTATTTCGTCTTGTATTTTTACTTCTTTATCAGTATCCCGCTCTTACCATTATCGTTACAAATGTCGTCCAATATTTTCTAAAATAAGAAAAATACCCTTACGCGGTCGAGAGACTAAAAAATTATTTGAAACTAAAAAATAATATGATATTACATTCTTAAATAATATGGTTTTACTCAGTAAAGACATTATAGAAGTAAATTAAAAAAAATGTTACTATAATAATATATTTGTTAGTGAGTATCAAGATATTAAGCAAAAATATGTAGCGTCTTTAGCTATTATCCATGAATAAAACGTGTCATAATGTCAATAAGATGAAGAAAATGAAGAACCAATTGATGAATTCGTGCGTTTTGTTACAAAAGAAAGCCAAAATCTACAGTTTACTTATTTGAATTTTCAGACTACTACAAGCAACCTTAAAAACTATCATATTGTTTCTAACTTATAAATATTACAAATAAACCATTGTTAGTAAGCACAAATAACTAGGTTTAAAATATTTTACTCCTTCCCATAACAGGGTTCCAAACCTCTAACCTCTTTTGGTCTTAACTTGCTTGCTCCTCTTCATAGAACCCGGAGTAGTTACGTGTGAGAATCTCTCTATTCCCCTCCCCTGGCTATCAACTTTCTTTTCTTCTACCACAACTCTCCTTTAATTGAAAGAAATTGTCACCAATCAACATCCTTTCAAGTAGCTCCATCCTAAATTAGATTCTCTCCTTACTTAGTAATTTGACACCGAAAGTGTATAGGAGGTAAGAAATGAGAGACGTTCGAGAAAGAAGTCCGACTAATCAGAAGCTAAAGAGATTCTATGTTTCTATTTTAATAAGGCAAGGTGAATGCGTTTCTTGGTGATGGTGATGGCGGTGCTTACGACCGCATGGATGATGGTGTTAGAGGTTGTGGTGATAGTAATTTTAGGGATGACAGTAGTGGATTAGATGAAATACATCGTTGTGAGATTTCCTAATCATCAAATTTTCAAATATCCATATGGGTTTCAGATTCAATTTGAAAGTTTGAAAATTCAAAAAAATTGAATTTGAGTTTGTAAAAAGTGAAATTTAAGGTTGTGGTGGTGGTGTGTCTATCATTGATGGGTTTTCCAAATTGGTTACTTCGAAGGAAAGAGTAAGAAATTAGAAAAGGAAATAAAATCAAATCAAAAAATTAAATTTTGGACTAATGGTAAAATTTAAGGTGTTGGTGGTGGTGGTGGTGAGTCTATAAATGATGAGGTTGACGAAAGAAAGTGAGGGCTAAGAAATAAATTTTAAATTTCATTTTTTGAAGTAATGCATTTTTTTAACGTTGAATTTAAATATCACACAAAGTATAACTAATTTTACATTATTTAAATATTTTTTTAATTTAAAAAATATTTTAAATATTAAATGGAAAACTAAATGATGAAATTATAACAAATCTCACTTTGCGCCACAAGCAAAAAGACCAAAATAATCCTCATGTACACGATTTTCCATCACTATTTTTAATGCCCATAGAGCGGAGAGGACAAATAGAAAAAACATGTAGGAAAGTGAGACATCATATGTTGGGAATGACATTATTAGAGGTATATGAAAAATTGTAACTATAATAATACATTGGTTGGTGAGAATCGAGATATTAAGCAAATCTATAGCGTGCTTAGTAATTGCGTATGAATAAGCTAAGAGAAACGTGTTAAAGAAATGTGATATAATGTCAAGAAGATAAAGAAAAATTGAAAATTTAGTTGACAAATCTGTGCGTTTTGTTAGAGAAGAAATTAAGTTAGAATCAATAGGAAAGTCGTTTGAAGAAAGTAGTTTCACTTAACGGAAGCTAAATATATGTTATTTTTCCATTTTAGCAAGGCAAGATGGACACGTTTCTTGGTGGTGGTGATAGTTGTGGCGGCATTTGCAGGGATGATGGTAATGGTGGAGGCGATTTTAAGCATGAAAGTGGTGATTTATGTGGAATACGACATTAAATAAACGAGTAAGAAATTAAACAAAGAAATAAGATAAAATAAAAAAAATTTGATTTATAGGCTAATAGTGTTATTTGAGGTGGTAGTGGTGGTAATGGTGATGGGTGTATAAATTAAATAAATTATAAATTTACTTATTAGACAAATTAAAATAACAACATTGCTAGCCTTACAACTAATTTTATAATTTTCCTTACTACTAAACCTTCAAGCGCAAAAATGTCTTTGTTCAAAACAACTTTGCACTTCTTCAAAGCATAGTTGTAAGGAATGTAGTATAATTAGTTTTAAGGTTAGCATTTTCCTTACCATTTCTCTGCATTCAAGCTCGTCTCTCTTTCCGATGAATTCGTCGATAACGGTTATGTGTTTTTTGTTAATCGCATGTTTTTACTAGGGTTTTCAGTAAGTATAGTATATACCCTTTGATTTCTACTTTAGGCGGGAGTTTTGCATGAGATAGAATGAGGAAGATCAGAGATGGAGTTTGGCTATAATCGAAGAAGGACGGCGCCAAAGTTGTGATAGGCGTGACCGAAGTGGGAAGGGTTTAGGCTGGAGATGGCGGCTATTTTGGTGGAGCGAGAGATGGGCACTTGCACCGGGAGAAGAGGGAAGGAGAGTGTGTGAGATTAGAGTTTTTTACTTTTAATACATTTATCCCTAAAGCAAATAATGAAAATGTCATTTGTACCCGCACGTGGAAGACCATGTGCTATTTAACGTGAATATTCTAGCGTCCATCACGAATAGGTTGGAAAATGGAAAAAAAAAAAAGTAAAGTCAGATATCATTATGGAACAAACCTTAGGTTGGGGTACATTATACGATTTGGTAGATACCTTGGGGGAAATTGTAATTTGGTCATATAATTATTTTTGAATTATTGAAACAATTATTTATTATTATTTTTATTTAAAAACATTTTTTAAATACTAAATGGTTAATTATATAATAAAGTTATATATAACTAAATCTTATTTTCCACCCCCAGCAAAATGATCAAAATAATATTAATGTGACATGCACATATCATTTTCCGTACGTTACTATTTTTAACACCCATAGACGGGAGGGAGTAAAGTGGGACAAATAGAAAAATAAGGTATGAAAGTGGGACACTTCGTAGGTTGAGGTCAAATGTGAGATTTAGTGTGTAATTTTGGGGGCTAATCATATGTTTGCCCCATCAAAATTAGTCCAAAATACACATTGTCCCCTAAGATATCCACCAAATCCACTTTGGCTCTCAACGTAATTTTGTAGCATTTTCATATTCCATATCAAATTTGGTAATTGTGATGTAACGTGTGGTAATCGTAGTGATAAAAGTGGTAGCGAATAATGTTTAAGATTGAGAATTTGCTCAATTCAAACCATAAACCATATCAATGGTGCCAAGGAGAAATTTGTTGGAGTTTAAGCTAGGGACGATGAAGACGGATTGAATCATGACGTGCCTCATCATTGTCGTATGCATCTGTGATGAATTCAAATATGAGTTTTGAAATTCATCGTGTATGCTTATGCATTGTGTTTGTGGCTTGGTCATTTAACATCGGCAGTTGCGACAACTTTAATTTTTTGTGGGTTTTTATTCATGGCGGCCTTGACACCTGAATATGATTCTCTTCTTGTGTTTTATCTCTCTCTGATATGATTCTGCACTATTTTTATTTATTTTTCTATAAAAAAATTTGAATAAAAGATTTAGACACTCTTGAGTTTTATCTCATTTAAAATTTAAATAAGATGTCATTGTTGGAGAAGAAGCAGAGAAAGCGTTGTCGGAGAATAAGAAACTGAAGTTTTTTTGGGTAATAAAAGCACGAAAACATTGTTAAAAATGACCAAAATGTCCTTCACGTGAAATACCATGTGCACCTTAACGTCATATTGGTAACCTTAGTAGTGTCTAGGGGGCAAACTAGAAAAAACTTATACAATGACATATGAAAATAACACAAAAGTTAGGTTAGGCGGTAAAATGAGACTTTATAGATACTCTGGGTGAATTTTGTATTTTAGAGTGTAAGTATATACTTTGGGATTGTCAATTTGATTTCAATAAAACAATTTATTATTTTTTCAAAGAGAGTCATAAATTTCACAAACGACATAAGCTAAGTCTCTAACAACAATGTGCTTATCTAAGAAAGTAAGCTTGAATTGTTTTTAATTCCAACACCGATAAAAGTGAATGAATTCATGTTTGGTATTAAAAAAAGATTTAAAAATAACCAATAAAAAAGACAAATGTGTAGGATAAGTTGCAATATAATGACTAAAAGCTTATATTATAAATTACCGAAAAACAAAATATCGAAAAACCTAAACACACAATAACACAATTTATAAGTCTCAAAATTATAAAGATTAAAATACAAAAAAAATCCAATAATTAAAAGTAAACAAAAAAGTTAAGAAACTGGCAAATCACTTTTAAAAACCATTAACACCACGTGCGTTAACCACGTGCAACGCACGTGAACCTTACTAGTTTTTAAAAAAGTAAATCTTTAAATGAAACATTTCAAAATGAAATTGTGAAATCTTTACCCTAAATGGATGAAATATAATAATTATACTTGGTCGTTTTTGCTGCTTGTGGGTGGAAAATAAACTCGACAGTATTGCTACATAAATTAATTTATATGACAACCAGTGGCGGATCCAGGCTTTGTAGAGGGGTGTACATGGACACTGCTGGATAAAAAAAAGGGGTAGTAAGTTTTTGATTCTTGACAAGTGGACCCCTCCTAATATTTATTTTGGACCCCTCCCAATATCTTCGCAAAACTAAATACAGTAACTAATTTACTAAACCTAACTACTACTGTCACTTCTCACTCCCTCTCCCAAACCGAGACTCCCTCCCATAAATAATTACAGTAATAATCTCATTCTCCCAAGTTCATTTCCCAAATCCCACTTGACTAATTTTTAATATATATTACTACTTTTTCAATTTTTTATAGTTGAATTTCATTTAGTTATTTTCAATCTTTCTCAGTATATTTACAAATCACACTCTATTTATTCGAAATTAGGGTATTTGAATTTGTAGATTTTTAGGTTAAAATGTATAATTGTTGATTTGATTAATTGGTTAATAATTTTGTATAGGAAAACAAGTTTTGGTGCCTTTGAAACTTTGATTGAGCTTATATTGATTGGAGAATTTAGAGCAATTTAAAGGTAAAATTTGATTGTTATAATTATTTGTTGTTTTGTTGGGTTTCTTGAGATTTTTTTTAGCTTATATATGAAATTAGGGGGTTTCGTGTTTAAAAAAATCAGTTTAACTATTTGTTAGTCATCTCATTTAACTATTTAATAGCTTAAGAATATTTTAATATAATAAATTATCGTTAATTTAAGGTTTTTCGTCTCTTCAACAGGGTTTTAGGTTTTAACTTTTGGGAAAATATGGAGGAATTTTTAAACGAAAATTGTCAAATATTGAAATTGGTGTAGGTCCTATTAGGGGTGCAACGGGTGCTTCTTGTGATATGTAATAGTTAAAATTTTAGACACCGGTTAATATTATTCTTGATCCTCCACTAATGACAGCTACAATATTGGAATATGGCAGCCGGGAGGAATGGTACATAAATTAAATTAATGAAAACCCTATCACATGATAATTATAAAAAGACAGCAAAATAAGCAGACATCATGATAAAGATAGTGAACAATTACTTGATTAATATCGGAGAACTCAAACTTCCACCAACCCCATCTTCTTAGCAATGTGCAGAAATTAAGAGATGGTAGTCACTTCCATTATAAAAGGATAGATCTACTTCCCACTTCAAAGGCCACCTTGACCTCTTTTCTAATGGCTTCTTCATTTCACTTCATTGCCTTGTGCTCTCTTCTTTTAATTTCAGCCTCCTTCGCCAAAACATCTCTGTTCAAGCCCAAAGCCCTACTTCTCCCAGTCACCAAAGACCCTTCAACCCTTCAATACCTTACCCACATCAAACAGAGAACCCCATTTGTTTCCTTATTACTAACTGTCGATCTAGGCGGCAAATACCTATGGACAGATTGCGAAAACGGCTATGTCTCCTCCACCTACAAATATTACACCTGCGAAACCCCTGAGTGCAAACTTGCAAGGGTGCATTCATTTTGTAACACATGTGATGGCCCTCCCGGGCCGATTTGCCACAATAACACATGCTCCCACTACCCAGAAAACTCAGTCACACGCAACCTCACACCCGGCGACCTTACTTCGGACATTGTTTCGATCCAGTCAACAGATGGGAAGAACCCTACCGAGGTTGTTTTCGTGCCAGAGTTTTTCTTCTTTTGTACTAGGACATTTCTATTAGAAGGTCTTGCTAGCGGTGTCAAAGGTATTGCTGGTCTTGGTAGGACTCACCTATCACTTGCTTCTCAATTTCCAAGGTTCTTTAACTACCGTAAAATATTTGCCATATGCTTGAGTCCTTCAAATGGTGTCATCATTCTTGGTGATGGACCATATATGTTTCTTCCCAATGTTAATGCCGCTTCCTCTCTTACTTACACCCCGCTTCTAATCAATCGTGGAAGGTGGATAGAACAGCCATCTTCAGACTATTTTATTGGAGTCACGTCTATCAAAATCAACGGAAAAATCGTTCCAATAAATGATACACTCCTTTCATTCGACAACGAAGGGAATGGTGGAACCAAGATTAGCACGGTTGAATATCCCTATACCGTTTTTGAACCATCAGTTTATGATGCTTTTGTTAACGCTTTTGTCCAAGCAGCCTCGAATTTCACTAGGGTTTCACCAGTGGCACCATTTGAAGTATGTTATAGCTCAAAGAACATCGGAAGCACACGTGTCGGGCCAGCAGTTCCTGTTATCGATTTCGTTTTGCAGAGTGATGGAGTGTACTGGAGGGTGTTTGGTGCGAACTCAATGGTGCAAGTGAGTAAGGATGTTATGTGTCTTGGGTTTTTGAAGCTAAGATTACGGTCCCCATGGCATGCCATTACAATTGGAGGGTACCAACTTGAGAACAATCTTCTGCAGTTCAATGTGGCCAAGTCAAGCCTGGGGTTCAGCTCCTCCCTTCTCTTTCGCCAAACTGCATGTGCCAATTTCAACTTTACATCTGCTACTCATTAGTCTTCTTTATTTTAAGTGTAATAAATTAATAGTAGATCTACTCTTAGATGTTTAAATGTTTGTTTAATGAATGGTCATTGTCTTCAGTATTTTAAGTGTAATAAATTAATAATAGATATACTTTTAAATGTTTAAATATTTGCTTAAGAGCATCTCCATTGTTTAAATTCTTCCCACAACTTCTTAGCTGGGTCCTACTGTCACCTATACACTTTTCTCTTTTTCTCTACTTAAGAATATATCTTCCCATTGTATACTATTCTTAACATATTCTTAACTGGGTCGCACTGCCACCTCATTAACTTTACATTTCATTCTTATTTTTATATTTCTCAACAAATAAATTTATTTCACGTTATTTAATATATTTCATATTTAAATATTTCGTATAAATAATTAATTTATAAATTAAACCAAAAATTAGTTTAAAAATAATAAATTACATTATTATTTTTAAATTTTATAATTTATAATTTAGTTAATAAATTATCTATAAAACACACATTATACATAACTCGTACAATAACATAAATAGAAAATTACATAAAAACGTTAAATACATAAATTGATAAAATTACACTACAACAAAATTGAGCATTCACAACGTTTAAAAGACAACGTTTTTATCAAAACATTGTAATAGGGTCATATTTCACAACGTTTTGTGAAAAATGTTGTAGTTGGGTCATGATACACAACGTTTTAAGAAAGAAACGTTGTATATGGGTCTGTTTATACAGCGTTTGTGGAGACACGTTGTATTTTAGTCATTTTAGACAACGTTTAAAATAAAAGAACGTTGTATTAGAAGCATGTTAGACACAACGTTTTTTATTAAAATGTTGTGGTACTGGAAAAAAAATGCGGCATAATTTCCCCCGCGTTGCCTAATTTCTTCCCCCAACCCGCCAACACTGATACACAAAAACATTAACCATTAACACACCAGAGAACTGAAAAGAGAGATTTCTTGAGAGAAAACCCTAAACCTTCTCCACCGTAACCCCTCCCTCGATCTCCACCGCGCACTCTAGCTAATTTCTCTCATTATGCCATTGCTTCGCTACTCTATCTGTCTCTCAACCCTCAACGCAACTCAACCCTCTCTCTCTTAGTATCTCACGCAATCACCACCTGCATATCAGTCACCATTTACTGTATGTCGCCCCTCCGAGAAAAGTTTCAAATCTTCTCCACCGTAAGTCGTCCCTCCTTCCTTCTCCTTTCAATATTTTGAATTTTAGTTGAAGTTTTGTAATTTTCTTTGAATAATCGAATCGGAGATTTGTTTATAGGTTATCGGAACTATCTCGGTTCTTGACCTACCGCCATTACACTTGAAGGTCCTAATATTCCCAACAACACTTAAAGGTAAAAAATCTATTAAAATTTAATTTTTATTGGTTGTAGATTTTTTTTTTGAGTGTAATCGATTATGGCTACACATTTGATTTCATGAATTACATACTTCTTTTCTGCAAATCAGCTAATTTTTTTTGTTATTTGTATGTTAATTTCAGCCTTTAACATACTAAATATTAAAACTGAAAATTGCACTCAATGTGTTTGATGAAATGACAAAAAATAAATTGGAGAAATTTTCAAGAATTAAGCGGCTTGAAGCGGTTGAGTTTTTCTCAGATTTAATTAGGTCTGGGGTTTGAGATATGGCTAGCAGCTAGCTTTGGTTTTGGATTTTCGTTTTTACTTAAGAAACTTGATTTGTCAAATGAAACCTTTTTTTGGATCAAAGGGAGTACAACAAATCTCCTATATCGAGGCGGTGTCTCCTTTTGAAACGCACCTTTTTCTCTTTATTTTTATCAACATTGCATCTGTTGGTAATTGGGCTTGCGGCCCGATTATTTAGTCCCGCCCACATGGAAATAATATTTATATTATTTATTGGTTAAATAGAATCCTAATCCAATTGGGTTTAGGATTACTTAACCTACAAGAAATAGGTTTCTTGTAATAATATAAATAGGGCAACAAAAGGGATAAAACCCTAATCAGTATTTTGGAGAACACGCCTCCTCCAAGAGAAGAAGCCGCCCTCTTCCTCTCTCCCTAAATCTATCTCACCAAAATACTCCCTCTAGCCTAACCATCAAGAGGCTTGGATTTGCGGTGTGAACCAGTATTGATATCCGTGCCCTGTGATATCAATCCGACGAGAGAGACTTGCGAGTGCTGGATATTGGCATCATAAGATCGTAGCTCAAGCTGCGTAATTCTTCCGCTGCAAGACAGGCTCTAGTTCGCATAAAGGTAATTCTTAATTACTGCTTTATTAGCGAACTTGTATGATATATATATGATATATCCTTCATTGGTATCAGAGCCATATTGCTTGATTGCTCGTATTGTTATGTCATGAATCGCATGCTCTTGTTTTTGGGTTTGTTTAAAAGTTTTACCCGATAACGAAACAAATGAGTTTTATTATTTTATGTGTAAAACTTTGAAATTTTCGAGAAAAATTTATATGTCTGAGTTCCCTACGACGAGGCGAACAACATACTAAATTCTCGTTGAATTCCGTTGGGTATTTTTCAAAATATCGCAAACCCAAGTTTTGTTGAAAACAGTTTTTTCCAAAACTTTGCGTGCTGATTCGACCTGTTTATGTTATGTAAAATCGTGATTTTATGAACTTTACTTGTAGTACTCCGTGAGGGCTTTCCAACGACATATTATATGTTTAATTTGGATTTAAAATGAACATTTTATGGCCTCGCGAAGTTGCCCCTTCGCGAATCGATTTTTGGGTTAAAAATTTGATTGAAAAACGACCCCCACTCTCGGCCTTGATACACGTGCCTTTTGTGGCACTCCTTTCGAGGTAAAAAGTACACCATTGGGTAGTAGTCATAGAGACGAGTCCAACGCCACTTTCCGTGAGGTCATCGGACTACCAGAAGGCGGCGCTGGCTCACGCACTCTCCGGCGAGGCGCGTGGCGGTGAGGCGACATCGGCGGTCAGCAGTCAACATTGGATCGATGACGTGCGCCACGTCATCGCCACGTCACCTGCCACATCATCAGTGGGACCCACTTCCAGAAAATCCTATGTGATGACGTCATCAGTGATGTCATCATGACACGTCAGCTGCCACCCTACCTTGGTCAAATACTGCGACCTAGTCAAGGAAATCTTGAAAAATTTCAAGTTCTGGGAAATCATCAGAATTGATCGAGCAGACAACATGCGAGCAGATTACCTGTCCAAGATCGCTGAGGCAAACCTGGCACTACTAAATCCCTTAGTGATGATCGAGCACCGAAACCAGCGATGCCATCGGACATCATCAAAAGCTGGATTGATGATTACAAGGACTACATCGAGCAGGGAGTTTTGCCCACAGACAAGGTCAAAGCCACAATAGTCCGAAGCCAAGCCTGTCGTTACTCGATTAGGGGAATTTTTTGCTAGGTCGGAAGGTCGACCTATCTTTGTTTGTACCCCCAAAACTAGCAGAGGCGTTATATGAAGTACATGAAGGGAATGTGGCGGCCACAGGCACAGAGCTCTTGCGAGAGAAGGTCTGCGAAGCGAGATATTCTGATAACCCTAAGAAGGGATGCATAGAAATATGTTCGCGAATGTGACAAATGCCAAAGATACGCAGACATAGCAAGGCTTCCATCCACAATGCAAACCCCAGTCGTTGCGGCCTAGCCCTTCAACATGTGGGGAATCGATCTGATCGACCCTTTCCCCCTAGCTCAAGGCAAGTACAAGTATGCAGTGGTAACCATAGACTACTTTACCAAGTGGATAGAAGCAAGGCCCTTGGCTAAGATATCGGAGACCAATGTCATCAAGTTTGTTCATGATCATGTGTGGTGCCGGTTCAGGCTCCCTCGAGCAATCATATCCGACCATGGCACCCAGTTCTCGGACAAATTCACTGCAGAATGTGCTCGTTTGGGGGTCAAGCATTGGCAGTCGTCTGTAGCCTATCTGCAAGGCAACGGTCAGGCTGAGGCCGGAAACAAACAAGTAATGCATGCTCTCAAGAGAAACCTAGAAGGACGAGCAGGAAAATGGGCAGAAGAGCTACCATCAGCCTTGTGGGCGGTCAGAACTACTGTTCGAGGACCAACTGGGGAAACCCTGTTTACACTTAAATACAGATCCGAAGCTATGATTCCGGTAGAAATGGCCTTGCCTAGCTATCGTGTTTCACATTACAGCGAGCAAGATAATCAACTTGCCTGGGCCATAGACCTAGACCTACTCGAAGAAAGGAGGCTGGATGCACGACTCAGAATGGTCAACTACAAACAGAGAGCAAAGGCTCACCATGACAAAAGGGTTCGAGGCAGAGCCTTCTCTATTGGGGACTTAGTACTCAGAAAGATTGAGGTAACAGGTCACCGGGCATAGTGGGGAAAGTTGTCTCCTAATTGGGAAGGTCCTTTCCGAGTTACTGAGATAATAAGAGAGGGCACTTATACACTCCAAACGCCAGAAGGCAAAGACCTGAAGCATCCTTGGCATGCAGACCACCTCAAGAAATATTACCCTTAAATCAAGGCACAAACGGGAAAGACCTCAGTCCTGTTGAGGGTCAATGATTATTTATCAATAAAAGGCAAGTTTTGTCATTATTGTTCATTCAGAATTTTCATTTAAATGTCATCTACCATTTCTCGGATTTGTTTGGCAAAATCTGCTCGCCTGTCGAGCAGATAGGGCCATGCCCGGTCAACGATCCTCAAAACCCCTAGTATTAGTGAACTTATCCTCTCGATGGGTGAGATGCAGCCATGCCCAGGTTCATATGCTAGGATGCTCGCCCAAGGCGATAGAGGCCACGCCTACAAGATAGCGACCAACTACCTCGGATTCCTCTAGTGACCGAGCAACACTGTTGGCCGTATATCTCCACGCCCAGAAGATATACCAGCAACCGCTTCGAGATACCCACATCGAACAAGGGCCATGCCCGGTTGTTGGTTGCCATCCAGAGTCGGGCCTTGCCCGCTTGGCAGTCTTCTGAAAGCTCGCCCAAGGCGATAGGGGCCCGGCCCATTCAAAGCTTGGCCAGATCTAAGCAATCATACCCGGTGTCTGTTCGGGTAACACCTCAACTTACATAATAAGCTTGCTTTATTAGTCTTGTTATTTTTAAGTAGATAATTATGAGTCCTCATACTCGGTTAAACCTGTTCATCTATCTATGCTTGACATGTTTTCTAGGGAGCACCAGTACTTGTATTAACATATGACAGGTTAAAAATGCAAGTAAGAAAACAGTTATAGAGCAAAATCAAAGTAGCTAAATTGAAACAAAAACAAGGAATATCTGTCAACGAAAAGTAATTTCATTATAGTGGAATTTGGAGTTACAAGAAGTTGTCAAAAATCGTGGCACACAGGCCGAGCAAAAATAAACAAAAACTAAGGTTGATCGAGGGTCGGATTTTGAAGAAGTGGAGGTGTTGACTCTTGAAAGAGTGGAGGAGTCTGCCTTGGAGGGGGTGGAAGATCTTGAGCAGAAGCCCGGAATTGGTCGGCATATTCAGAATTCAGAGCCTTGCGGGCAGCTTCCTGCTCAGCCTTCCTAGCCTCCTCCTCTGCTATCATCCGTGCAGCTTTCTCACCCTCCAAGGCATCGATCAAAGAGCACACATTTTCAGTCGGGGGAGTAGGCGGGACCCAGGGCTGGCGGCCAGCTTCCTTATCAGCCTTTGCCAAAGCTTCCAGCTCTTCCTCGGTATAGGGAACCAAGTGATGAAACTGGCGCGCAGCATCGGAATAGACGTCAGAAACGGCCCACTCGACCATGGTCTTCATATCAATCACCCCGCGGCCAGCAAGCTGTCGAAGGATGTGGTTGGCGCCATGTGCAAAGTAAGGCACGATAGCATCATTTACAGCTTCTTCAAAGGCAGCAGTGCTCTTGAAGTCATCCTCGAAGGTCGTGGAATTTTTGTAGTCTTCCACAGCGACCTCCTCGGCATCTTTCAATTTTTGGAGCAGCTCCTCTATCCGCTTGCCATCCTTGATAGCCTGCATCTTCAGGGAATCCCTCTCCACTTGCAAGAGCTCCCTCTGCTTGATAGTCGCTGCCAGAGCGTTTTTCCCCTTCTCCAGCTCGGCTTGGTTTTTCTTCAGCTGGCCAACCAGCGCTTTCTTCTCAATGGTCAGAGTGATGTTCTCGGTGACCAATTTTAAATTACGCTGAAGCATTTCAGCCTCCTTCTTTTTGGCCGCCTCAGTGTTAGCTTCGAGCTGGTCGGCTAGACGAGCCACCTGCTCGACCTTCTCCTTCACCAGGCTCTCGTGAGCCTTATGATCGACCTCCGCTTTCTTGCGAGCTGCCTTCTCTTCGGTGTACCGGTCATAGAGATTGGTACATGTGGACGTGATCTGCAGGCAGGGGACAGATAATCAGAAGCATGAAACAGGCAAAGAAATGAGAGGCAAACTTCGGTCGAGAACTTTACCTCGCTCAAGCAGAGCCCCACGTTTCCGACCAGGACCTGGCTAGCCGTATCACGGTCTCTGGCAAGATCATCGTGCAGCGCCATCTCGATGACGCCCTTTCCTACCAGGCCACTCGGGCTTCCGCGAGCATAGAGATCGATGCCCCCCAGTAATGGGGCATCCCCGAAAATTTCTTTCACCAACGCCCGAGCAGCGCTGGTAGTGGAGGGCATCTTGAATCCAACTTGCTTCCAAGTTGCAGGCCCGGCTTGAGCGGGAGCAGGAAGGACGGGATCAGGGCTCGAGCCCCGGTGGCGTACTTCCCAAGCAGCAGGAGGAGGAGAGAGGTTCTTCTTCCTCTTCCCCTTACCCTTGGCATCTTTGGTGGGGGGCACCACAGAGATGTTTGCACCTGACTGCCCGGCAACATTATCGAGGATCACCACAGCCTCTTTTCACGTGGTCTCTTTGCGAGGTGGGATGATGACCTTAGCCACCGGCGCCTTCTTGACCGGGTTTGTGGCCTTGCCCAAGCCCGATGCCCTCTTAGCAGAGGGACCGAAGAGCACCTTGGGCAGGTCCACCGGCTTATTAGCCTTTAAATCGGCTGCCCGCTGGTTGGCTTACAGCTTCCTCATTTTCAGCACGACCATATTCTTCATCCCTGAAACAAGAAAAGCAAAACACGATCAATGTTACTGGTGCAAGCAAAAGACATCCAAGATAAAGACAACAGTATAATTTTAAAGAAAACAACCATCCCGATCTTCATAGGGTGGTCGGCAATCTCCGCACGGGCCCAGCCGTTGGCATTCAACGCATTCCCGCTTAAACATTCTACCATAGCAGTCATCCCAGTACGGATGAGGGCTCTCGGGCACATGGACTAGAAGGGGCTGTACGTCGGGGATCTCTGCCCGCATCACCCCGGCCATACAAAGATAACGAGGGTTGCAAACCAGCTCTTTCCAGTCGAGCAGGAATTGCTGGCCGATGCGCTTTTCATTCCCTTCAATCACGCCCACATCATCCTTTAATGCCTTCATCCGGGCAATCTCCCCCGAGCTGAAGTCTTGTTTGGAGGCTTTGGGGATCTTGATCTCACTGGTCGCTGTAGGCGCGAACGGCCAGCCCACTCGGGATTGTATAAACGAAGACCCTCATATCCCAGGATTCTACCTTCCCGGGAACCTCTGATAGCAATCTTAAAAAATTGGAGTTGGCCCTCACTCCATTCCTCCCGCCTGTGCTTGGGGCAAAAATAAACAGCTTCCGGAGCAAGTACATGTCCAGCTCAAATCCTAGCAGCCTGCTTGCCACTGTGAAAGCAGTGATGGCCCGGACGGTGTTCAGCATCAGGTCGCATGGAACAGCCTTGGTCTCATGAAGAAAATCAACCAGGAAGGGCTCTAACGGAAGGCGGAGACCAATCCTGAAGAAATCGGCAAAAAATAAAAGCTCGTTCCCTTGCTCACGGGAAAGCTTCATGTTCGCAGGCACGTCCATCTTGCTCGCCCGGTAATAGGCGGGGTCGACACCGAGGGACGTGAGCCACGCGGTCACTTTATCCGCCGTATCTAGTGTGGCCCAATGAGCAGCGTACCGGCTTTCGTCTGCATTAACATACCAATCGGGCTCTTCCTCCTCTTCTTCCTCCTCCTCAACTACTTCGTCAAGAGGGACCTCCACTTGAGAACCTCCTACCATAGTGACGCAGCGAGCAAGAGGAACGTTGTCCTGGTCATCTGTTTCCTCCTCAGGAGTGGCCTCCACAGGAGCGCGCAGTTTTCTTAAACGCCGGCAAGCTAAGATGTCATCTACTTCATCGGCATCTGAGGCCTCTTCGGCCACCTCACTTTGCTCGGCCCTTACTTGCCCAGCCGAATCTCCAACACGGGCTGCCTGCTGGTCGTGGCCCTGCTCGACAGCGAAGCCCCTGGTCACACTCTCCTCGCTAAAATCTTCCTCGCTAGAGGAATCAATTATATCAACCATGGGGTCCACTGTACGCCTTCGAACCATTGGCCCGGCCACGGATCTGGCTCCCTCGTTGCTCTCGCTGCCAATAGAAGGAGACTTCTCACTGCTTAGAGAATCATTCTTCCCGCCATAGCTAAAAGCCTCACGGTCATTCTCGGATACGTCAGACATCTACAAAGAGATCGAGGAGGATGGCTATCAGGATTCTGCCTAGGCAACTAACAAAGGAAAAGGGAAAGAAATCCTAACTCTAAGTCAACCCAAAGAGGCCATGCCCACCCAGCGAGCAAGACCATGGGTTCTATTCCTCGATCTCTACCTAAGGGCGGTCCTACCCTCTTAAACCCTAAAAGAATCATACAGAGATGAAGAGGGAAAGCAAAAATCCATACAGAACCCAAAAGACTTCATTCAAAGCAAAAAAGCAGAAGAGCGTAACAGGAAAGGGGGGAAGGAATTTATTGTTCTGAGAGATTAAGGTGATTCTCTGCAAGATGGATGGTGGCTGAAACTGAATCAACACAGAGATTGCAAGTGCTAGGAGCGAAGGAACGGTGGAGAACACTGATCGAGTTCACCAAAGCTTGGAATGCACTGAACACCGGAAGTATAAGCTCTCTAAGAAATCCTCTCTCTAAAAAACTCGATGGCGGTAAAAAGAGGAAGAGGGATTACCTTTTATAGGCGGAGTCTTGATGGCTGTCGGGGGAAAAAAAAGAGGCCGAAACAGCGTCTGGAAGGACGGCCCATCATCACCGAGGGCACGTTGCATTAAATACGCCGCTTCGTGGTCTGTGCCCCGTCCTATCGCCTCAACTTCTGACGGCTCACGCGTTTTTTCGCCCACGCGCCTGGCACACCCTCGACAATAAGCTTCCTTGATACGCCTCAAGTCTACCCAACAATTATTTTCCGGCCTTTTCTGAAAATTTCACAAGTATAGAAACCCGCGCGAATATCAGACATGAGCGCTCCCCGTTACGAGCATGAATGCCCGCCAGACAGGGAGCTAGGGGCCACTGATATACCCGGCCCAAGCCGGATCACGAGTAAAGCACGAGCTAGCATCATGTGCCGATCACTAGCACAGTGCATATGGGGCCCATGGGCCTTGCGAGCAAAGTAATAGAAGCATCGAGCAGCGAGCAACATAAATCCCGTCCAGACCTGGCCGGGCATAGGCCTTGCCTATTCGACCAGGGGTCATGCTCGGACATCACCCATTTAGCAGAGAAACCAGATTCATCTCGTCCACACCTAGTCAAGTGTTGGCCTTGCCCACCCGACCAGGGGTCGTCCCTTGGACCTACAATAAGTTCAAGAGCAATGCAAATGGAATAGCCAGGCAGAGCCCTGCTCGCCCGGGCACACATCAAATGGGAAGCACCGAAGGCTTGCTCTCCAAGACAAGTCAAAGGTTCCCATGTATAGGCAGAACACTTGCCTTATTTGCTCCTACATCTACATGGCCAGCCACCTATCACGCCTAAAGTCAAGAGATTCTCTCCTTGATTGATTGGGTAACTATGGAAACTGAATCCTAGACGGATTCAATCACCTTGAGGGCCTATAAATACCTCTCCATCCTCATTAACAAGGTACACACACACTTTCTTGAGCCTCGATACTCTGTCGATTTGCTTTCAAACTTGAACACGAGACTTACTCTCACGCTAGAGGGGTTTCGCGAGGCCCTGCCTTGCACTTCCACTCAGGTTTGCTTGTGATCTTAACAAGTTCAAGGAAGATGATTCAAAGCCCAGATATCCTACCCAAGTCAAGGACGGCCCAAGCTGTGTTTTTGCCACATCACAGAACAAAACCTGTTTGACCAACTTTTTTATTTTAATTTGTTTTCTAGGTTTTGTTGTGGTTGTTACATCTCTGATCTGCCACTCTGTGGAATGTTTGGTTCAATTTTGTTTCTTTTTCTCTGTTCAATTTTGTTTTCTGCATGCATTCAATTTGTTCGACTGTGTGTGTGTGTGTAGTGTCTACATTTTTTAGATGCACTAGATACTATGTATGTTCATTTTTGAGATGTCCAAGATGCTCTGTAGCATTATCGCCTTAGGCGAATCTAGTGACAGGACCTAAAGCGAAGGACGGGAACGAGCTGAATAAATCTTTGTCAATTTCTACGTTCATAGAAAGATATATACCTATTAATCATGAGAAAAGGTGTTTTATTTTTTGAGTATCTCGTTCCATTAATTTCATGAATGAATATTTGGCACTCAGTTAGTCATGACAAAATCAGTTTGAACTTGGAAGTACAATCAAGTCCACGAATGCCAGATAGTTTAAGAACCCTACCACTTGAATTTGGAGAAGGGAATGCAATAATGAGATCAATTTAAATCGACTTGTAGGATATCAGTTATTTTTCTATTAAGGATTAGTGGTTTTTTCATTGCATAGATTTCAGTTTCCTATTCTCTTGTGCATGTATTTTGAGTATTATCAACTATCTAGCCAAGTACTAAAGACTGTTGTATATCACTGCCAATCCAAAAGTTGTGAGATTATGTGGCTTTATTGCTTAGGGGAGACTACTTAACTTGGGTATGTTGGTCTCATCTAAGACAAGAAATTGGTTGGAGGTCTTGTTTTCCTTTTGATATGATGTTCTTATTTTAGGAGGCATTTTTATTGGGATTACCTCGAACCTAGTCATCGGGGTGTTCGGTGTTGTTTGACCATCAATCATGTTATTACCAAAATTGAACTTCTTTGCCAACCAAAAAAAAAAGAGAAGAAAAGAACAAGTGTAGGCAAGCCATTGCCCCCTCAACATCCACTCCTTTGCACATTATCTTTCTCATGCCTATATTTAAGTGTACCAAAGTGCTCACCAGACATATAATTTTGTAAAAAGTAGGCTGTATCTAATAATGGCAAAACCAGAGTGTCTTCAGCCTAGGGGTTTAAATATGAACAAGAATCTTTTTATTAACATTGTTGTATTTAAGAAGATCAGGACTCTTGTTTGAAAAAGCAGCTTCTATGAACTCATATTCCATAAAGAAGATCAGCACTCTTCCATAAACCTGCTAATTAGACTTTGCATTCCCATTGATTATTTTATAAATGGAAGAAATCATGAGTCATTGTGCTGTAATCTGGTAAGAATTGCAGGTCTGTGTGTGTGTCTTATAGTTAATTACTCCGCATTGCAGAGGCACGAGTTGATTTCCCCAAGTTGTAGAGGCACGGTTCTAAATTTGTAGTCTAGTTCTGATTTTTAGGCCATTGTGTTTGTACTCTTTGTATTGACATATTAGAGGGTTATGTTGCTGAACTTTAATGGTTTTTGGTATGTTTGCTATGTGATTAGATTGTTCAGTGATTTAAAGTATTGGTTAAGTTAGTGAGCTAAACACATAACTTTCAATCAAGTGCAGACCCAGTTTTGGACCAATTTCCGAAAATTTCTGTAGCAACTCTGTGCATGGAAATGTGCTGAATTTTAGATATGTTGTATTTATATGTGTTAGGTCGTTACCTGTAAACTTTCTTAAAATTCCGAGCTCAGGAAGTAGCTCAATTGGGTTTTGAACCACCGCTGCGTTTGTGAAACTGTTAGAAGAAATCCTGGTTAGTAACCTGGGTTTTGAATGGTCATAACTTCATGAATTTACACCCGAATTAGGTGATTCAAAGTTCTAAATTGTAGTTTAAAGTGTCTAATTTCAGAATATGTAAGTTTGGTAAAGTTTGAAGTTGTGTGGAGTATTTGGTGAATTTAATGGTAACGTAGCGGATAGTGAATAATTACAATACTTTAGCTTTATGGAGTTGGTTGATTAATAAGTATTATACTTGAGTTTCATAAGTAAAATTCAATGTCAGATGTTGGATGGGTGAGCTTAACCCAGTATCTTCGCAATCGAGGTACATGGCTCGTGCAATGTGAAAAGTTCCATTATCAAGTGTAATTTTAAAACGAAACCTAAAGAAACTATGTGAGCAATTATTTCCTTGTTGTATGTGATTTTTTTATGGTATAATGTAAATACAATGTTAATTGCTTAATAATCTTGATTCCACACTGCATCATTTGCTACCTATTTCCTTTTTCCTTGTAGACCATGATCTTCTGGGACAACCTGCCATATTTGTCAAGCATGCCACCATATTTGCTTCTTCTGTGCATCATGACAATCTTTTCAATTAGTTTAGTTTTGGGGTTTTCAAAGCGTTATTTGGATGTTATAACTGAGTACTGATATATTTTTTACTCAACAGAATGATTGCTTGAATGAAATTTAGTTTGTTATTAAATTTAGCATTTCCTTGATTCTGTGATTTTTATGATGTGAAATATAAAATAATTTGTATGTCCTTAGTCTGCTAGTTAGGGTGTGGTGGGTTTTTTTAAAATTGTTGGTTCTTTCTAAAGATTTTTTTCTAATCTAAATACTTTAATAGTACTTACCTGATGTAGCTAGACATTCTTATTCCCATTTGGCTTATTATTTTTTATTAATTTCTTGAGCTAGGAAGAATGTATCACGTCCCAATTAATTAATGGATCAGTAAACACAGAGGTCTGCAGTAGTTATCTCAGTTGTTTGAAGTGATATTAGATAATTATTATCTCATTTAGTGTACACTCTCATTCCAATCTATTTTAGCTATTCAAGTTGCTTTTTTAATTTGGATTTTCATGTCACTAAATTTTCCCATCTCGCACCCATGGGCTGTTTGATTCATATGATCAACAAGTTTATGGTATAGCTGATTAAATGTTTTGTGATCAGAGCATGTGTTTACTACTTTTCTCTCCTTTATCCCGTCTTTATTGCTGTATTGTCTGCATATGAACGCCTTTGTCTGTAATGTTTTTGTCCTTTTTTTAAATGTATTTTTCTGGTTCTGAAACTGAATTGCTTGTGCCTGATCAGATGTGGTGCTCTTACCATCTTCTTGATGTTCTTTTTTGTGTGAAGACAATGTTGATCTTGGGACAGCATGCGGAAAATATTTCCATGTGTCATGCCTTAGCATTATTGATGCAAGTATAACATTTGGTTTATATGGGGGGTTTTCTGTTATATGTGTGTCTAATGATTGTTCACTCTAGCTAATTTTTATGTTCTTTAACATCGCAGGTGATTCTGATATCATCAAGACTCTGCCTGGAGATCAGTGAGAGACATTTTGTTACGTACTCGTTATTGTGTCTTTAAACTAATAGAATTATTTGCCTTTTAGAGGGTAGATCAAAACCCTTTTTTTTTTCGTTGTTTAGTACCTTCACCCTGCTGTTCTTTTTGGAAACAATGTTTTATATGAGCTTGATGAACGCATGGTTATCAAATTTACATTCCTGAGATTAAAAAGTTGAGTTTAATGTTTTTAAATTGGTTTTATATTATTGTTTATTTTGTATGTTCAGTTTTGTATTAATTGTTATATTATCAGGTACAATAATTTATAATGATAGTATTTTTGTGTATTTTTTTTATTTTTTTTCCATTATTAGCGATGGAATTTTCCGTCGCTGAAATTAAAATTTAATTATTTTTTAAAAGTCTCTGAAATTAAAATTTAATAATTTTTTAAAAGCCTTTAGCGACGGAAATTTCCGTCGCTGAAATTAGAAATTTGATAATTTTTTTAAAATCCTTTAGCGACGGAAATTTTCGTCGCTGAAATTAGAAATTTAATATTTTTTTAAAATCCTTTAGCGACAGAATTTTCGGTCGCTGAAATTAAAATTTAATAATTTTTTAAAAGCCCTTAGCGACGGAATGTTCCGTCGCTGAAATTAAAATTTAATTATTTTTAAAAAGCCTTTAGCGATGGAATTTTCCGTCGTTGATATTAACCTTTAGCAACGAAAATTGGTCCTTCGGTAATCTGCGACGCGTGATCACCAACGAGCCAGCGACGGAAAAATTCAGTCGCTGAGGAGCCATTAGCGACGGAATTCTGCCTTTAGCGATGGAAAATTCCGTCGCTAAAGGTCATTTTTCTAGTAGTATAATATTATTTATATCTTGATTTAGTTCTACCAGTTTATGATTTAAAGTTCTACGACCGTGCATAAAATAAATAAAGCAATTAAAAACAACTAACTACTAAAATAAATAAAATCTTTTTGTATTTTTATTTTTATAAAAACTGAAATTTAAAAATTACGTTACCAACAAACAAACTATGCAAACTAGCTTGTCCCCGGCAGCGGCGCCAAAAACTTGGTCGATGTCTTATTTTAATTATTTCCTTGCAAGTGGACAAGACTATTGTAGAATAGTTTTGGGAAACAAGGGTCGAACTATAGAGACAAGAAGATCACAGATAGCACGATTATCGGTAGCAAATTATTAAACTGAGGGGGTTTTTATATTGATTTTAATCTAAACTAATTATTATTCTAGTGTCAACTAAATTAACAGAAATCACAATTTATGAAGATCGTATGGTGGAGGGAAATCTAGGATTAGGGTTTCACTTGTATCTCCTCTATGACTTATTTTAATAAAATATCATTCAATCTCTTGGGTTCGTTCACAAAATATAGATATAGCCTGTTAAATTACCGTTCAGTCTCCATCTTCAAATAATTCATCCATTCTATATCCTAGGCACAAGAACATATGATCTAACTGTCACTTAGGTCATATATGGAACCTGACCCTAACTTATCACTCTCGTGCATCGATAGATTCAATTTATTGTGATGGTGAGCCAGTGTACGACATATGCACATTGATCATGCAGTTATCCGTACCTCTAGGCCTTTATTATTCACGATTACATTCATTTGTTCAAAGTGAAATAATAGAGGGATTGATAATCACCACAATCAATAAGAATTGAATGAATAAAAATTTAATTAAATCATAGATTTGATACAAGTTACCTCCCATCTCCTAGATTAATGGGTGATTGGTTCATCCTTGAAGATGAACAACACATGGAGATGATAGAATGCATGAATCGATCTTCAATCCTTGTAATTACAGCAACTAATTATGTTATACACACTAAATTCTATTCTAAAGCTATAGAAAACTGATTTCTGGCCATCCTTAGGCTGTGGCTACCGGCCTCTATTTATATCATGGAGTTGTAGGGGGATTAGGTCTTCAGCCTGCTGTGGAAACTCAAAATCTCGCATTCTGACCACCTTGCAGCCGCAAGGTAAGAGGCACCTTGTGTCCGCAAGGTCCTTCATACTCCGGGGCTTGAAACTCTGACACACTACCTACCTTGCGGAGGCAAGGTATGATGCACCTTGCGGCCGCAAGGTGTCCAGCCTTGTCTTCTGTCGTTTCTTCTTCAATTTACACTTTGACACCTTCTTGGAATTTTTACCAAAAAGCCTTATAATTTGTATAATTTCACCTAAAACCCTGAAACTCATGAAATCACTGAAAAACACATATCAGTTGCCAAAAGCCTCGTGGAATCACTCAATTTAAGTCATAAAAGTATATGAAATCGACATATAAAATACATCGATCAATAACCTTTGGAAAATGTAGTCAACGTAAAAAAATTTCCGAGTCAACGAAAAATTAAGTCTTCTTTTCAAGAAAATAACTTACAGCTTTGTTTTCATCATTTTCCAAATGTTCGAGCACCCCTCTACCCCCTTCCACAATTAAATATTTACATATACACACAATATTACACTCAACAAATAATTTTTTTTAGAAATATAAATTGAGTTTGTGCATACTATTTATAAATTATAATTATAGTAAATATGAAATATGTCCTAAAAATAGTGTCCACTATATTATTTAGGGATGTGTCAAACATTATCCATTTTCTTTTCTAAAATATTTTTTTTATGTCAATTATCAACGTTTTTTATTTGTATTTGTAAGATTGAAAAATGATGAACCTTATTGATTTTGATACCAATAATGAAAAATTGATGGCTACTAATAGAAAATTACTTAAAGTTCAACACTATCTTATACTCCCTCCGTCCCTAATTTATTGTCCTGGTTGACCCGGCGCACCGTTTAAGAAAACCTATTTGACTGGATTATTAATATTGGTTTAATGTGTAATTTCCTTTAAAGCCCATGTGTATGTGGCTCATAATTAAAGTAGGGTGAAAAAGTAAGGGTAAAATGGTAAAAGTGATGTTCTAAAAAGTTAAGTTTCAAAGTAGACAATTATTTTGAAAAGGACGAAAAAGGAAAGGAGGACGATAATTTAGAGACGGAGGGAGTATTCAATATTAGCATTACTATTAGAATATATATTTTTGTATTTATTCATAAAAAAATTTATAACATTTTTCGTTCGTTTTCCAAACACCCGAAAACGTTTTCCAGCATATTTGGAAAAGATTTACCAAACATTTGAAAATGAAATATTTTTATTTTTCGAAAAACATTTTCTGGAAATCATTTTATGAGAAACAAACAGAGTCTTAGTATTCTATGTGGTATCGTTATTCCTTGCTTAGTGTTTGGAATAGGTTTTGTGATTTTTTGTGTTTTGCTAACTTAGTGTTTGATTAACTTTGTTTCTTGCTTTTGTTCCTATTTAGTGTTGGAACAAGTTTTGTGGATAGGCGATAATATTCTTTTTTCTTCCTTATATAAAAGTCATGTGAGTTCTCATGTTTGAACAAGCACTTGTCCAAGGTGGAGATTGTTAGAATTGGAAGGCCCAAAGACAATTAGAATGGGCAACCTTCTACCAATGTGTTCAACCCCGGCCCAACTCGGCTTTGCCCTTCCTTAAGGCTGCTATAATTTTTTAGAAGCTTCCTTGTAGCTTCCTAGCGTTTCCTAGTTCTAGCCTCATGCCTATATAAACCCCCTCCCCTCCTCCTTGCAAAACACGCCTCTAACACCCAAAGTCGGCACTCTTTCTCTTCTTATACTCTCTCTCTATTCGTAAGCTACTCGAGAGTTCTTTGACAGTGTATACCTTTGGTGAGTATTGCTTTTGACCAAGAGATAGTATTGAGATTCGGGTTTGGGTGTTATTTAGTGAGAGGGCCTTTTGGTTTGTGGTGTAACCTAATAGATTGTCCGTTCCTTGAGCATCGTGATTGCGTTGAACTTCACTCTCTTGGTTACCTTGTGCTTAATTTGGATTGACTTGTAGACTCACTTGGTGGACTTGTTTCGTGAAAGGGGGCTCATGAGCTTAGCCTTGTAACGCCCCTAGGGGTTTGAGCTAGGCTTTGTGCCGAGGAATTGAAGCTTCGTTAAGTCTTGATATTCAAGCACCGTCACTTGACATATATATATATATATATACCAAGGACGCTATAATTTGAAAATTCAATAAATTGAATTTGAGTTTGTAAAAAGCGAAATTCAAAGTTGTGTGATGATGTGTCTATAAGTGATGAGTTTTTCAAATTAGTTATTTTGAAGGAAGGAGTAAAGAATTAAAAAAATGAATCAAATCAAATAAAAAATTAACTTTTGGTGGGGAAAAATGGTTAATTTTGCCACTGTACTTTGATTAATTGTTACATTTTGCCACTGTACTATGTTTCGAGCGAAATTTTCATTATACTTTTAAAGATATATGCAATTTCGTCATTATCCCTAACTGTCATCCAATTTTAACAGTGACTTAACGGAAGCTAAAGATATTTTATTTTTTCGCTTTAGCAAAGCAAGGTGAACGCATTTTTTTTTGTTGTGGTGACTGGAGGTGGCGTCGATTGTAGGGATGGTGGTGGTGGTGGTGGTTAGGAGTGGTGTTTGGGGGTGATTGTAAGCATAACAATGGTGGTTTTGGTGGAATATGACATTGTTAGATTTCCAAATCATCAATTTTTCAAATCTTCATATCGGTTTGAGTTTCAATCTTCAAATTTGAAAATTCAAAAAAATTAATTTGGATTTGTAAATAGTGAAATTTAAGGTTGTGGTGGTGGTAGGTCTATAAATGACGAGTTTTGCATATAGGTTAATTTGAACGAAGGAGTAAAGAATTAGACAAAAAAAATCAAAAATAGATTTTTGGGTTAATGGTGTTATTTGAGGTGATAATGGTGGTGGGTCTATGAATGATGAGGTTGATGGAAGAAAACTATTGATAACAAAATAAATTAAATTAATTATAAATTTCGTTTTGGAGAGTAATGCAATTTTTAATTTAAATATTATAAAAATTATAACAGCAACGTTGCTAGCCTTACAACTAATTTTATAAATTTCCTTACAACTAAGCCTTGAAAAAAAAACAAAAATGTCTTTGTCCAAAACAACTTTGAAGTTATTCAAAACTTAGTTGTTTGGAAAGTAATATAATTAGTTGTAAGGATAGCATTCTCCTTATAATTATGCCAAATTACAATTCCCCTCAAAAGTATCCACCAAATCACATTGTGCACCCCAACCCTAACGTTTGTCCCGTAATAGTATCCGACATTATTTTTTAAACCCTATTTTTCACCCTAACCACAACCGTTAGAAAAGTCACGTTAATTTGACATTTCCTTATGGGTGTTAACTCGAGGGAAATATTAGGAATTTGGTGTAAACTTTGGGGGTGCTAAATGTATTTTAGCCTAATAAAAATTAAGAAATAAAATATAATTTTCTAAAAAAATTATATAAATGTATGTGTAAAGTTAAAATGTTAAAAAAAAATGGAGTGGGATCCACTATTCCTTTTTTTCTTGCTGAAAGAAAATTTAGAGAAAAGACCCACCATGTTTTCCGGTCTTTAGCCGTTCCCAAAACAAAAATTAACCCAGAACCTGATGTGAGTTTTGTCCTCTCTCTTAAATTTCTCTCTCTTAAACCAAAAGATAGATACGTGTTTGATTTCATTATCATTTTTTTTATCTTGATGATGAAAACAAAGTACACAAACAAAAGATATGAAAAACTTTTACCCATAGATACCCATCTCATCTCCGATTTCTTGTATGAAATTGGATCCACTCACCTTCTCCAAAACCACCACTGAAATCAATCAATTTCTCATCCCCTATTTCATCCACTTACATGACTTAACTTAACTTTACTTTTTCTCTCATAATTCTTTAAATAATTCAACCCGACCACCATGGCAGCTGCTATGAGGTCGAAATCCTAGAACCATAGCTTCTACAACATCCTCTCAATTTCGATACTATGTTTTAAGCCATATGCAAGCCGGTCGTATGTCCAATTTTCTCCAGTAAAATTGAAGAGTATTTCAATAAAACCCTTTACCATTTCTCTTAATTCATGTCTGACTCTCTTTCAAATGAATTCGACGATATGGGTTATTAGTTTTCTATTAATACCATGTTTTTTTTATAAAGGTTTTTAGTAAATATACTCTATAGCCTCTGATTACTACTTCAGGCGTGACTTTTACAGGGGACAAAATGAGGGAGATCGAAAATAGAATTTGGCTAAAATCAAAAGAAGTAGGTGTCAGAGTTGTGATATGAGTGACTGGAGTGGGAAGGGTTTAGGCTGGAGATGGCGGCTTCTATATATGGTGGGGCTAGAGATGACGGATATTACGATGGAGCCGAAGATGGGATTGCACCAGGAGATGAGAGAATGAGAGGATGTGAGATTAGAGTTTTTCCTTTTAATACATTTACTCTTTAACCAAATAAGGGAAATGCCAATTTTTTTCCCCGCACGTGGAAGATCACGTGCTATTTAAAGTGATTTTTCTAACGTTCGTCAAGGGGTAGGGTGGAAAATGGAAAACAATGTAGCATCACATACCATTATTGGACAAACCTTAGGTCAGGTGTACTATGCGATTTGGTGGATACTTTGTGGGGGGAATTGTAAATTGGCAATATAATTATTTTTGGATTATTAAAACAATTACTTCTATTTTTATTTTAAAACATATTTTAAATACTAAATAGGTAACTAAATAATGAAGTTATAGATAAATCTCATTTTGAACCCCAAGAAAAATGATTAAAATAATCTTAATGTGACATGCACATACCATTTTCCGTTACTATTGTGAGCACCCACAGACGGAAGGGGGTAAAGTGGGACAAATACAACAATAAGGTATGGAAGTGAGACACTTCGTAGGTTGGGGTGCAATGTGAGATTTATTGTGTAATTTTGAGAGTTAATCATATTTTTGGCCCAATCGAAAGTAGTCCAAAAACAATATCAACGGTGCCAATGAGAAATTTATTAGAGTTTAAGCTATGGACGATGAAGAAGGATTGAACCATGGTGTGCCTCATCTTTGTCATATACATTTGTGATTCGTTCAAATATGAGTTTTGAAATTCGTGGTGTATGTTTATGTATTGTGTTGTACGAGAGAGAAAGGGAGAGATGTCGGGGGGCTGTGATAGCTTTAATTTTTTGTCGGTTCTTATTCGTGACGGCCTTGACGCCTGATTGTGATTATCTGATCTTCAGTTATATCTCTCTGATATCTGATATGATTCCGCTCTATTTTTATTTATTTTTCAATATAAATTTTTGAGTAAAAGATTCATACTCTCTTGAGTTTTATTTCAATTAAAATTTACATAAGAGGTCATTGATGGAGAAGAAGCAGAGAAAGAGTTGTTGGAGAAGAAGAAAAAGAAGTTTCTCGTTGGGCAATATAAAAGCAGAGAAAGCATTGCCAAAAAATGACCAAAAGGCCCTACACGTGAAATCTCATGTGCACCTTAATGTCAAATTGGTAACTGACACCGGAAAGTATGGGGAAGTAGGAGGAAATACAAGGTACACTCAACACTCACCACTCTAGGAGTTCACCAAAGAGTTTAGAGTAAGATATAAGAAGAAACAGATCTTCTTAACAAGCTGAAAAGCTCACAAAATGTCTATTCGTAATCTGTGTTTTGTTCATTACAAAAATAACCATTTTATAGGCAAACTTGGAACAACCCTCCAAGATAAGTCAATGAACATAATACTAAGGGTGAGGCTGCTCATTTTCCCAAGTGTCCAAAATGAGAGAATCACATAATACCAAAAGTTGGAAGGACTCTTCAAATTTTTACAACAAAGTATTATTCCCTGAACTTACAGCAACAATCTGCAACTTTTATGGGAGGGTGTTAGCATGGATTTTGTTGTTGGGTTGCCTCACACTCAAAGAAATAAAGATTCAGTCATGGTGGTGGTTAATCGCTTCTCAAAAATGGCACATTTTGTCCCTTGCACAAAGACTTTGGATGCTACACATGTTCGATCTTTACTTCAGAGAATTGTGCTTGCTTCATGGTATTCAAGGACAACTACATCTGTCGGGATTCAAAATTTATGAGTCATTTTTGGCGTACACTTTGGAGGAAGCTTGGAACTAAACTTCAATTTAGTTCGTCTCATCGAATCCGCAGACAAACGGACAAACATAGTGCGTGAGCGGGATCTTGGAAAATCTTTTATGAAGTATGATTGGCAAAAATCCAATGAGATGCAATATTGGCTCAGCGGTTTGCGTATAATCGATCTTTTTAGCCAAACT
>CM028384.1:18305203-18389466 GCA_013146195.2 Codonopsis lanceolata | reverse complement strand
AAATGCTAAACCACCAACCAAGATCTCACTGACTAAAGCATCGAAGATAGAAACAACAATAACTCAGTACTAGAATAAATGAGCCACACTTGCTCGAAATGACAACGAAATAACTTCTAAAAGATACAACAACTCCGGCTATAATAGTCCCCCAAATAACATCAATAAAATACTAACATAATCTACCCAAGTAAAGTCTACATATAACTTTACATCCGTGTCTCCCAATTAACTAATAACAATAATGATAATAACTCCAAGCTTGTTGCCCGAAGACCACCGCTAGAAATCGCCATTCGAAGTCACGCTGCATTACTAACGGGATCACTTGCACACTAGGAAAAACAACCACACGAAGTGAGTCATAATGACCAAGAAGTTACTAAATGCAATCGTATTTGACATATTATATCATGGCATGGCATAATGCACAAGCATATAAAAATCATGGTATCATACCAGTATACCAACAATAAACATGCACTTAATTACCAAAGCACATAATCCCACATAAACCACATAGCATAATGTCTTTCATATAAATGCTCATAAATAAACATGTGTAACAAGAAACGAAATCGAACCGTTACAACCAATCCGGTCCAACACCCAACCAAACTTACCTGGGATTCATCCTCAAACCAAAATCCGGGTTCAACACCCAACCAATCATACCTTGGGTTTCATCCCCCAAATAATCACAACTCATGGGCTTTCCTTTAATGAGTACTCACATTCATCCAACCTAGGATGAAATGAGAGCTCGATGTCAGGCTAGATGGCATAACTCGAGATCACATCCCACTATTGCCCAAATAGTGAGGAGAAAGGGAACCAATGCAACGATTCGTAGCGATTGTTCCTAAAGGCTATGAATCGTCCCATTGCCAACACTACAACCAAACCCACCAGCTGAACTTAAACCAAAAATGCTCAAGTAGGTATTTACTTGCATAAACTAATGAGACCAAGTTCATTACTATCGGGCTCATCAAATAATGTAGGACATAATGCTCTACAAACTCCCATGAACAATGCACATATTTTCATATAAACAACATGTTCAACTAACTTACAAGTTTAGTTCAAGAACCACATATTGAGGTGCTCATAAATCCTCAAGTCATCAACCAATCAAGAATAGCATATAAACTCAATAAATCATAAGGTGAGGTCTACTATAATCCTCTACTCAAGATCAAACCAAAGACTATTAAATTAGTCTAAGAACATCCATATCTCAAGACTTAGTATTTAGTCTTCACTTAAAGCACACCGGACTCAATCATAGTCCTAATCGGCGTATATAATCGACATCTCCAATACTATACTCAAGAACATCATGGCTACTCCGTAGCCACTTCCTCACAAGTGCTTTCATATGCACGCGGCCAAAATTCTTAAAGAGAGAATTCCTTTATTAAGAATTTCTTACATATACTCGAGGCCATAAGTTGGTCTCTAATGTTCCGTGCTCTAACAAGCACGCTCAAGATATGTTTCCAATAAGTCTCTATAACATGAGTGTCTCGTATGGACACAAATGAGATGCTCGGTTCGCACAAACATAATCAACCCAAAACCCAAACATCGTAGGGTTTTAACCCAAGGATCATTATCATATTATTGGCCTTATAATGAATCCATTGAGTCTTAATACTACATTTCATTCTTTATGTGTCTCATAAATCCACACCTTAACATTTCATTCGAATTCACAACAAAATTCCAAAACTCATTCAGGCTTGATTCCCAAGCCTAAAAATCCATAAAGATCATCATAATCATAATTCAATTTAAAGTTTGGAGACTATGCATTTCACAACGTTAATCAAACGAAACCCAATCGTCGTAGGATTTCAACCCAAGTTCGTTTAGCACATTATTGAACTTATAATGACTCCGTTGAGTCTAATGTACACTTTCCGAAAATTAGGGCATAGAAGCCATTGGCCACAATACCCTCATATATTCATAACTAACATCAATGACAATTTTTCCAAGGTCATTAAACCAATAGAATCCCAACAAAACTCTTAGATAGGCAACATAGAGCAAAATTACATTTTATGCATAAACCCATTTAGGTCACTTCACCAATCATGTTCTCCAAATCTTGAATGAATCACATAGCATGAATTAATATGCTACTCTACACATGAATATCATACTAATCAAGGTTTCAAGCAAGTCCATCCAATCAAAATCAACATTTAGGCATATACCCATTCAAGTCACTTCACCAATCATGCTCACAATACTTGAATAAATCACATAGAATGGATGAATAAGCTACTCTACACATGAATATCATGCTAATCAAGGTCAAAATCATCATCTAGGCTTTTAGGGTTCATTGCATCTCTAAAAAGCCCTAGAATGCACCCATTGACCTCACATAGCACAAAGATTGTTTTCCCTAGGTTCAATGGGGCAAAGAGAAAGAGGAAGAAATGTAGCAACTTACCTTGATTCAGCCCCTTCAAGCTACAAATTCGGAATTCCAATCGGTGGGATTTGTTCTTCTCAACCTCTTCTTCAAATCTATGGTGTGGATTGTGAAATGGAGGTCTCTAGCTATGGCCTCCAAGGATGGGCTCTCAAGAACCGTAGAAAACTCCCTCTCAAGCTCTCCAAGAAGCTCCCCACGTTTTTTAGAAGTGATAGGTAGAAAATGAAAGTTTAAGTGAAGTGTTTGTCGTTTATAAGGGTTAGAAAGTAAGTGGGTTTAGTTTAAATTGATGGGGTTGTTTCCCTTTGATTAACCCCTATAATCCACCTCCAAAACTCCATTAGATGTTTAGGATATAACTTAAGTTAGTTAGGAGGGTTTAGGAGTGGGTTAGGTTGGACAATTGTGCAAAATAACCAAATCTGCCCGAAACAGGGACGGCCTATGATGCGGTCGAATCTTGCCATGGCATGCGAGCACATGGTCACAAAATTTTGGTCTTCAAATTTTCTTGGTTCCTTGCTTGGCCTCAGACTCTCCTGCATGCATCCTCGAGCCTTAAAGCTTTAAAATGGCCTATAATTCAACCCTTAAAGTCCTCAAACACTAAGCTAAACCATCCAAGTCTCAAACCACTTTTTAAAGTAGGTCTAAACTCCCATAAACAACACCCGAAACAACTCAGAGCAAAACCGAAGCGAGGTGTAACAACTCTCTAACGAAACGTCAAATGAAACCACAAACCGACGAGCAACAACCCAAGATTATTAACACTTAAAAGGGCTATAGAATAGGCCTGAATGCATCTCAGATGATGAACAACAGATAGGAGAAAAGGACTCCCAAAGGACGAGACGATCACCCGGCTCAATCTCGAACTACGCGATAAGAAGAATTGTTATCCTCGAAGCGTCAAAACCTCATAAGACTTAAACAATGCTTCCAACTAGAAGTCTAATACATCCAAACATGTTATTAAATCATCATATAAAGATCTAGGATCAAATCGAGGTCAGGAATGTGAAACGCAAGTAAACTCTCAATCGCGTCGCATTTCGACTATCGTCGAGTTACAACTTGTGACTTTAGCAAGTCCACAACTATATGGCATCTTCTAAAAGTATTTTGATCTTAATGTGATCTCTCATACACATCTAGGTTCTCTCATAAACCCAACGAGCAATCAACCAAAGAAGAAATGCAAGCATTGCATGCACTTTAAGCTAACCGGGATCGGGGTCTTACAAGATAGGGGCAGTTAGAGCGGGACTAGGGCTCGAGCCCCGACGGTGGACATCCTGAGCAGGAGGAGGAGAAAGTGTTTTCTTCCTTTTCCCCTTTGCCTTGGCATCCTTGGCAGGGGGCACCACGAAGGTGTTTGTAGCAGGCTGCTCGACGACGTTATCAACGACAGTCACCATGGCCTCTTTCGGCACGGTCTCTTTGCGGAGAGGGATGATGACCTTCTGCGACGACACCTTTTTGACTGGGCTTGTGGCCTTGCCCAAGCCCGGTGTTTTCTTGGTGGGAGGACCAAATGGCACCTTAGGCAAGGCAGCAGCCGGCTCGTTAGCCTTGGTCGGTGCCATTGGTTAGCTTCTGACTTCCTCATCTTCAACACGGCCAGATTCTTCATCCCTGAAACGAGAAAAAGCAAGACAAAATCAGTACTATTGCTGCGAGCAAAAGATAACTAAAGCAGAAACAAAAGCATGTTTTTAGCAAACAACCATCCGGATCTTCATAGGCGCGGAGCAATGCACCGGGCCCAGCGTTGGCACTCAGCGCTGCGCTTGAACATTTTTTACGTGGCGTCATCCCGATGCGGATGAGGGCTCTCGGGCACATGAACCAAAAGGGGCTCCACGTCGGGGATCTCTGCCCGCATCACTCCGACCAAGCAAAGATAGCGCGGATTATAGACCAGCTTTTTCCATTCAAGCAGAAATTGATGGTCGACACGCTTCTCATTTTCCTCGATCACACCAACGGCAGCCTTCAACGCCTTCAGCCGGGCAATCTCCCCCGAGTTGAAGTCTTGTTTAGAGGCCTTAGGGATCTTGATTTCGTTGGTCGCCGTAGGCGCGAATGACCAGCCGACCCGGGACTCGATAAACAGGACTCTCCTATCCCAAGAATCCACCTTCCCGGGGACTTCGGATAGCAACCTTAAGAAATTAGAGTTGGCCCTTACTCCGATTATTCCTCTTGTGCTCGGGGCAAAGATAAACAACTTGCGAAGCAAGTACATGTCCGGCTCGAATCCTAGCAGCTGGCTCGCCACCGTGAAGGCTGTGATGGCTCGGACATTATTCAACATCAGATCGCGGGGGACGACGACCTTGGTTTCGTGTAAAAAGTCCACCAGGAAAGGCTCCAGCATAAGGCGTAATCCGACGCAAAAAAAGTCGGCGAAAAACAAGAGTTCATTTCCCTGCTTGCGGGAGAGCTTAACACCGATGGGCACATCCATCTTACTCGCCCGATAATAAGTAGGGTCGACACCGAGGGATGTGAGCCAAGCGGTCACCTTGTCCGCCGTATCCAACGTGGCCCAGTTAGCGGCATATCGACTCTCATCCGCATTAATGTACCAGTCGGGCTCTTCCTCTTCTTCCTCCTCAACAACTTGATCGAGTGTGACCTCCACTCGAGAGCCACCGACCATGCTATAGCAATGAGCAAGGGGAATATGGTCCCGATCATCTGCTTCTTCCTCAAGAGTGGCCTCCATCTGAGTATGGCCCGTTTTCTTAAGGCGCCGGGCAAGTGGCATTTCGTCTGCCTCGAGTCGGCATCGAGGCTCTCCGGAGGCCTCTCCGGCCACTTGTCGGCCCAGTATTTTCAACATTGGACTGGTGAGGCCACCCGACAGCAAAGCCACCGGTCACACTCTCCTCTCTGGAGTCTTCCTCGCTGGAAGAATCAACTAAGTCAACCACGGGGGCGGTTACGTGCCTTTGAACCGTTTCCCGACCACAGATCTGGCTCCCTCATCCGACTCGTAGTCAACGGGAGGAGTTTTCTTGCTGCTTAGGGAGTCGTTCTTCTCGCCATAGCTGAAGGCCTCGCGATCGTTCTCGGAGATATCAGACATCTACAAAGAGATCGAGGAAGAAGGGTATCAGTCTTCTGCCTGGGTAACTGACAAAATAAAGATGGGAAGAAACCCTAAGTCTAGGTACACCAAAGGGGCCTTGCCCGTCTAGCGAGCAAGACCACATGGTCTATTCCTTGATCTCTACCTAAGGGCGGTCCTACCTTCTTAAACCATAACAGAAGCACATGAAGATGAAGGAAGAATATAGAAAACCCCCCACTAAACCCAGAAAAACCAAAAGCAGAGTGGGAGAAAGGGGGTCAGAAAACTTACTGTTGATTCTAGTGTGGATCGTCTTCTGTGAGCAATCGAGGAAGGAAAACCTCTCTAAAGTGAATCATGAGGCACCGAAAGAAGATGAATAGCTGGGAGCAATGGACAGCACAACAGCAGAAGCACCAGAGGTTTTGAAAAACTCTTTCTCTAAAAATCTTAGGGTTCGTAAAAAGAAGAAATGGGATAGGGGTCTGCCTTTTAAAGGCTGGGGTCGTACGATTTTGGGGGGAATAGGGACGGAGCCCGAAGCGACGCCTGGGAGTTGGCGGCCCATCATCACAACGCATTTAATACGTCGTTTCGTGCTTCGTGCCCCATCAAGTCACCCCGGCTTTTTGACGGCTCACGCGTCTCTGCCATCACTCGCCCGGTACGCCCTCATCAACAAGCTTCCTTGACACGCTCCATGTGTATGCCACTAAGTTCCAGTGCCTTCTACACACATGACTCCCGAAGTCTTTGCAATTTTCTGAAAATTCACAAGTGTTAAAGCACGCGCGAGTATTATCCAACCTAAACGCTCCCCGTTCCGAGCATGAATGCTCGCCAGACAAGGAGCTAGGGGCCACTGATATGCTCGGCCCAAGCCGGGTCACGAGCAAGGCACGAGCTACGATCACGTGCTAGTCATGAGCATGGCCAATGTGGGGCCCGCCCATCTAGCGGGCAAAATGATGGAATCACTAAGCAGCGAGCAGTGAAGTTCCGTCAAACTGGCGGGCACGGGCCTTACTGTCAGGAGCCGGGGGCCATGTCCGGGCACCATACTCATACCTACTAGAGGAATCAGATCCATCTCTTCCAAACCTAGTCGAGCATTGGCCTTGCCTGCCCGACCAGGGGCCACCGTTTGAATCTACATTAACGTCAAGAGTAGTGCGCATCAAGCAGTTGGACAGAGCCTTGCTCACCCGGGTACATATCGAGCAAGAAACCCCAGAGACTTGCTCCTCAAGACAAGTCAAAGGTTTCCATGTTTGAGCAGAATACTTACCTTATTTGCTCCTACATCTACGCGGCCAGCCGCCTATCATGCCTAAAATCAAGGGATTCTCTCCTTGATTGATTAGGTATCTAAGGAAACTGAATCCTAGATGGATTCAACCATATTGGGGGCCTATAAATACCTCTCCATGAACCATAATAAGGTACACACACTTTTTTGAGCCTCGGCACTCTGTCAATTTGCTTTTTGACATTCACACTCGATACTTACTCTCACGCCGGAGAGGTTTCGCAAGGCCTTGCCTTGCACGTCCACTCAGGTTTCTTGTGATCTTAAACATACTCAAGGAAGGTGATTCAAGCCCAGATATCCTACCCAACTCACGGATGGCCCAAGCTGTGATTTTGCCACATCAGGGTGTATGTAAAAAATATCCGTAAAACTATTTTACCCAATATTTTTATCATTTTTAATTGGTAAATAGATTATTCACTATCTCTAGCAAATGGATATTTGTGAACTTACAAGAGGCATTAGTAAATGATAACCAATCCAAAGCCAAGTCTAAAATGGTTAAAAAGGTTTAGGCCTTTATATTATATTTGGAGATAGAGTTGAACAACAGATTGGTGCCTTTATTATAGTTTTAAACTAGGTTATCACCCGTGCGATGCACGGTTGATTTAGTGTTGTTTATGAAACTTATTTTTGTAGATATAATCTGCAAGCTATTTGAATGAACAAACAACAACAAGATATCCTCATAATTAATAAATAAATAAATAAGCGTGAGATCACACCAAATCATCAAATCGAAAATTCATGCGAATTATAAAATCGAACAATTATTCTTAGTGTGAGTGTAAGTCGGAGGGAGGGGATGGGAAGTATCACGAAGACAGACTCGTCAAGGAGGTGTTTGATGGAGGGGAAGTATTTCGTAGTGGTTGTTTGTAGTGTTGGTGAAACACATTTAATTAAATTGGATAGCATCTATTTTAAATTGACCGAATTTTGGTAAAATAATAAAACTTAAAAAACTTCTACCATGGGAATTGAGGAGTCCTAATCAAATGAAACTAATCTAAATCAAATGTACTAAAATCTACCTGGTACAAACTGAATTGGCAAAAAACAAAAAAAAAGGTTAAAAAAAACTTTTACCATGAAAATTAAAGAGTTTTAATCAATTGAAACACGTCTAAATTAAATGTGATAAAATTCATCCGTCAAAAAAAACTTTTACCATGAAAATTTGGAGTCCTAATAAAGTGAAACACGTTTTAATCATGTGGTGACCCAGCCCGGGCCCGAGATGGGACCGAGGGTTGGACCGCCCAAACAAGGAGGGAAAAACAAGTAGGCAATAAAACATGCAAGGACTTAATTTTTAAAAAACGACGTGACGCAACATTAGAGACGTAACACGCCTCGGCACCAAGGGGCCGGTATTTTTAAAACTTTTCAAACCTGATATAACAGTTAAACAATTTAAACCAAGTCATCGGCGACACTACATGCCGGAACCCAAGCTAACAGTTTATGGACAAGAATTAAATAAGAGCTAATAGGATGCTCAGCGGAAGACTAATACGTGGAGGAATAATAACAAGTTAACCAAAGCTCGGCTTACACAATGCCGGCACAAAAGGGTTACAAGTACTACAAGTATTAAACTACTAGCAGTTAATAAGATTTACAATCAGGTTCTACACAAACACCCAAGCATAGTCTAGTTGACTTGCTTAACCCGTCGTCCTTACAAAAATATAAACAAGGGGAAGAGGACATCTAAACCACCTCTTCGAATAACGACGGCGAACCAAAAGGAGTACAAGGCACGAACACAGCGAGTCAACGAGCAGAACCTGTCTTGCTAGGATCTAAAGCAGTAAAGGGGAAAGGGTAAGTCATAAAGACTCGTAAGCTATCAATCATGCATGTCATGGCAATATGCAACATACAAGGCAAGTTATAGTCACATAAGCATAGAGATCATATATCCAAGATGCACATTGTTTCACATAAGTGCGCATAATTAAATCACATAGGATAAGGATATATGGAGAGCCGGGCCGCTACGTAGTTCCTGCATACAAGCGTTATCTTGAGCGCGCATGTGTCAGATGCGTGTAGTACATCGACCTTCGAGGAATGCTCGGGATAGAACCAATGGTACTCGTATTGATGCAACAAGGGAGCTACTTCCCCACTGTGGCCACAGTGGAGGCGTGTGTGAACAAGGACAGGATGCCAGCTGGACTCATGCAATGCCAAGTAATGTTTACTTAACAAAAATATCAAGTAGTGAACGAGGTCGACAAGAGCGATCTCGTTCATGACAAGTAAATTATTCTCATCAATAACCAAGTAGGATTGAGTTCGACAAGAGCGAACTCACATGTCAAATTAAGCATTCTATAATAAGACATTCAAGATCAAGCAAGGTAATCAATCCAAGTTCAAGAGTCTAGAATTATTATTCTAAGGGAAACGTGATTAGAACGTCGTAGGGATTGATCGGTGAGCCGGTATTGTTCAATAGCTCGCTAAACTTGACTCCGTTGAGTCGTCTCTAACAATTCATCCAATAGAGTTAGGATGCTAAATGCATCATAAACCCTTTTCTAAGTTCTCGTACATGATCGGCTAGGTCGTTAATCCATTTAACAACCGTAGTTAAGGATTGCCATCCATTCAATTTCAAGGGGCCTTAGAATTATTATTTCAAAGGTTGATAAATTGCAATGGTCCAAGAACATTAATTATTCATAGGAGGATATAGAACACATTTAATTCTCAACATAGGACCCAACTCAATAAGATGAACAAATCATGGCATATGGAACCCTAGAATTCATAGTTTCCAAAAGTCATCAAAATCCAATAGTCCAAGAACATTAATTGTTCCTAAGAGAGCATAGAACATATTTCATTCTAGGCATAGGACTAAATTAACAAGATGATCATATTAATCAAAATCTCAAAAGACCAATCCATCAATAATCATGGCAAGAGCATGGTAGGAGCATGGGAATTACAAGAAGAGGGGGACATGGCATATCTAGCATACATCCTAAGGGAATCGATAGCACCTTACACCCAAGAAAGAGATGAAATGAACACAAGTAATCGGATGGAAATGATCTCCTTGTCGGTAGCTTCACTCCGGTGGTCTCGGCTTGGCAAACGGAGGTCGGGAGCTCAATCCATGGAGTAGACACACACTAGTCTCACCTTTTCTCTACACACTAATATGGCAAGAGAGAGAAGAGAAACTGATAATGGAGGCTTTGGTTGGATTAGCAAAGAGGAAGGCTTATATACCTTGCATGGTTTGGGTGGAATTCCACATGGCAAGAGGAGAAGGGTGGTGGAATCCACATGTCAAGTGGAGGTAGCTTGAGGTTAGGGCTAATCTAACTTGATTAGTGTCTAATAGGTAGGATTAGGGCCAATTAGGAAGGGGTTTAAGGGGTCAAAGGTCGGACAAGGCGTAAAAGGGAGAAAATTTCCGTAGGCTGGAAGAAGGCCGAGGCGGGCGCCGACATGGCCATGCGGCCGCCTCAAATGTGAGTTAGGTCCCCCGATTTTCATTTGCTCTCGGCTTGCAGCCCACTCGATCCATGCGGGCGCCTGAACTTCTGGGGCTCCAAAACTTGACTTAAACATGTCCTAAAGGGTCCTAAACTTGTGGGCAACCATTCTAGGGTCTAACACCACTCAAAACAAGTCCGAAACACACCCGAACAACACCCGGAACAAGGTAGGACAAGGCTCGAATCATGCGACGATTGGTTGACGAATCAAACCCGAATTAAACGTCAATGAAACTAAGATATCTTGGGCATGGAAAAGGCTTGTTTAACCATGGTTATGACTTGAATACAAGTCCGGGAACTCAAGGAATATTTCGCGCCGAAATACGCGCAAAACGGGAGACGAGGGAAATCGCTAAGGCCAAAACAAAGCAAGAAGGTTTCCAAACTTCCAATCAGCCTACTATGATCAAGGTGAACGTTCTAGGTCATCTATGATGGACAATAGAACTATAACAAGTCTTGGTTGAGTGCAAATCAAGCTAAGGCAACACTCAAGGCATAACGGGAAGGTATGCTAAGCATAGAAGGTAATCAAGCGACAAGGAACGCAATAATAATAATACGAGCCAGACATGGACAAAAAGAGATATCTAATCATGTTATGGCGTGAAACAAGCATGTTATAAAGGCACAAGACAAGTAATGGGTTTGGGTTCTCACAAATCAAATGTGATAAAATCTATATGGTATTAATTGATTTTGACAACAAAAAATTGTAAAAAACAAAAAATAAAAAAATTACCATGTATAAAGGAGGCACCGGTTTTAAAATCTATCACGTTTTAATTTTGATATCAATTTATATATATATATATATATATATATATATATATATATATATAGAGAGAGAGAGAGAGAGAGAGAGAGTACCGTATGCGGTTTAATAGTTTTTTTTTTTTGCAAAAGTTGTTTATAATAAGATAATTTTATAAACTTGTAATAAATAATTAAAAATTTTAATTAGAATAATTTGAAAAAAACAAAAAATAAGGTAAATATTCAAAATTGATCATATGAATATGTAATCGAAAGATTAAAACCTATGAGAATTGATAAAATCTATCTTCAAAAAAAAAAAAATTACCATGAAAATTTGGATTCCTAATAAAGTGAAACATATTTAAATCAAATGTGAAAAAATATATTCGGTATTAACCGATTTTGGCAACAAAAAATAGTAAAATAAAAACATTTTACCATGTATAAAACAGACATCAGTTTTAAAATCTATCAAGTTTTAATTTTTGGCAGCAAAAAAAAAAAAAAAAAAAGAAGAAGAAGAATTTATATATATAGTACCGTATGCACAGTCTTAGTAGTTTTTTTTTTTTTTTTTGAAAAAGTTGTTTATAATAAGATTATTTTCTAAACTTGTAATAAATAGTTAAAAATTTTGAAAAAAATGAAAATAAGGTAAATATTCACAATTGATCATATGAATATGTAATTGAAAGATTAAAACCTATGAGAATTGATAAAATCTATCCGCCAAAATTTTTTTTACCATGAAAATTAGAGTCATAATCAAGTGAAATACGTTTAAATCAAATGTGATAAAATATATTTCGCATTAACAAATTTTTGCAGAAAAAATGGTAAAAAAAAACTTTTCCCATGTATAAATCAAATGTGATATATATATATATATATATATATATATATATATATATATATATATATATATATATATATATATATATATATATATATATATAATCACATGAAAAATCTATTCACCAAAAAAACTTACCATGAAAATTTGGAGTCATGATCAAGTGAAACGTGTTTAAATCAAATGTGATAAAATATATCCGGTATTAACCGATTTTGGCATAAAAAATGGTAAATAAAAAAACTTTTACCATGTATAAAGGAGGTAGCAGTTTTAAAATATATCCGGTTTAAAATAATACTATAAATACATATATAATACCGTATGCACGGTTTTAATAGTTTTTTTTGTGTAAAAATTATTTATAATAAGATGATTTTCTAAACTTGTAATAAATAGTTAAATTTTTTAATTAAAATAATATGAAAACAAAGAAAAATAAGGTAAATATTCAAAATTGATTATATGAATATGTAATTGAAAGATTAAATCTATGAGAATTGATAAAATCTATTCGTAAAAAAACACTTTTACCATTAAAATTTGGAGTCTTAATCAAGTGAAACACGTCTAAATCAAATGTGATAAAAGTCTATCTCGTACTAACCGATTTTGGCAAAAATTTTTTTTTACCATTTATAAAGGAGACACCAGTTTTAAAATCTATCCAGTTTTAATTTTTGGCAGCAAAGAAAAAGAAAAAAAAATTCACAACTTCACAAGAAGTTGACACGTCGAAGCACATAATTCGTTTAAAACTTTATGCATTCAACACAAAGTCGTCATGTTGCAGCAGCGACTTCAATTTTAATAATAATTAATAAATAATTAATAGATTAGTAATTAATAATATATATATATATATATATATATATTAGTAGAAGAACAAATAACATAAAATTATCTTGTGAATAATTTGTATTAATTAAATAGTATGAAAATGGAAGAGTTTCTGTCAAATTAAACAGGGTAAAATCAAATTAGTTTTAAAATGTTTATCTTTAATTTATCAATTTTGAAAAAAAAATAAAAAGCATTTACTATTTTAATGGTGACACGTGGTATAATAAAATCATTTTTAAAAATTTAGTTTTTTACGGAAAGTCGCAACTTGGCAGCAGTGTTTTTTAGTAATAGTTACTAAAAAACAGGATATACATTGCAAGGCTTAAAAATTTAGTTTTGTTGTGGTTGATGGCTTATGACTTATAGCTGATAGCTTAAGCTGATGGCTGAATGGATTGTGGCTGATTGCATGATAGACTGTTTGTTACAGATGTTGAAAAGCTGTTTATGAGTTGTTATATTTTTTTGTTAAAAAAAAAACTTCAAAATTAGTATTCATATTTTTATGTATATTTCATAAAAGGATGAAATCAAATATTTATTAATATATAGTTGTTTTCATCTTTTTTAAAAAAACCAAAAAAGCTCAAAATTTTTGCTTTTTTTTTTCCATGCGTAAAGGGTGTTATGCACCACTTATTGGCTTTGAGCATAATGAAACAACAATTTCAAATATGAACTTTTTAATAAAATCACTCCAAATAAGCTGCAACAAACGACCGCGCAAATTCCAATTTTCTCCTTTCCCTCCCTCTCTTCTATCCTCTCTCAAATTCGCTGTGAATCGCTCACTGTCGAACCATACGCCGTAGAGCGCCTCTGAAGTCGCCGGACACTGATATGTTGGTCAGTATTCCGATACCATCATTTAGGCGGCATGGTGTAGATGACGAGCCCTTTTTAGATCCCAGAAATCGTAATTTCCTTTTTCTCTTTCTCATAATTATAGTATTTCTATATTTACGTCTTAAATTATGTGGTTGAATTTAAGTTATGCGATCTTGCCGTTGTTATTAATTTCATTTACATGGCAATTGGCATTTCAGTATGTGGTAAGGAATATACTAAGAAATTCAGTAATTGGTTGCTTCTACATTTAGAAAGAAGAAAATTAAACTGGGACATCCTTAAAAAGAAATGTGGATTATTGTGGGACTAAAGGATATGATTGCATGCGGTTTAATAGATTATCATGCTTTGGGTAGAACTGAATGTCGGAAAAGGCTTCATATAGCTACATCAAGTAATTGGGATTAAGGTTAAATTGAGTTCAGTTGAGTAAGTTGAACTATCTAATAATGATGCTCTTGAAAACTGTCTGATTGCTTGATAAAGATTTGGCAGTCCGCATGATGGGTTATGGGCTATTGGTTACCACATAAACCAATGATAGAATGGGAATGGTTAGAGGGTGACTGTGTGGCCGTGTTTATGTATTAGCTTTTGAGAAAGATAGATGGTGTGGTGAGGTGGAGTTGTGGAGAGAGTTTTCTAATCTTTTCAACTTGGCAGATGATAAAGATTGTCTGGTTTGTTCGGTTTGCAAGTGGACGGGGATAGAGTGGTTTGGAAACGAACTTTTCGTAGACACCTTCAAGATTGGGAAATGGAGTCTTATTCGGTCTTTTTTGATAAGATCTATGCTCAGCAGGTTGGTAGGCTCGGGGATGATAAGGTGTGGTGGGAGGGTCTTAGAAGTAACAAATTCTCCGTAAAATATTATTTATATCTTCTATTGAGTGGAATCACTACTTTTTTTCCATGGAGGGTAGTATGTAAATCGAAAACTCCTAGTAGTTTAGCCTTTTTTGCTTGGTAGGCTAGTCACGAAGTCATTCTTACAGGAGATAACTTGCGGATTTGGCATAAAATCTACGTCAACCGGTGCTTCATGTGCATGGGTAGCGATGAGAGTGTTAACTACCAGAGGCTGGCTTTGTGGAATTTGATTTTCAGGTTGTTGTATTTCGTGCGTTATGCCCAGATCAGTTGGTTTTGCTTTTTAACATTTCTTATTACTTATAAAACAAATTATGTTTTGCTAGACGAGTGACATGGGGCATCTAGTTGGTTTTGCTAGCCTACCCACCCTACCCAATCAGAATTTGTTTTCTTGGGAACATTCTTAACTACAACTACGCATTGAATTGGTTGTAGCTATAAGTAAAAAAGGGAATTCCAACAACTCGAGCAAGATAGTGTTCCTGGTTCATGTACACCCAAGGGCGGAGAGAGAGAGAGAGAGAGATGGGGTGTCTAGTTGGTTTTGTGTGTGTATATGTGAGAGATGGGATGTCTAGCTGTCAAAATTGATTTTCACGCACACCTAGGGGCAGCAGCGCTACGTGATGTAAAGTGGGGGATTGTCCCCTCTAGTTTTGAAAAAAATGTGCCGCCTCTAAATTTTAGAAAACCAAAAATTTTACTTAAAAAAGTTACTACAAAAATCCTGTAATTTATAAATGTCTCCAATTGATGCAAAAGTCAAATACTAACATCTAATTTTCTACCTCCAATATAATCTTGCCCACTTTCAACCAAATCCTGCGTTTGCCTCCTAATGATGAGTCTCATGAAGAAGCCTACATTGTGTGCCACCTTAGGTTAGATTGCATGCTCATCAAGAGTGTGTGCGTGTATGTATGCGTGTGTATATACATATACACACACACACACACACATATATATAGGTGCATTTTTTTCTGTTAAGTAAAGATTAACAATATGAACTTTATTCATGTTCGTGGGGGCAGTCACTACCTTGTATTGGATCTCTATTCATTTACTCTCTCTCTCTCTCTCTCTCTCTCTATTTCTGATTTAGGGGGATCTAAAGGGGATGCATTGACAACCAATTTGGAAAAGGGAACAAACACTCCTAGTAAAACTTCTCCACGCAAGAATAGATATTCTCTGAGCCCTGTAAGCTGCTTTGGGGTGGACTTAACTCCAGATACTATAGCAGTTGCTATGTATACTTCGTCCAAGGCATCTAGACTTGCAGTCAGCTTTTACTTGAAGGACGATCTGCATCTAGATCCTGCTGAGGTTTGTTATTTCTTATTGAACGTTCTCCATTATTATTGGAACTTATTTGTTAACATTATATCCATATCCATACTTTTGAGTTTGATGATATAACATGTTGAACATGCCATCTTACCTATAGTATTTGCTAGGATTACCTTTTACTGTTCAGATATTGAAATTCTCCTTTCTTAACTAACTAGAATATGGTCAACTAGACAACTGTAATATCCAGTTTCTCAGCATTACCATGGCTAATCAAGCCCTTATATGGGTTTATCAGGTGCTTATTATTTGTATCAAATATCTACACATCTTATCACATTTGTTTGGATATTAGAACCATAAATTATTGTTCTACCTGCAGTGATTCCATTCCACTTTTTGGGTACCGAAGAAGGTCGTACCTTGGGGTGGCAAAATGAGTGTTATGGATAATCATGAGTAAATCCATTATCCATGGAACCATGGATAATAGACTAACCCATGGTTATCCATAACACTCATTTTGCCACCGCTAGTCATGCCTTTTTGTACCTGGACTTCTTGGAGCGCTTTCATGGAGTTTGATGGCTAGCTTTGTTGACAGCAAGTATGGTGTCGTTTTTTGCATTCTTACTTGATCTTTTTCCGTTGCCTTTTCAGATGTTGTGGGTATCTGCCCCTTTTTTTCTTGGTAGATTTACTTGCCTAGAGATGTTGACAGCTGATTACATTTTTCTCCGTTTTTCTGAAAGTGATGTTCCTATTTTGAAGATGCAAGTTGTGTTTGATGTGAATAATATGGATGCCATACCTTCTTTATGGTTCTTTTGACTTTGAGTATCTTGCCAATGGGTGTACACAGCAAGATGTTTCCAAGTTTAGGCTTGTGGTCATGCTAATCTTATACTTGAAATGTTCGACCTATTTCACTGTCTATATATGTATATAATACAGAAACAGGGTGGCACCTGTCGTAATATCAAATTGGGGCTGCCTAACACTGGGACTCTGGGAGTGCCCGATGGCTATAAAGAGGGGGACATTGGGCCTTACCTCAGTGCAATGCAATGAAATGGTATAATGTCTCACTTGCGTCTGAAAGCTGAAATCAATTTTTTCTCTTGCCTATGATGCAACAAGAGTATCTAGTAAGGAATAAAATATTTACAAGTGCTTGAACAACAATGATTGGTTAGATTTTCAGAATCATTCATTTAATTTGTTATGGATTAAGTTGTCTACATGCTTTAACTTTGTTACGTGGATTGAGTCTAGTGACTTTAAAGTTACCAACAATAATGATTCACAAGTAGAGGGTCCTCGTATATATCTGCACATAGTGATTGTAGTATTCTTAATGCTAGTTAATGCCTACACGATATGCGTGCATTCCCTGTTCTTTCTTAATTTTCTTCTGTTCATAATTAGCTATTTTTCAAGTTTTAGTTTTTAGCTTTTAAGAGTAAGTAGTTAAGTTTAGTTTATCTTTTAGGATAGTGCTGGAAATTGGTTTGTTATTCTTGGAAACTATGGATACCAGATTTACTTGAGAGTTGGTAATTATTTAGTAATGGGGGCGGTTAGATAATCCAAAAGAGCATGGTGGGGCTCCAGAAACAGCTCTTTTCTGTTTATAATACTAAGTATACTATCAGTTATGATCAAGAAATCTACTTTTCATGATTTTACTGTGAACTTTCCAACTCGTGGAACATAAACCCCTGCATGAACATTCAGAAGCAAATCTGATGCGTAACGGAATACTTGAAACCAACAAATCTGTCCAAGCTTCTTGGACAGCCCTTAGCCGAACCAAAGCTCCCTCAAAAAAAAAAAAAAAACCCTTAAAACCCTTGTTTGATTATAGGTTAACTTTCTTACAAGATTAACCCTAAACCCTCGCTTTGTGCACAATTAAAAACAACCACTAATCTACCCAACACTTAACCAAAATGGCCTTAACCGAATTATTCCCCCTAGGTCGTGACTTTGAGGATAAACACCCTAAGCAGCCCCGCCCTTGAAAGCACCCAACAACTACCACGAAACCTTGCAACCCGACCCTCCCTTGATCACGCCAACTGCCCAAAATGGACTGCCTTGTCCGAGACTTGAGGAGGCTTCACAACAGCCCTTAGAACGTCCACGCCTTTGATGATTAAGGCTGATACGTGAGATCAATCTCTAATCTCACCACAACCCAAAACCGAATCAACAATCCTAGGCTGCCCTTGAACCGAAGCAAAACAGCCCACCAATGGATCAAACAACACAAAATAAAAAGATAGACGCGGATTCACCGGTTAGGCTTCACTCACCTAACGTAAAGAATTCCGTTGATCGATTCTTCCTCGGCTTCACTCACCTTGGTTGAATGGATCGAAACTTGTTCTCAAAGCTATTAGCTGAAAATTCTCGTCTGCCATTACTTGGAAAATTTGTCCTTTAAAAAGGATTACAAGCAAAAAACCCACTGCCTAAAAAATTCCAAAACTGCCCTATTAAATAACGCCTAACATTAACTACTCAAACAATAATTAAAACAACCAACTAAAAAGGAAACTAACTTTAAACTAACTAACTACTTTAATTAAAAGACATCAGCCTTGCACTTTCGGGTTCCCAGCCTAGAAGAGGGATGTGAACTCTATGGAACCCGGCTGCCCCTCCTTGCCTGCTTCCTCTCTAGCCACTCCATGTGATGCACGTAACCCCCCTCAAATCCATGACATGTAAGACCCTTATTCCCCACGCAAGGATCTCCCTTCCCAAATGACCAGCCCCCTTGTTATATTGCTCCATAACGTCCTCCCAAACAACTCCTTTTTGACTTGTAGAGCACTGCCCGATTGCCCCCTTTGTCTCGGTTCCCTCCTTGAAAATAATGATGCCCCAATATGCTTCAAACTCTCTTTCTTCGAAAAAGATCAATCTTGGTCCTTCTTTGCTAACGAACCATTCTTGTACCCCGTTTCACTTACTTCCACGTTCTTTTGAATCCCAATAAGCTGCTCTTTAATGTTTTTAATTCCAACAGCCCCTTCCTTGTTTCTTTGCAGCCTTTCAAACTGATTTTGAACCCCAATATGTGCGCTTTTGACCTTGCCATTTCGAGCCGCTCTTTGGTTCCACAATCTGTCCAACTTGTTTCTTCTTTGTCTGACATGATGATCCTTAAAACCGCAGCCCATGCCTTTGCTTCTTCCTTTGATAGCATCAAGAGTTGACTAGGTTTTAACCCAAAATCTTCATAGGAAAAATTCTGAATTGATGGAGTTGCTCTTGTTGTGCTTGGATCATAGTGTCTCACCTCGTTAGCTCCGTGCCTACCTCTTTCATTCAAAACAGTTCTGCCCTTTGTTTTTTTGGCAACAGCCCCAAATTTTATTTCTGCCTCCAAAATAGTTCCAGTACCATTGGCTAAAATGGAAACAGACCCAAACTTGAATCCTTCTATTGAAACAGCCCCTATGGTTTTAATTTGCAAAACAACGTCAAACTGATCACCCTTGTTATCCAAATGTTTCTTTGAGGCAGCCCCTATGTCTACTTTATTCATCCTTCATTCAGCCTTCCAGGGCGGTTTAAAGCCGTAAGAATTCCAACATAATATAAGTCCACGTTTTCCCCCCCTTATCCTACAAATTATAATGTGAACCTGCCCTCGTACGCAAATTGACATTGAAAGATAAGGTACCTTCCAAACTGAATTCAGGATCCTTGATGTAATAGGATTCGGAACATCCCAGTCCGGCCAGTCCAATGGATCGCCGTACTCATACACTCGCTTTAATTCTTCAGGAGTCGCTTTTGACTCCTTCCCTTCCTCCACACGCACACCCCGTTCTTGTATACTGCCCCAAGTATTATGTTCTTCTTGGACCTCTTCTTTCGTTGCTTGGGTAGGTTGCGTCGCGGGTGGATCTTCTTCCTTTCCATGTTCTTGGACTTCTTGGGTTACCAATAAATTTATCGAACCTTCCTTGATGGCTTCTTCTACTTCAGCTTCTTTAGCTTCTACCATGCAGTCCTGCCTCGGTTCTGGAGTACTCCGCAAGATTCCCGGGCTGTCTTCGTCTTTCAGAGTGGTGGATGGTTTTAACTGGAATCTTTTCCCCCCTTGTGACACCACAAACGTGTTCTCCCTATCATGGTGGATGACATCACCATCATACTACCAAGGGCGCCCCAAAAGAACGTGGCAGAAGTCAAGAGGCAGAACATCACACATCACGCTTTCTTCATACTTCCCTATGGCGAACGAAATCCTGGCTTGTTGCGTGAATTTAAGTCCCTGATCTTCCTGAAGTCCCCAGATATCATACGGACAGGGATGGTCCATTGTGACAAGTTCAAGTCCCTTGATCAAAGAGTCCGAAACACCATTCACACAACTCCCCCCGTCAATAGCAATGATACACACCTTGTCTTGGACGAATCCACGGGTTCTAAAAATTCTTTCTCTCTGGGTGGTTTCCTCCATGATCGATTACGGATAAGGATTCGTAATGGACTGTGCTTTGATACCACTTGATGCGTAACGGAATACTTGAAACCAAAAATTCTGTCCAAGTTTCTTGGACAGCCCTTAGCCGAATCAAAGCTCCCTCAAAACAGTCCTAAATCCCTAAAAAAAAAAACCCTTAAAACCCTTGTTTGATTATAGGTAAACTTTCTTACAAGATTAACCCGAAACCCTCGCTTTGTGCACAATTTAAAACAACCACTAATCTACCCAACACTTAACCAAAATGGCCTTATCCGAATTATTCCCCCTAGGTCGTGACTTTGAGGATAAACACCCTAAGCAGCCCTGCCCTTGAAAGCACCCAACAACTACCACGAAACCTTGCAACCCGACCCTCCCTTGATCACGCCAACTGCCCAAAACGGACTGCCTTGTCCGAGACTTAAGGAGGCTTCACAACAGCCCTTAGAACGTCCACGCCTTTGATGATTAAGGCTGATACGTGAGATCCAATCTCTAATCTCACCACAACCCAAAACCGAATCAACAATCCTAGGCTGCCCTTGAACCGAAGCAAAACAGCCCACCAATGGATCAAACAACACAAAATAAAAAGATAGACGCGGATTCACCGGTTAGGCTTCACTCACCTAACATAAAGAATTCCGTTGATCGATTCTTCCTCGGCTTCACTCACCTTGGTTGAATGGATCGAAAAGAAGAACAAACTTGTTCTCAAAGCTATCAGCTGAAAATTCTCGTCTGCCATTACTTGGAAAATTTGTCCTTTAAAAAGGATTACAAACAAAAACCCTACTGCCTAAAAAATTCCAAAACTGCCCTATTAAATAACGCCTAACATTAACTACTCAAACAATAATTAAAACAACCAACTAAAAAGGAAACTAACTTTAAACTAACTAACTACTTTAATTAAAAGACATCAGCCTTGCACTTTCGGGTTCCCAGCCTAGCAGCGGGATGTGAACTCTCTGGAACCCGGCTGCCCCCTCCTGCATGCTTCCTCTCTAGCCACTCCATGTGATGCACGTAACCCCCCTCAAATCCATGACATGTAAGACCCTTATTCCCCAAGCAAGGATCTCCCTTCCCAAATGACCAGCCCCCTTGTTATATTGTTCCATAACGTCCTCCCAAACAACTCCTTTTTGACTTGTAGAGCACTGCCCGATTGCCCCCTTTGTCTCGGTTCCCTCCTTGGAAATAATGACGCCCCAATATGCTTCAGAAACCTTTGTGAAGTCTTCCTAATCTTTAAGAAAGAAAACACGGTAGATGAACAAATTTCTTTGCCCCTTTTCTATTACTTTTTCTCAAAAAAAACATAAAAACGAAATTAAACAATCACTCCTAATTTATACTAACTAGGCAAACTCTAATTTAACTAAGAAACTTAAAAGACATCCTATTTTACTAGGAAAGCATAAATCCTAAACTATAGTCCTTCTTGGACTTTACAAAGCAAATAATTAAATTAAATCCCAACTACTAACTAGTTTCCTTCTTCCTTTAGAACTCCAAGCTGTTGGCCTCCTTTGCCCTTCCAACACTTCCGTTTCCCTTTGTCAATCCATGCATGTCGTGCCATGAAAACCAATTACTTCCCATGTATGAAATCCTTTTCCAAGCAAGCAGCCCACCATGTTCACCCCCTACACCAAGTCTGTCCAAGCCGTGTCCCATATTGTGACCCACTAGCTTGCCTTGATCCCATGTTCTAACAAGCCTTAATCTGCCTCGGACCTCTTTAATAAACCATGTCTCATAGGAAACCAAAACAGTCCCAAGCCTTGTCTTCCTTGCATGCATGCGCTTCCTTTGTCCAATCCATTTTCCTTTTGTACCATAGTCCTTGAAACAACTCAACCATGCCCTAGTAGATTCCCACACAACCCAACCCAACTTAATATACTTGATTTCCCATGTAAGATTCCCAAGGCCCGTGCCTTCTCCATGCGAGTTGGTAATTCTTTTGGACAACCTTCCCACCAAGTGTTGGACACCCCATAATGAACCCCAATTCAGCCTTTATGAACGATTTTGTGATCCCCACGACCTCCCTCTTTTGATTAGCATCCTCCTTAGGATAATTCACCAAATATTCTGCATCAGACTCCCCTTCGTAAAGAAGGATTGTCCTCAATACTTGGGCTAGCTTGAAGTCCAAACAACTATCCCAACTAATTGTTTCTTTGTACGACTCTTGTGACGGCCCATTCTGATTTTGATTAGGGAGATTTCCCCGACTTCCTTTGATACGCGCTGCCCCTGTTGACTCTTCCTTGCAATCTGCCCGAACCATTTCGAACCCCAAAACACTCGCCTTTGCTAAGACAATTCCCAGCAACTTGTTTTTCAAAGAACCCATTCCATCCGCCCCTTCGCTAGAATCTTGTCCCATTGATTTTGTTTCCTAAGATATCATTTCTGTTCACTAAAACAAAAAACAAAGCCTCCTTTATAATATGTCCATTCCGTCTTGCAACCCAATGTGTGAGCTTGTGCCTCAGGAAACTTCAGATTTATTGCTGTCCGTATCATCTAGCTCTTCTGCTTTATGAACGCAATGGCGGTCCCAATCCGGTGACTTTTATATTTCCCAAACCGTCCCTTTCCTTCAATTTCGTTTCTCCTTTAATAATTATGTACCATTAGCGAGATTCGTCTTGCAAAACCACAACTAGACCACGTGAGCTTGTGCCATAATCAGGAAACTTCAGATTTATTGCTGTCCAAGGACCCTATCATCTAGCTCGCCCCTTTATTTTGTTTGCTTTATGAACAAGGTAAAAAGATATAGAAGTTCTGTACGCCTCCTAACTTCTTCATGGGTTTGTACCCCAAGCTGATTGGGTTTTACACCAAATCTTCCATACAAAGAATTATGCGTTGAAGAGATCAAAACAGACTGCTGGTAGTATAGGTTTGCATGTTTTATTGGTTTAATAGAGTTTTAGTAGATTGTTTCCTACTTGCTAGGCAGTAGTAAAGATTAGGTAGTATTTTTGGTTTGGAACTCTTGTAGCCTCTTAAAGGCACCCCAATTTCAATAGCACGGCAGATGAAGCTTAGTTTGTCGGATCAAACGGTTATCTTTACGATAAGTGAGTGAAGCTTGTTCGGTGATACCGATCATTTCTTTTTATTAATTTTGTGGCAGCTTGGACAATCTCAAATGTGGACTGTTTTGGAGATATTTCTTTGATGATTTCAGCCTAAGGGAATTATGGGTAAGGGTGTTTAAATCTTAATTGTTTTTTGGGCAGTGAGTAGACGAAAAAATAAAACGGGGCTGTTTTTAGAGTGTTGTTGGTTTGGCTTGGGGCAGTCCAAAAGCCGGAACAAATTGGTTATTTTATAAACAGATTGTTAAGGGATTTCGGGGTTATTTTTGGGTTTTATTTCGGGCAGCCTAGATCATTATTTGTTGAGGGCAAATCATAGTGTTGATTGGTTTTTGGCATTGTATCAAGAAATCCATTTGGGCCTTGTGCAAGTAGGGGTGACAAAATGAGTGTTATGGATAATCATGGGTTAGCCTTTGTACAACATCTATGTAGATGTGACTTGTCTTGGGTGTTGATAGATGATGCTAACAATAGGGTGGAAAAAATTTCAGAATGACTATAGTGGTGGTATAAAGAACTTATTTGGTGAGATGGCATCAAATGATTCAAATCTCCTCTGATTGTCATATTTTTGTATGATACCAGATGAAGGTGTGTATCTTGTTATAGAATCACTAATCAAATTATGAAGCAGCCTCGGGAGGGGATTGATCTTCGGGAACCTGATGGAGTTCTTTCTCAGATGCAGGTCAATCCATGGGGGGAGTCTTTGAGTGTGGGTTTATAATCAGCCAATCATAAGAGTGATCGAGGGGTCAGAGAGATGCTTAGGGTGATGTCCTCAGTAAGTTATGGAGAGCTGTGACCTAAGAAGAGGAGTGGTGCTGGGTAGCGAGCCCTGAGGTTGTTTTATTCTATTATGCAAATTCTCTTCTCCAGATTGTCATCTTGCTGGTTGTTTTTGGGAGTTCAGGTTTTAGGTTAGAGAGTTTTTTTCTTCTGCCAGAGCTCTGGGGTGCCTTGTTGATTGTTAGTTTGTTCTTTTTGGTTTCTTTCTGCTAGTGTTTGTTTTTCTTCGATTATAATAGTGAATTTATTATCCACTTCTATCTTCCCTATGAAGCAGCCTTTTGATAAAATGTAGCAGCATGGTTGTTTATTTATGAATCAGTGTTTGTTTTTACCATCATGGTTGTTTATTTATGAATCAAATGTAGCAGTATAGATACTACTCTAGTAAGCTGTCATCCATGTGCACAATCTAAACTTACCAATATTAAACTGCAAATTCTTTTCTGCCCTTGGAAGTGCTAATACCACTATCTGATTTTTAGATTGATTTGTGCTCTTAATTTAAAGAAAAGTTTTTTAGTTTCTGTTTCATTTTAAATTTTTATGGCATACTTGATCAGCATGTCAAAACTGAATTGTGGAGAGGGCCCGTGGTGAGTCTCAAAGCATGTCAGGATCTCTTGAGTCGTATGCTCGGGATCTTTGGCTTTTGGGGCATCGTAAGTTCCTACTTTAGTGGGTTCCCGGTGGATGTCTATGGTGTACAATCTGTTGATGTGCTCGGTGAGCTGAAGTCTGCAATCTGCTGGCTTTTGGTGGTAATGGGTGGAAAAGAGTATAACTTTAAAGATGTACAAGAAACAATTTTTCCATTGTTGCCAATTGCAGTGGCAAAAAACTTCATTATGATAAGTCCAATAATCGAATTTTCGTTTTTTTTTTTTAAATCTTGGTGAACCAGAATCAACAATGAAATTGCAGCACTTAACTATGCCAGAAATGAACCACGATATGCTAGTCTGAATGAGGAATGATATTCATTATATATATATATATATAAGAGGTAGATTTATAAGAGGTAGTTTTTACATATATATTTTGAAATACTGTAAATCAGCTACAATGGCGCGCAAAAAAAAGAAAAAGTGTGGAACTTAATCAGAATTTATTGGAGAATTCAATCCTAACTAAAACACTAAACTGGAAAAATAGTAGAGTCATCCTCAAATATCCAATCAAACTCATCAAGGGTGAAGCCTAAAGAGTCGAGATCGCCGAAAGAGTCCAGATCGCCCAATGAGTACGTGTCTGCAACTTGATTGTTGTAATTAGCAGAGGGAGCCCATTCACATGAATATTGATCATTGACAGTAGAAGTCGTCGTCGTCGTGGTCATAGTCGTCGTCGTTGCAGTCGGGGATTGATGGTGAAAAGTAGATGATAAAGCAGCTTGATTAGTAGTTATAGCATGATCATCGGAAAGTTTTGGCTTTTTCGTAGACGGAGTACGGGCTTGGGGTTGATGAGAACATCTGCGTTTTGATTTTGATTTGTTGGCATTGTTAAGGTGTAGACGACAAAGAACGGGGTGCTTGAGAGGGTCGTAACTGAGGGTAGTATTGAGGGGAAGACGGTATTCAGTAATGAGAAAACGACGGTCGTTGGTGGAACCATTTTCCCGATAACTGAGGGAATGAGCCGTACCAATAACTCCAAAACGGCCATAGGTAACCTCCCAACTTTGATCACCATGCCAAGTAGCTATGTTGTTGCCGACGATACGATTTGCGTTTTTGGAATTACTGGATCTAGAACCCTTTCTCTTCAACATGGTGAAAAAGAACATATCACTGATTTCGGCGGCTGCGAAAAGAGCGGGGAGTTGAGTTTCGTCGTAGGGGTTGATGAAATCAAGAACGACCCCATTCCATGGCAGTTTGTCTCCAACGATCTTGTGCATTAAGTAGAGGACACATTCAACGTCAGTGGGGCAAAATTTAACCCCTAAACCATAAGGATGGTCTTCTTCCGCCTTCAATGTCATCCTATCGAACTCACTGTCACTACTATGGCGGAAAACAGAATATACGGACGAAGCTGCTCGATAGGCCCTAACAGAAGATTATATGGCGGTGGGCGGTGGCTGATGGCCGGTGGGCGGTGGCCGGTGTGAGAATTAAAGAATACCTTGTGAAAATTAAAGAAGAAGAGAGCCAGTAATAAGGATTCCAACTTTGAAAACATAATCGCGGTTGGGGTTAACAGTCATATATACTAAGATTATATGGCGGTGGGGGTGGAGTGGACCGTTGGGGGTAAACTTCCTTGAAGCTCGAAAACAAAATCTCCCTCCGGCCCCCTAAATATTCTATCTTGTTTCCAAACTTTAAGGGCATTAATTTTTTTTATATAGGGTCAACTCTTTTTTATAAAAAAGTTACTTAATGAGAAAGAGATAGTGAATAATTAATGAGAAAGTGTGTGTGAATAATTGGTATTATCTTCGTAACATATTTTACATCTCATTATTAATTATATTTTGAATTCTATGTTATGTTAACCGGTCTGGATGGACAGTATTAATGGTATTAAGTTAGAGGTAACAAATAAGCGGGTATGGGCGTGCCCATAAGGGCGACAGACTCAAATGGACGAGTGAGTAAATGTCAATTTAATAACATGAGTATATACGCGCGGGCACTAAATGGGCATGGGCGCCCATTTACTCATTAATATGAAAACAAAACGGAAATGGTTATTGGTGCTTTGGAAGAGATAAGAAAAATGGCAAGGGGCACCTTAGAGACTTCAACAAACTAGATTCCTGTCCAATAAGTATAGACTACTTTCATGTAGACAACAGTAAAATAAACAAGTTTTCAAGTATCGATAAGGTTTGTGTTTGAAAGCATAGACAATATACATGAAAATTAGGAGTCTCTCAATCACATTTCCTCATTTCTTTTGATGAGGAGAAGGACGAATAAGGAAAAAAAAATCAAGAAAACTAACAAAAGGAAGGATTTTAATGAACTTCTCATCAAGACTTCAGCTCCTGCATAAATAAAATGCAAAAATCAATTTTAATATATCAGGATTTTAAGTTACCAAATATGTAATTCTAAATACTTCCAGGTCTACTAACTCCTAAGCTCATACAGTTTCAAAATCATAACAATTTCATTGTTTGAATAATGTGTGAAATTCAATTTTAATTCTACATTATATTTAAAATAAGAGTTTAATAACAAATCAAGTATTTAGTTTAGTCTATTGGTATTTAGTTGTTATTTATTATGAATGACAAGAGTTCAAACCTTGCTAGTTTTAATTCCGAACACATAAAAATGCATTTCCTCAATACATCAAGTGTCTCCAATCCATTTTTATGCCGCCTCTCGATCAATAAATTTTTCATCTGTCATAAAAAATGAGATATGTCCGAAAATAGATTATTTTCATTTTCAAAGTGGAAATCCTATAAATAAATGAAAATAAAAACATATTAATTAAAAGTAATTGTATTTTGTACGACCATCTTATCATACTACCTATTTTTGAAATTTAAAAAAAAATTAATTTCCAGCAAAACTAGGAAACTGCCACCACATAATATCGGATCTATTTCTATACATCCGCTACATTCAAGCGGATTTCATTCAAAACAACCGTTGTTTTGAAATATAATTTTAGAAGAATAGATGCTGCTATGAAACATCTATGTATAACAACATTCACTACATTCTTGCGACATTTTCCCTCAACATTCGCTACATATTATCGATAATATTGCTAAACATCCGCTGCAACCTATCGAATGTTTATCCAGTTTCAATTTTTTTAATGATAAATGCTACAAGAATCAATTTTTTTAAAAAATTAGTGGAGGGTTTGGAGTTTACCTGAAAATGTAAATCTACGTGAACATCTTCATTTTCATTGGGATTACAATCCATTATACAAGTTGAGTAGGGGGTTTTGAGTTTTTTTTTTTTGAAAGATGAAGATGGTGAAAAGTTAGGCTCCGTTTGTTTCACGGAAAATCATTTCCAGAAAATGATTTCTGAAAAATGATTTTCGGAAAATCAAAAGATTTCATTTTCAAGTGTTTGGTAAATCTTTTGAAAATATGTCAGAAAACATTTACGGATGTTTGGCAAACACATGGAAAATGTTACGAAAAACAATATATAAATAAATACAAAAATAGAAAATAGAAAATGAACATTGTTTAGGATATCTCTAGAAAATCAATAAGGACCATCTTTTTTTAATAAGGTCCATCTTTTTTTAATCTCACAATTACAAATAAAAATTTTGATAATTGATATGAAAAAAAAAACGTTTTAAAATAGATATTAGACAATGTTTAGGATGTCTCTATAAAATGTTACAGAAAACTATATATGAATAAATACAAAAAAACATATTCTAATATTAATGCACATATTGAATATAAAATAGTGTTGAACTTTAAGTAATTTTTCTTTAGTAACCCTCAATTTATCATTAATGGTATCAAATTAATGTCTATCTTTTTTCAATCTCACAATTACAAATAAAAAATTTGATAATTGATTTGAAAAAAACATATTTTAAAATAGAAAATTGACAATGGTTAGGATGTCCCTAAATAATATAGTTGACACTAATTTTAGAACGTAGTAAGCATTTATTAAAATTATAATTTATAAAGAGTGTGCACAAACTTTTTTTATATTTCTAAACCATTTATTTTTGAGTGAAATATTGTGTGTGTAAATAAATATGTGCAATTGTGAAAGGGGGCGGAGGGTGTCCGAATATTTGGAAAATGACTTACGGAAAATGAATCCGTAAGTCATTTTTTCTTCATTTTCCGTTGACTCGGAAAACCTTTTACGTTGACTGCATTTTCCTAATGTTACCAAACACCGAAAAATGAGGAAAACGTTTTTCGGAAGTCATTTTCCGTGAAACAAACGGAGCCTTAGTGTTGGAGGGAGGAAGTGGGGTGTGAGCAATGGCGGGGGTGGTTGGTTGAGGGAGTAAATGAAGTGTTTAATGGTTGGTTTCATCTATTAAATGTATAGAGGGGTAGTTAGGTATTTTCAGTTATTAAATAGTGTTACGTTTAGTGTTTTCGATGTATAACAACATTCACTACAATCTTGCGGCATTTTTCCTCAACATTCGCTACATATTATCGGTAGTATTGCTAACCATCCGCTGCAACCTGGCGGATGTTTAGCCAGTTTCAATTTTTTTAAAATGATAATTGCTGTAAAAAATCAATTTGAAAAAAAAAAGTTAGTGCAAGGTTTGGAGTTTACCTGGAAATATAAATCCACGTGAACATCTTCATTTTCATTGGGATTACAATCCATTATACAAGTTGAGTAGGGGGTTGAGTTTTTTTTTTTTTTTTATTTTTTGTTTTTTATGTTTTTTTTATGTTTTTTTTTGTTTTGAAAGATGAAGATGATGAAAAGTTAGTGTTGGAGCACTGACGAATCCAGGAAAATTCAAAAGTGGATTCACCAAAGTAACTCCATCATTTTACAAGGTGAAAATAAATAACTTAAAAAAAAATTGGGTTCACTTGCACTCAATTAGGACTACATGGATCCACCCCTGTGTTGGAGGGAGGAAGTGGGGTGTGAGCAATGGAGGAGGTGGTTGGTTGGGGGAGTAAATGAAGTGGTTTAATGGTTGGTTTTATCTATTAAATGTATAGAGGGGTAGTTATGTATTTTTAGTTATTAAATAGTGTTACGTTTAGTGTTTTCGATGTTACATTTATGATCACTTTTTAAAAATTTAGGACTTGGATATAGTAAAAAAAAGATGTTAAAAAATATATTAAAAATATAGCTGAGACAAAATCAACAAAATTCGAAGAAAAACTTCTAGCATATAATGAGAACTGAGATACTATCCCAGCAAAAACATGAGTTAAGCACTTCAAATTACGAAAAAGCTTTACAGTAAAATCATACTCCAAATTCTTATTTACCATATCTATTATTACTTTTAAAATTATGAAACAACAAATGAAGAACTAATCGTCGACGTACAAAGGCTACGAAGAATATCTATAATACAATATAGCTCATGGTCATACATGTGTAATTGACTAAAGATATTTAGGGGTTGAGATTGATTGCTTTACTGAGATCCTACGGTCATTATCACTCCCCGAGTTCACATGTGTGAACGACGGTTGAGCAACTACCCTCTCTCTCTCCAAATCCCCCCACTATTCATGATTGGTAGCTGCTAATCCTTCCTCTACCAAACTCACGTCCCTTTTCTTTTTCGATATTTTAATTAATTAATCAATTTTATGCAAAAAAAATTCGTAAGTTTTGTAATTTGAAATATTTGTCTTTTTTCTTTTTAACTGTTATCGTAATTAACTTAATAAATTTATTTTTTGAAACTGAATCCCAATTTAATTTATGTCTAAGTTTTGAATATTTCTATTTTATTTTTTTTCTTTTTAATTGTTATCGTTATTAACTTAATCAATTTAATTTTTTTCCGGCCCGCAATTTCGTATACAAATAAATTTTTTAAAAAATAGTAAGTTTTGTAATTTGAAATATTTGTTTTTTTCTTTTTATTTGTTATCATAATTAACTTAGACAAATTATAAGTAAATATTAATTCATTTTCACATTATCTGTTTCATTCATTTTCACATTATCTGTTTCATTCATTGATAAATTCACAAACTGGCACCGTGCCATCGGCACGGGCAAGAGTACTAGTCTACTATACAATAGAGCTCAGTGGGATAAAGAGCGGCTGAGATTGATTATTTTTACTTATATCAAACGACTATAATTTATTCCCCGCACAACCCTTATCCCTCTGCATCCCCCTCTCCCTCTACGATTCCAACTCCCCTACAGTTTTTCCAAAATCCCCCTGAATCAGGGAATCAATTATCTGGCCCCGGTAAAATCTCCTTTATCTCTCTCTCACGTTGTTGCTGAATTCTTTGAAACCATTAATGGTGACAATACATATATAATATATTATAGACGAGTTTGAGGGCATTCTTGGTATTAATGACGAAGAGCTAGCAGAGGGTACTTATAACATGCCATTAATGGTTTGAAACCATTCTTTGAAACCATTAATGGTGACAATACATATATTATTAATGAAAAATATATAAAACACAATTTTAGACTCTTTTTGAAACATGATTAAAATATATATTGATTTATTCTTCTTACTCGCGTCGTGCCATAGGCACGAGCACAAAGACTAATATATAATAATTATTCATCCGGTCCAGTTTCAAAACTAACTTATATGTTCAAAATCGAGACGAAACAAATTGAATGATTTTATGAAAATTCAGAATCTAAACCATACTAATAAATTGTTTCCATCCAATTTTTACGGGTTTGATCCGGTTCTCTTAATACGATCAGATTTTGAGAAACACCGTTAATTTGTAAAAGAGAGGTTCCCTATAAGACCGTCTTACGATCTTAATTCGTTAAACTGAACTTCACTCTCTCATAAGTTATAACTTAACACACCAACACTACAACACACACGAAGTTCGCTCAAGAGATCCGTTTTATATAAAATATTTTTTTTCCAAAATTTGTGACTTTGGCTCCGTTTGTTTTACTGAAAATGATTTTCGGAAAATGATTTCTGGAAAATGAAAATATTTCGTTTTCATGTATTTGATAAATCTTTTGAAAATATGTAGGAAACCATTTTCGGGTGTTTGACAAACGCACAGAAAATGTTACGGAAAACAATATATGAATAAATACAAAATATATATTCTAATATTAATACATATAGAATATAAAATATTGTTGAACTTTAAGTAATTTTCTTGTAATAACCCTCAATTTATCATTAATGGTGTCAAATCAATAAAATTCATATTTTTGTAATCTTACAAATACAAATATATTTTTTGATAATTGATATGAAAAAATGTTTTAAGAAATAAAATAGATAATATTTGAGACATCCTTAAATAATATAGTGGATACTAATTTTAGGACGTAATAAGTATTTATTAAAGTTATAATTTATAAATAATATACACAAACTCTATTTATATTTCTAAACAAATAATTTGTTGAGTAAATTATTGTGCGTGTATGTAAATATGTGTAATTACGGAAGGGTGCAGAGGGATGCTCGAATATTCGAAAAATGATTTACGAAAATAAATCTGTAAGTCATTTTTCAGAAAAGAATGTTTGATTTTCCGTTGACTTGAAAAATCTTTTATGTTGACTATATATTTTTAATTTTTAAGGTTACCAAACAACTTTTTGGGGCCCACCTTGGTCAACCACCGAATCCTAAAAGTCTAAAACCATCCAAGTCGCCGCGAGAACAGAAACAGACACTCGCGGGTCGAAAATGTTAACCGCCAACGTGATTTGTCCTACCGGAAAGCCCACAGATTTCTCTCCACCTGTTTGTAAAACTCACCTGCCCACTGTATCATTCATGCCCTTTTGTCCCCTTCACACCTCAAAACCCTCAAAATCCTCAAAAACCCATAATCCCTCTCTCTTTCTCAGACACACATCCCCTAAAGAATGTCAGGCCCTTCTGATCATCTCGATTCCGTCTTCTCCAATGTTGTTCGTGCTCCTGAAGATCCCATCCTTGGAGTACTCTCTCTTTCTCTCTGTGAAATCAGTCAATTTTAACTGTCATTTTATTATTTTTATTGATTCTCTGTATGTGAAATCTGTTTTTGAGTTCAACTTTATTGATTTGAATTGATATCGGCATTTGTTTTTTTTTTCCTTTCACAAGTTTGTGATTAAAATTAGCTCATGTGTTGACTTGGGTTTTTTTTTTTTGTTGATATTGAAAACAGGTCACTGTTGCTTGCAACAAGGATTCAAGCCCATTCACGGTTAATTTGGGCGTTGGTGCTTATCGAACTGAGGTGCGTTTACACTTGTGACCACTCACTCACCCACATCCACTATTCTATTGATTCGATATTTTGCATCTTAGAAGTATTTGTCTGATATCGATTAAAATAAGGTAGACATGTAATTTAGTTTTTAAAAACTCAGTAAATTTCGGAAGGTACTAGAGTATTTTTGTCATTTGATTCATTAAATGCATGCTGTTATCATTAAATTTTGAGACAAAGATGGTATAAATTTGGTCCCCTTAAGAAAAAAATTATGGCTTAGCCGCTGAATTGACCCTGTGTCTAGACCAGTTCATGCTCTAGTCATTTCAATTCGTTATTCTGATTGTGTTACTTGCTTGTTCATTTATTAGGAAGGAAAACCACTTGTTCTGGATGTGGTTAGACGAGCTGAGCAAACACTTGTAAATGACCAGTGAGTTTTAAAAAATTAATATTGGTGTTTCCGTGGTTAATTCATCATGATATCATTGTTGATCTTGGACGGGATTCAATTGAATTAGGTCTCGGGTCAAAGAGTATCTTCCCATTGTTGGATTGGCGGATTTCAACAAATTTAGTGCCAAGCTCATTTTTGGTGATGACAGGTAAAGACTAAAATGTACTCCTACAGTTGTGATAGTGCCTATAAAAATCAATTGCTTTTCTGACTTGAACTTAATGTTTTTGCCAACTTTGGAAATAGCCCTGCTATTCAAGAAAACAGAGTAACTACTGTGCAGTGCTTGTCTGGTACCGGCTCGTTGAGGGTTGGAGCTGAGTTCTTGGCAAAACATTATCATGAAGTAAGTTGTCCATTTTTTAGCCCCGTTCCTTTCACTAAGTTATAACAGTGTGGATATTGGAGAAAGATTAACTCAGTTGCTTTACCTTCTATGCCCCAGCGTTCAATATACATTCCAGTGCCGACATGGGGGAACCATCCAAAAATCTTCACTTTAGCTGGATTGTCAGTGAAGACTTACCGATACTATAATCCAGGCACAAAGGGTCTGGACTTCGAAGGTGTTGAATCTCAACTTTGCTTCAATGAAGCAATTACTAGGGTTTGTTCATTATTACTTTCTGTTAAGCATTTGCCATCCGTCTATTAAGTAACTCTTCAGCACTTTTAGGCTACTAGCGATTGTGGTTTTTTTATTTCACTGCTATATTGAACATCTCAATGAATTAATTTGTAAACTGGGGGTACCCTTCCATAAACAAATTTTCAGTTTCCTTCATTTATTCTTTTAATCCTGTTTGCTTTTTCCTAGTTTTGGTTTAATAAGAGAAAGAGCAGATGAATTGAATAACAGGTGTATATTCTTGGAGTGTTAGGTAGTAATATATTATTTTCAATGGGTGTTGCTTTTATCATTGCTCCAGAGTAATAGTACTTGATTGTGCAAACAGGCCTTCTGGAGGATCTTGGTGCAGCCCCTACAGGAGCAATAGTGCTCCTTCATGCATGTGCTCACAACCCAACTGGTGTTGACCCGACCATCGAGCAATGGGAGCAGATCAGACAATTAATGAGATCAAAAGGGCTGTTACCATTTTTTGACAGTGCTTATCAGGTAAAACCAGCAGATGAATATAGTCCAAACCAGTGTTTGTTTTGATCACTCTTTAGGCTGTTGTGAAAACAGTAAATCTGTATTTATGATATGCATTGAAATTGTAGCATGGTTTTGATTGGCGGACCCTGTACTTTGTAGGGTTTTGCCAGTGGTAGCCTTGATGCGGATGCAAAATCGGTTCGCATGTTTGTTGCAGATGGAGGCGAATGCCTTGCAGCTCAAAGTTACGCGAAAAATATGGGACTCTATGGGGAGCGTGTTGGCGCCCTCAGCATTGTATGTGTCTTGCAATCCAAATTTTAATTTTTCAGAACTGTCTTAATAGGCTGCATGTGCAGATGTCGAATGTAAAAGATCGTGCTAATACATTTATAACTATAATGCTAACGTGTTAGTGTCTAATGCATGCCTCATTTTACAGGTTTGCAGAACTGCGGATGTAGCGAGCAGAGTTGAAAGCCAGCTGAAACTGGTTATCAGGCCCATGTATTCTAGCCCACCTATACATGGTGCATCTATTGTGGCTTCCATTCTTAAGGACAGGTATATTTTGATTAAATATGTATATACAATAATAGTATACATGGAACCAAAGTGAAAAAAGTATACTCCATTCGCCCCCCTAAAAGTAGTCCCTTTTGACAAGTCAAACTTTAAGATTGTCGTTTTACTTGGTTGTACCTCCTTTAAATTGCACTAAAATTATACTCCCTCCATCCCCCATCCCAAAAAAAATAGTCCTACTCTTTTTAGTCAACTTGATTAAATTTTGACTAAAAAATTATTTAAGTTTAGATTCTAAAAAGTGTCATGATAGTATTCTTAGTATTATATCAATGAGTGAAATTCCATCTACCTAGGACATAATAAATCTATGTTAATTAGTGATTTGATATTGTGTAAGTTGACTGTCCTATAAGAAAATTGGACTTTTTTTTGAGATGGAGGGAATATCTTTTTGTAGAAACGGGACAATTTTTTGGGGACAAACCCCAAAGGGACAGGGAGCATTCCCATTGTCTTTATATATGTTTATGAAGTCCTTAACTCTGAACTATGAAGCTCGAGCTGAATTGCCTTTAGGGATATGTATAACGAATGGACAGTCGAGCTGAAAGCAATGGCTGATCGCATTATCAGCATGCGCCACCAACTGTTGGAGGCTATACTATCTAGAGGCAAGCATCTACAATTCTTTCTTTCCTCTTTCTTTCTTTTTCTTTTTAAAGGTTTTTTTTCTTTTTTTGGATCTCTGTCTAAATAAATATCTTTTTAACCTCTGGCAGGCACACCAGGTGACTGGACCCACATAATCAAGCAAATTGGAATGTTCACTTTCACTGGGCTAAATGCCGAACAAGTTGCTTTCATGACCAAAGAGTACCATATTTATATGACATCTGACGGGTAAGCAAATGTATACCTTTTACAGTTGGTTGGCACAACGTTTCCTTATTTGACTTCCACTTATAATCATAAAGACATCTATGATTATGGTTTCATTTTCTTTTATGCAGGAGGATTAGCATGGCGGGTCTTAGTTCTCGAACCGTCCCGCATCTTGCAGATGCTATTCATGCTGCTGTTACCCGCAATGCATAGATCAATCTCCCCTGAAAGCCTATGTACTACTACTACAAAGAGAGGTTCTTTTTCCCTGTGGCATCATAGTTTGTAGTGAGGATTTTTATTTATTTTTTGATAAAGTACTTTTATGCTTTGACATGAATTGACGGGTTTTTTGGGTATGAACTATGAACCTACTCAGTTGATTTGCTTTGCTAAATGTGAAGATCAACAAAATCAAAATAAACAAGTGTTTAAGTTTTGTTATTATTCAACTAGCTGTGTTATTTGGAGGTTGTTGTGCATACTAATTAAAGATGTTCTTATAGGTTGTGTTACTCAAGCTTCATAATTTATTACTCAGCCAAAAAAAAAACTGTTATAAAGCGGGAGCCTAGGAACTGAAGCCCGTTTTTGATAAACCTAAATGCCCCTAAAAAACAACCTACCTTAATGATAACTATCTGCAAATTTTTTTTAATTCCAGTACGTTAAGAAGAATAACTAGCAATTATTACAGATTTATAATGATTCTCTCTAACAAGTGCCCCTATGCTACTTATTAAAATTTCTCCATTTGGCCATTTTTTGCATTGAAGATTATTTTGAATGCAATGTTTGCAATGCGTTGGCAATGATTTTTAATTCAACTGTTTCTAATAACGGAAGGTTACTGTCATAGGGGCACTTGTTAGCATAATAACTCAAATTCAGAACCTTAAAATTAGAAAGGAAAAAGAATTTGCACATGCAACTAGTGCTAGAAATATGTATTGGCTGAGGCAGAATTTTCATTTGAAAATGTAATTAATCAATTAACCGTAAACACAGTTCATTAAATAAACCAAGTATAAAAATAAATTTGTGGGAAGAAGACATGGAAGAGGGTAAGTAGAAGGTGGAAGGGGAACAATATAGAAATCGTAATCAAATTTTAGAGTCTAAAAATTGACATTACTTAGAAAGAAATCCTTCAAAAACTGTTTAAATCCCCATGTTTAATGGTTCTTCATCATTCCTGGTGCATTGCAAGAAGGAAGAACAGTTAAGGGAATACTAACTTAACAGACTCCGTTATAGGGTCCAAGTATCTAGGTTCAGTAGGCAAAATTTCTCTACTACTATATATTTTCTTTCCTTATTTATCTGTCCCCCTCCCTCCTCTTTTTTTGTTCTTTGTTTTTTCTCTTTAATGGCGAGCAGCTGGACTTCTTAATCCACCCTCTACCTTATCCATATAAGATACCTTCTTGGTCGAAATAACAGATGGTTTCTCTTTACTGTCCTCCAAGAAAGCTTCCAAGTTGCCAATGGAGTTGCACTTCTTCATGTCTGCGTCCCCTGAATCCAAACTCCAACCCATGAAATCTGATAGTGTCATTGAAGTAGGTGTTTCTGCAGGAGTCTGATCTTCTATAGGGGTAAAAGTCCCAGGTCCTGGTGATGCTGCTGACAGATCCATTGATGGATTCCTGGTCGACGTCTTCACTGGGGGTGGTTCTTGAGTGAGTGAATCAGCATATAGAACATCTTCGATTCGATTCGCGACAGTGTTTGCCAAGCTCTCTAATACTCTCGAGTAGCTCTCAAGAATAGCATGCCCCACATCCTGAACTCAGAAAAATAAAGAGAAATTATGTTTGATCATTGATTGTGACGATACTTACATGGTAGTGTATTTGATTGTATATTGTGATTTAAAAAACTCAGTCTGTCAGTCAATGGAGTGTATAACAAAAATAAGGTGCCAATAGCAATAACTGTGTTTATAAGGAACTATGTCAAACTGTTGATGATGTAGCCAATAGCAAGCAGAGGGTGCCAGTAGCAAGCTATGCGAGTCAGTAGATTGTTTCTCTATAGCAAGTATAGGGTGCCAATAGCAGTAAACTGTGGATATAAGAAAACAAGTCAGGGCATAGATGGTGTGTCTATAGAAAATACAGGGTGCCAGTGACCTTTTTGGTGTGTTGAAAGTAAATATAAGGTGACATTAGCAAGTGAGACCTTTGGTGTGTCTATAGGTTGCCAAGCAATAAGCTTGATTCTAACTTAAGGTGTTTTGTGTTCTTACTTTGTTGAACTGGATTTTACTTATGTCTAACGTGGATTGAGGAAGTCCCGGGAACCGATGTTTGAGTAGCAGCAAGATTGTTTCAGCTCTCTCTTCAAAGAGCTCCCTCTTCTCCAAGCTTATGGCTGAACTCCAAGAAGACTTATTGTCTTTATAATGCATCTTCCTCTTCCAGATGACTATTGAAGCCTCAATTCTGTTCTTTAGGTCGAGGGTCTTGTGCTCTGTTGTCATATCCATGGTTGAAAGGAATTGTTCGGGGTCAAAGAACTCGACTGTGATGTTCTTGTAGATTGAGTCACCGAGGCTCGCTCTTCCGTTCTGTCAAGAAAAAGTTTAGTCAAATATCCTTCGTTCGAAGGCCCTTTTAAGTAACAAGCAATACTACACTTCAGTAAATAGAAAAGTAGAATTCATTCTAGTTTTGTACACTAATGCATCGATATACCTTCGGGAGCGACTCGATGTAGTTGTCAGGGACCTCCATTTCCGATAGGATTTGAGCATTGATGGCCATGGATGCTTTTAAAACTTGGTTCACGCAATCCTTTTGATATTGAAGCCATTTCCGGGTTGCATCAGATAGGCCTTCCGGGGGTACCTTAACAGTAGGTAACCACCACTTATCGTTTCTCTGGACGCCTTTCTCAGATTCATCAGCATCTTTAGATACATACCAGAATTCATTCTGGTCTTTGAAATTATCGAGGCAGTCCTGTTTATTTATACCATACCATTAGCAATCAATGGTACAAAAATTAAAAAATTAAAAATGGACCTCCTAAAATCTCTGGGAGTGCAAGTTCTCACAATGAGCATGGCGTCAAGCTTCTTCAAGGCTGGGATATTCATCAGCAAATCTTTTCTTTGTTGTGTCACCATTATCTTGAAGATCAGAAGAAAGTATTAGGGCCTATAAAGTGCCTTGACTAATGTGTAAATAAAGAAACAGAGCAAGACATTGCAGAGAGAGAGAGAGAGAGAAACCTCCATAGTTGTTCCATCCTTTCCTTTTTGCTGTGAAGGGACAAATTCAACGATGTGATCTGTGACAGATAAAAGCCAATTGACTTCTTTTCTCCATCTATGTTGCCTCTCTAAAGACATCGGCGCTAGTTTCGTTTGTTCTCCAAAAACAGAGGCTGCATTGTATTCTAATACTATCAAAACGTACTTCAATCAATAAAAGCAGAAAAAATCATCCAAGAATCATTCTAACCAGCGAGATTTGTAATGGCATTCGACAAAGCCAAAGCTGATGAAACGCCCTTTCCACCACCTGACATGTCCTCTCCCAAAAGCAGCTTTGCGAACCTTTCCTTCATCAACTCCAAATCTATAAGCCAAGAAAAAAAAAACCTTAATTCAAAATTAAAAAAATAATCTGAATACTTGCTAGGATAGGTATGTGAAATGTGCCTGTATTGGGTTTGTCCTTTGCTTTGGGACTTGCGGGCTTTGAATTTGATCCATTGCTCAGTCGATTCGCCTGACCTTTCTCATTATTGGCGGTTTTATCAAAAGCGCTTCCTATTTGTTCAATATCTATTGGTGCAGCTTTCACGCTTTGAGTTTTGGTCTGTGGTTTTTGATCCTCCTCCTCAGAATCTTCTTTGTCGCTTTCCTTGTCGAAGGTCAAACTATGAGATTGTCTACCTGGGATGTGATCGAACATCTTCCTGAAATGGAACGACCTCGACTTCTGAACGGTTTGTTCTTCTTTAGCCATTTTTATCTGTCTTTTGTCTTTAATTACTATTACTGCATTCAAACATTACTGTCGAGGGGAAAAGTTGAAATGGCAGTACATCTTTGTTTTGAAAAAGAAGAACCCCCTTGTTCCAAATCAGAGGCTAGAGAGGAAATGGAAAAGGGGTTTGTACTTTTTTTTAAGAAAATTTCTTCAGAATTGGAAGGAAGGAAGGGGAGAAAATCTTGAGTGGTTTTTCGTTTGCTGTTTAGATTTTGTTTTTGGTAGCCATTGAAATGTGGGGTGCATGTTTGATTATAGAATGAACAATTCAAAAATAGGTTTTTGTTTTGAGAAATGGGTGGCTAGACTTTTTGGTCTTGGCAAAAAACCCGGGTAAGACTTTCTAGGTCAAAGACAGACTCTCTCTCTCTCTCCCTACCTTCTAGCCTTATTTTTCTGTAGTAACATGATTTGGACATGTCTGTAGCTTTTTAATTTTTATCCATTCTGCTCAATGATACTGGAAAATCCTTGTTTCTGTAAACATAATCGCTAAAGGTAAAAAAAAATAATAATAAAATGAAAAACCGTCTTATAAATATTTTTTGTAAGAGGAATTTTCTGTCCAAATCCACGGTGTATTTATAAGTCGAGCTGTAAGAGAGTGAGGCTTTGCTTTATGAATTATGATCACGGTGTCACTAGAGACCTACTCACCGGTCACCACTCAATACGATCCCAAGAAAATTTTCTAAATAACCCTCCCCCCTATTTTTTCAACAATGCCCCCCTCTATTGTCTTTCTTGACAAAACTGCCTCTTCAATTTTTATAAATATTCATTCTAATAGGCGCATTCCATTTTTCTTTTTCTTTTTCATCCATGATGATTACCAAACTAAAGAGACTACCATGACGAGTCCTGTAACATCCTTTGCATTCTGGACTGCATCGTCAACTTTGTATAACCCTTTGTCTGGGAGTTTTGGTTGTTTTAAGTTCACGACCCATGTATGGCGTGATGTCAAGCAAAGATGTTGAAGATGTCTGGATTCGAATTCGAGTTGATTCCTCTGTTTTTGATTGGACTCGACTGAGAGTTGATTCCTTTATCCTCTGTTTTTGATTGACTCGACTGAGAGTTGATTCCTTTTTGTCTGTTTCGATTCTGACTTTCCCAAGACCGTTTGATGTTACCTACCGGACACCATGCAGGGTTGCATGTGCCCACTTGTTGTCTTTCAATTCCCGAATTTCTTATGACCTTTTGACGTTACCTACCAGACACCATGCAGGGTTGCGTGTGCTCTCACCTTACAAGTTGATACACAAGTTGACGTTACCTACGGCCTACCAGATCACCTTTTCGGAATACTCTACTCTCTTAGCCATTGAAATCATTCTCTCTATCCACATCCTTATTCAGCTCTCCTTGGACAACACTTTCTGGGTGAGATCAACATAAGGGAAGTACACATTGAAAACAACAGACTTTCTCGAGGAAATTCTTGACTCTGTAAAACCTCTACAATGTGAAATATTTGTTGTGCAGGAGCTCGCATTCATGACATCAACCCCAGAAAGCGAAATCTTTTCCAAAAGGCTGTAATGAGATGGAATCAATTGAACATTGTCCTCCTTGAATGTATGTGATCATGCAATGGAGAGAGAGGGAAGCAACTTTGGTCTAGACTTCAGTAATGGCAAGAGAGGGGTTTTTCGTGTCTGGATCATTTTATGGAGTGGGATATTGGATGACGTAGAATCAATAAATGCTTATTTGGTGTATTTCAATGAAACAAATCCATTCTTGATCGATTGTATAGAACCTAGGTTTCACGTATACGATACGCGGATACGGATTCACAAATATGAGATACGGAAATAAGGATTTTTAAAAATTATAGGATACATATATGTGGGGGTAATGTGTAAATATTCAAAATATAATGACTAAATTATAAATATTCAAAACATAAGAACAAAAATGTAAATGTTCAACATAAGTACCATACAGTCATACAAACATACGCGGTTAATTTTGCGAGTTCAGAAGTCAGTGAGCAAGAGGTTTTAAGCATAGAGAAGAAGCAAAGTAAACAATATGGACCAACGAACTCTAGCTCAACTGGTACTGCTCACTTTTCTTAACGAAAAGGTCGGGTGTTCAAGTCATTTCAGAGGCATCGTTGTTGCTCAAGCCATACCCAAAGGTCCCATTTAGCTACTCACTTATCTTAACGGAGAGGTCGAGTGTTTAAGCCCTACAAGAGGTACCTCGGTACTTCACTACTCTCAACCGAGAGGTCGGGTGTTCAAAGTCTCACCAGAGGCACCATTTGTTCGAATCACACCAAAGACATCATATATATATATATATATATATATATATATATATATATATATATATATATATATATATATTATTGTAATCTTTCAAGGCATTAAAATAATAAAAAAATTAAGGATTGGAGTTCAGTCTATGTCCCCTCCAATAGGGTTCAAAATTGACGACAGACGAACCAAACTAGGGTTCAAAATTGTTCACTTACCTCTACGAGAAGTTCACTTACCTCTTTGAGAAGGCTTCGACTGGTCGAGTGGTCAAAGGATCGAAGCAGTGTGGCGGCTAGGGCTCGAGCTAGAGAGCCAGAGACGACGCGAGACGGCAAGTTGACGAGAGCGAGGAGGCAGCTCAGTCGCGTATGAGGTATGTCGAGAGTTTTTTTTCCGTCTCTCTCACATTCGATGTTAGGTTAAGTGAATTACTGAATTTGATTTATCCTCCATTTTTCAAGACAAAACGACTGAGTTTTGAAGAGACGTGTCCGAATTAGAGTATATGTGTCTGGGTCACGAACACGCTTATCTAGACTTTGAAAAGTGACAATTCGCCCCATGTACGTATCCATGGGTGTATCCAGTGTATCAGATACGCGAAACGCTGTCTTGGAGGAGTATCTGTACATCATAGGTTAGAACCATTGAAGAGTTCAACGAGCTTAAAAGAGTTGTCAAGCTAACTTATGGGAAGGAGAACGGAGAAAGCAAGGATCAAAAGTAGCCGGGAACCGTTGCTCAACCAGACAACCAACCAACCAGAATAGTACTATCACTATATATATATATATATATAAAGTTGGTATCTTGTAAGACAATCTTATATATCTGAATTTGTAAGACGGAACCCCACTTTCTCAAAATTCAATCTACCAATACATGGTGGGTAGGGTAATGGAGATCCATCTTACAAAAAATATTCGTAAGACCATATATGTCTTACATAAGTCTCAGTTTGTTTCATGAAAAATGACTTCATGAAAATATTTTCCTGATTTTTCGGAGTTTGGTAACACATGAAAATGTACTACACGTAAATTTTTTACGAGTTAACGAAAAATGAAGCATTCTTTTCAGGAAAATGACTTATGGTTTTTCTCAAGTCATTTTCAAATGTTTGAGTACCTCACTCCCCTCCGTCCTCTTCCACTATTACGCATATTTATATGCACACACACAATATTACACTCAACAAATATATATTTTTAAGAAATATAAAATGAGTTTTTTATTGTATTTGTGCACACTATTTATATTTTATATTTTAATAAATATTTATTATGTTCTAGAATTAGTGTCCACTATATTATTTTGAGACGTCCCAAACATTATCTATTTTCATTTTAAAAACCTTTTTCATATCAATTATTAATTTTGTTATTCATATTTGTGCGATTGGAAAAATATGGATCTTATTGATTTGGCACCATCAATGATAAATTAAAGGGTTACTAAAGGAAAATTACTTGAAGTTTAACCCTTTCTTAAAAATCAATTTATATTTAATAGGGCATTAGTATTAGAATATACTTTATGTATATATTCATTAATTGTTTTTCATAATATTTTCCGTGTGTTTGTCAAACACCCAAAAATATTTTCTAGCATATTTTCAAAAATTTACCAAACATCTGAAAATGAAATCTTTTCATTTTTCAAAAGTTAGTTTCCAAAAATCGTTTTCCAAATATTATTTTCCGCAAAAGAAACAGAGTCTAATATCTATAACTGCAAGTGCAACAATCTATAATTTCCCTCACACAACAGCTTTTTGGGATTTTTCTTCCAAGTTAACTCAGGTTTAATGTGTTGGTTTATAATTGACACATGCTTAGTTATATGCTTTGATCTTAGGTTTAATATAGAACGTAAATTTGATTTATTTTAGGGTCGCGCTATTTAGGCCCCGGATCCTCCAAGTTGACCCTCTATCTAAGTATATCCTCACCTTATTTTAAAATATTTTGATACCTATGAGTGTACCCCCACTTTTTTTTTTTTTTTTTTTTTCGTATTTTACCCTTACTAATTTTAAACACACAATGTTACATTACCCACTCTCAAAATCCAATACCCCACTACCCATATTCGAATAAACCCCCTCTATACGAAGAAGACGACTTCTGCGCTATCTCCAGACACACGCTCAATTCTTCTGCTTCTTATGTGCAATCCTTTTCCCAAAACACAAAGTCATCTTCATTATAACTCATCTTCATCTCCTACAGTTGAAAAATGGATAAAAGAGGTATGTAGGTGGAACAGTCTTCAACCGCTACCAGTTTTACATTTACAAAAAGTTTGGTCACCTAGGGTGAAACAAATCAGAAATATTCGGCCACCCAGGGTGGAACAAGTCAGAAATGTTTGGCCACCAAGAGTGGAACAAATAAAAAATGTTCAGCCACCCAGGGTGGAACATATCAGAAATGTTCAAAACTCCATGTCCGAACCGTACACGATGAAAAACTATTTTTTAAGAAGAAAAAAATATTTTAAAAACAAGTTTAAGAAAAAAAAAACGTTTTAAATGTTTACCACAATAGTCATATTAATTTCTTTTTTTCATTCAAGTTTGATTTCTTCTGTGGCACCCCGCTCCCTTGGTTAGCTCGGTTTGCGTGCCGTACTTGCACCTCTTTCTTTGTCGATTGTATGTTTGGTTTGCGAGAGGGTCTAGATGAGTATGAGAGACCATATTAAGACCAAAACATTATTAAGAGACTCCATATAGTTATTGACTTACTAAAGTCACAAGTCGTGACTCGACGATAGTCGGAATGCGACGCGATTGAAGGTTTGCTTGCGTTTTGTGTTCGTGACCTCGGTTTGGTCCTAGACCTTTATAAGATGGTTTATTAACATGTTTAGATGTATTAGACTTCAAGTTGGAGGTGTTCCTTAAGTCTATCGATGATTTGGAAGCTATGGAGATAGCGTTCGTCTCTATCGCGTAGTTTGGGGATTGAGTCGTGTAATCGTCTCTCCTTTGGGACTCTTATTTCCGTAGTTGTTGTTCAACTTCCTAGAAGTATTTAAGCTTCTTCATTAGCCCTTAGACTTGCCTTAAAAGTCTCCTTTCATTGCTCGCTCGATCATGCGAGTTCATTCGTCTGCTCCGGTTGACGTTGTCGCACCTCCTCCCTGCTTCGCCCGAGTTGTTCCGGATGTTGTTCGGTGTGTTTCCGACTTGTTTTGAGTTGGGTTAGACCTTAGAATGGTTGCCCATGAGTTTGGGACCATTTAGGACATGTTTAGACCTAGTTCAGGGCTGGGACGATGCGCCGCATCGAATTCTCGATCACCAGCAGGCAATGCCGAGAGCATTGCAAAATGAGCATGAGCAGCTCCCAGAAGTCCAGGCGCCCGCCTGGATATGAGTGAGGCGCCCGCCTCAACATCAGGAGTCACCTACGGAATTTTTCCCCTGTTTTGCTGTTGTACGACTTTTACACCCAAACCCCTATCCAAACCTTTTCTAAACCCCACCTAAACCTCCCTAACCCTCCTTACTTATACCCTAACATCTCTAACAAGTTTTAGGGGTGGATTAAGAGAGCTTTAGTGACCAATTAAGCCACAAATATATGATTTTAAGAGACCACAATATCATGACACTTGTCCCACTTTATTTTAAACCTTTAAACACCACAAATCGATGTTTGACCCTCATTCCTCTCCCTCACTCTCCAAGAACGAAATTCATCCTCTCTCAAGCTCTCCCATGGCTTCTTGAAGCTACCTTCTTGGTTCTCCATGATCCTTCCCTCATTTGCTCAAGCCACCTTCACAAGAAGTGTAGAACTTGAAGAGTAGATCATTTCCTTCCGAACAGTTTTCTCATTTGCTTTCTTTGGTGTAGAATACAAGTAAGTTACTTCTTCTTCTTTTGATTTTGTACTCATTGATCCTAAGGAAAACAAACTCTATGCTATTTGAGGTCAATGAGTACACATACTTGCTTTGTGTGATTTTTAACTTGTGATTTGAGCATGTGAACTTGTTAATAACATGAATAGTATGATTTGAATGTTATTATGTGTTGTAAGATATGGGTTGTGATTTATGTTGAGTTTTATGAATTTTAGGGCTTGAGAATCAAGCCCGAATTATTGGAGGAATTGTTGTTAATTAAAGTGGGTATTAATGTGTAGGATGATTTGAATGATATTGTGTGTTGGGAGAAATGGGTTATCCCTTTGTTAAGATTTTTATGAATTTTAGGGCTTGGGAATCAAGCCCGAATTATTTTGGAATTTGTTAAAAAGTGAAGAGGATGATAATGTTGGGATTTATGGAGTGTGTAAATAATGAAACTTAATAGAAAGACTCATCGGAGTCTTTATAAGCTCAATAATGTGTTAGTGAACTTGGGTTGAAATCCTACGATGTTTGGGTTTCGTTTGATTATGATTGTGATGCACTTAGTTTCTAAACTTCAAGTGAGATTATAATGACGATGAGTTCTTGGATTTTTAGGCTTGGGAATCAAACCCGAATGAATTTTAGTGTTTTGTTATATATTTGAATGGAGTGTAAATTGGGGATTTATGATATATATAAATAATGAAGTGTAGTTCTAAGGCTCAACGGAGTCGTTACAAGTTCAATAACATGCTAATAACCGTTGGGATGAATTCCTACGATGTTCGGGTTTTGGTTGGTTATGATGGTGAGCACCCGAGCATCTCGATTGTGTCCAATTGAGACACCTACGATATAGAGATTTATTAGGGGATTTATTTGGAAGCGTGCTCGGGAGAGCACGGTACATTAAAGGCCAACCTATGGTCTCGAGTATGGTTGAAAACTCATTTTTGGGGAAAATTGATCGGTTGCACATGAACGTACTTGTGGGTTATGACTACGGTGTAGTCTTTGGTTTGATTTCAAGTAGAGGTCCATTATAGACCTTATAATATGATTCTCAGTGGGTTTATACTATTCTTGATTTAATTGGTGACTTGAAATCTTTTAAGATTAATTGGTTGTGAGCAATGTATTTGCCTTGACTTGATTTATGGTAGAGAATAATAACCTATTTGGTCGAATGAGTTCGCTCTTGTCGAATTCATTCATTATTTGTTTATATTGAGTAAATACATACTTGAGCATTTGGTCGGACGGGTTCGCTCTTGTCGAATCTGATCCTTATTTGGTCTTTACGAGTAAACATCTACTTGTGCATTGCATTAAGTCCAGCTGGCACTATTTGGTTTGATTTTTATGTCAGGGTGGGACGATACATCGCCTATACGAATCGTCAGATTTGTATTCGCTATGGATCGCCGTACCTGGGACCTCACACACCCCTCCATTGTAGGCCGCAATGGGGAAGTAGCCCCTTTGCCGTAACAATACGTGCGAGCCGCTATCACCGGCGGAGTTCGGTATATCGATGCGAAGACACGAGCATCGTAGTCACGATATTGGGTAACGTTGTTTTTCTTGCAGAGCTACGTAGCCGGCCCCTAACATATCCTATTGTGATGTTTAATACTCGCACTTATATGAATAACGTGCTAAGTGCAAATTTGTGATCATTTGAGGGTTAGACCCATGATTTTATTATTGAGGACTAGGCCCATATTCTGGTTGTACATGATTTATTGTTGGTATACTATTAAGATGCCTTGATTTTGTACATGCTTGTGCATTATGCCATGTCACGCCATGCTATGCCATACAATTGCATTTAGTAACTTACTGGGTCATTATGACTCATTTCGTGTGTTTGTTTTCCTTAGTTTTTGCAGTAAGCTCGTTAGTGCGCGTTGCAGCTTCGGGTGCTTGTTGGATAGCATGTGGTCTTCCGGGCAATAGTTTGGTGTTATTATTATTATTGTATTTATTATCTTGTGAGATACGGATGTAAAGTTATGTAAACTTTACTTGGGTAGTTATGTTAGTATTTTATTATCGTTTATTTTGGGAGCCGACTTGTATGGTCGAGCTATTGTAGTTATTTAGAAGTTATTTTGTCGTGTTCCCGAGCAAGGTTTTAGCTCGCGTATTCTAGTATTGTATTGTGGTTATTTCTATCTCCGTCGACTTTAGTCGTGAGATTTTGGTTTAGTTGTTAGTGTTTAATCTCTTATTCTTAAGTTGATTTGTCCCTCCGGTATGTTATAGCCGTTGAGTGGTTGTTTATCAGGTTGGTATTTGTTGATTCGCCGGCCTTTGGTTGGCGATGGTTTGTTGCTCGTGCGCAATGTTGCGTCACGCGAGTCGTAGATTTGTCGAGAGATAGTTATCTCTCAGCTTTGTATTCCTTGGTTTTTAATTATAGGCTTTGGTCCCACTTATGATTCGCTTCCGCAGGTGTTGATTTTTATTATTTCGTATCGCCGTTATGGTCTTACATTCCTGTTTTGAGCTTTATGGCTCAACTCTTGACTCGTACCATGATGCTTAGCAGGTACTTATCCATCTTTTAGCTTGTCTTGACGGCACGACCTTGGGATTTTTCATTGGAGTCCGGGTCGGGCTGTTACATCTTCACACCCAATGTTGAAGCCTTAGGTCTTTTTGGGAAGTTGAAGAAGATTTTTGACCGTGGAAGAAGGTTTTCACAACAAAAGAAGGGGAAGACGAAGGAGAACAATATTTGTTTGAGAATAAAGAGGTATATTTGTTAGAGGAAGAAGAAGGGTTTGAAGAAAAATGACTTGGGAAAAATGAGTATGTGTTGGGGAGTTTACTTAGAGATGAAGGAGATGAACATTTTGAAGTTAGGAGGAAAGGGGTATATTTAGTTTGGGGTGGGGGTTTACTTAGATGTTTTTTTGTTTAGAAAAATAGAATGGGTGGTCTACTTATCAGCTGCAAGGGTATAATTGTATTTAGATTTGAGGGTATTTTTGTGATTAAGAAAAAAATGAAAATGGGGGGTCAACTCGGAAGACCGGGGATTCTCAATAGCGCGACCCTTATTTTATAGGGAAAAATGTTCTTCGGGTCACCGTATTTTTTCAAAATATTTATATAGGAAATTATACTTGTAAATTATTTAGTTAGGCCCCTAGACTACGATTTTGTCGACAAATGACCTCATTTTTGAGCTTTCGTTAATTTTTATTGTTAAGTGGGCATGAAATACCCATTTTACCCTTTGAATAAATCAATTGGTGTAAACAATTATGACAAAATTGATAATTCGGGTCACCTTACTTTTTAAAAATATTCATATAGACCACCTTACTTTTTCAAAATATTCATATTGAACAAAATTCATTTTATTTTAAAAAAGAAGAAGGAATCAAACGCATAATTTGTATTTGATAATTTTATACAAATATTATGAATACAAGTAATAGTTTATGACGATATGATAAACCTTAGGAAATACTTCCTTATGGTAGGGAAAACCTTAAGACATTCAGTGAGGTTATATTATAAACTAAATCACTCTCGTTTTATTAATATTTTTTGGTAAACTTATCAAATACAAAAAATGCATTTAAATTTTCACTCTTTTTTTAATTAATAAAATAAGTGTTGTTCAATACGAATATTTTTTAAAAGTAAGCGGCGCGAAAGATTTGTTTTTTTGTCATAGTTGTTCACACAAATTAATTTACTGAAGGCGTAAAATGGGTATTTTATACCCACTTAACAGCAAAAATTAACGATAACTTAAAATGAGACAATTTATTGACGAAATTATTGTTCAATAGACCGAATAATTTACGACTAGGATGACCTATATAAATAATTTGAAAAAGTAGGTAGCCTGAAAGATACTTTTCCCCATTTTATACTAGTATTTTTCATAATTTGGTTTGATGGGTTCCTTTTATTTATTATTTTTAATTTGGGAAAATTGCGGGTCAGTCCCTTTTACCAAATTTATAATCGCTTTAGTTTTCCTTTTTTTTTTTTTGTCAACCGTTAAAATTTACTTTTGAAATATTATAACTAAAATGCCTAGATTGACTCAAACTTCGGCCAACATTTGTTGTGCCAACGAAATGGGAATCGACCTGTCTGGTCAGGTCGTAGTCGAGGGGACAATGCCTAGTTGTGAGGGTTCGGGGGCAATGCCCCCAAAAGTTAAACTATTTATCGGATTCATTATATGCAATACTAGAATGGATCTGAGTTAGGTTGGATGATTTTTTTACTAGGGATGAAAGCAGAGGAGGAAGAAGAAGACGTACGACGAAGAAGAAGAAAGAAGGTGGAAGAGATGCATTTGAAACTAGTTTGCATCACGTTGCATCACATTGCATCGATTTGGATTGACGATGCATCAATTTGGAATCTCGATGTATCATTATGAAAAAGAGATTTTGATGCATGATTGTGTGCATCGCGAGTCATGCGATACAAAAAAAATTTAAAAAAAAAATACAAACAAGCATTTATCAAAATCATCTCAGTGCAATATAATTTTGTGCATCGTGATGCACAAATTGATGCAACGCAATGCACTGAATAAGTGATCCGTAGCATTCCTTCGATTTATTAAGAGTATCGTACTCTTTTCGCCTCAAAAAGTGCATTTTCGGGTTTAAAAAAGTCTTTGTGAACTGTATTGATTACAAACTTTAACAAAGGGACCAACCTGAATTTCTCCCTTTTACTTTATTTGGAATGATATGCCTATCAATGGGTGATTGTTTGATGCTCCATTTATTAAGAATTATTATTATTATTATTATTATTATTATTATTATTATTATTATTATTATTATTATTATTATTATTATTATTATTATTATTATTATTATTTATGTTGGTGGGCTATCCACCTTACCAACGACCTATATTCAGTTGGGCTTGGCTGAGAATTTTTAAGCCCTCCCATCAGCCCACCTTGGTAGTACTAAGCACAACTAAGCACTGGACGAGCTAGACTCGTTTCACAATTTTATTCTGTTTGCTTAATTTATGAATTATGATAGTAGTTTATATATATATATATATATATGGAAATTTTGAAGTCCAATGACCAGTGTAATTTTAGACAACATAATGATAGACAAAAAAAGAAAAAAAGGGTGCACATATTGACATTAATATTTAATATAATCATAATCAAACAAACCATATTTGCAAAATTCGTGTGGTCTTATGGCCTATGGTGGGTGGAGGCCCTGGAGGATCCAGTACAAATATTAATCTACTACTACATGTGTTGATTGCAAATTAAATTGACACGAAAGATATAACAAAATTATGAGTTAGATTGTTTTACAAATATTTTTTGTGAGATGGTTTTTTTTTATTCAACCCGTTATGTGTTGGTGGGATTGAGCTGTAAGAGAATGATATCCGTCTTACGAATTAAAATATGTAAAATGGTGTTACAGGACACCAACGCGAAAGGCAAATACTATAGGGTGAAATTCGGTCGATTCACTTTTTGAAATTTCTAACCTCCAGTCTAATGTTTTTATTTTCAATCGGAAAAGACCACTTTTCGAAATAATGTTCCAAAAAAGTCATCGTCTCTTTCAACATCTCCGACAACACTTTGAAAAATCAGCATTGTTGGATAACGAAACAGGGATCGACCTGTCCGGTCAGATCGCGTGGATCGAGGGAGCAGCGTCCCTTAGTGGGGGGTTTGAGGGTAACGCTCCCGAAAGGTAAACGAGTTTTCTGTATCATTAACTACGAAGAATGAAGAAGACTGATGACAAGATCTGTTTCATTTTTGAATCGTGGTGTAATTAGACTATACAGTTAAACTATTGAACCGTAGTGCAAAATTAGACTAGGAAGTTAAACTAACCGCAGTGAAAAAATTAATTCAATAGAATTGATGAATTGTGGTGCAAAATTAATGAGTCACGGTACAATTAAACTAGACAATTAATAAGAGTGTAAAAATTAATGTAATAAAATTGATCAACTGCGGTACAAAAATAATGATCTCCGTAGCGCGTCTACGTTTATTAAGGATATCCTAATCATTTTACCATAAAAAATAATTTTTTCCAGTAAAAAAAAAATACTTTAACGATTATAAACTAAAAAAAGTGGATTGAAAAGCAATTTCTTTAATACTATACGTTAGCTCAATGCCAAGTAAATTCCCCTACTCCGACCAAATAAGGATTTCCAAAATCCACATCTTTTAGCTCTATTAATTTCAGTAGGCCTTCCATATTAATGCTGCCACGTGTGATTCTTTTTTTTTTTCTTTTCTTAATCTAATGTTTAATGCACTGTATTTTTTATTATTTCTGTTACAGACAAAGAGTCTATTGTACTCCCTCCGTCCCTTAATAATCGTCCTGTTTGACCGGGCGCACAGTTTAAGAAAAAACAATTGACTTGATTATTTATATTGGTTTAATGTGTAGTTTCCTTTAATACCCATGTGTATATGGCCTATAATTAAAGTAGAGTGAAAAAGTAAGAGTAAAGTGGTAAAAATGATGTTCTAAAAAGGTAAGTTTCAAAGTGGACTATTATTTTGGGACGGACGAAAAAGGAAAAGAGGACGATAATTTAGGGACGGAGGGAGTACTATTTTTGAATATCTACATTATGAGTCAGCTTTCGAAAATTATGTCTATAATCTCCAAAACTTTTCAATATTATCATTCTCATTTGATATTAATATATTGATAATACTTAAATATTATTAGAATTATGACTAACTCTAATATATACTAAACATACATCCATTCGAAATAATGTTCCAAAAAAGTCATCGTCTCTTTCAACATCTCCGACAACACTTTGAAAAATCAAGATTGCTGGATAGCGAAAGGATCGACTGTTCGCGTGGATCGAGGGAGCAGCGTCCCTTTGAGGGGGGTTTGAGGGCAACGCTCCCGAAAGGTAAACGAGTTTTCTGTATCATTAACTACGAAACTTTAATGAAAATGTGTTGGGTTGAAGGATTTTTACAGTAAAGATGAAGACGAAGGAGGAATAATAAGAATGCTTACGACGGAAGAGAATGAAGAAGACTGATGACAAGGTCTGTTTCATTTTTGAATCGTGGTGTAATTAGACTATACAGTTAAACTATTGAACCGTAGTGTAAAATTAGACTAGGAAGTTAAACTAACCGCAGTGAAAAAATTAATTCAATAGAATTGATGAATTGTGGTGCAAAATTAATGAGTCACGGTACAATTAAACTAGACAATTAATCAGAGTGCAAAATTAATGTAATAAATTGATCAATTGCAAAATAATGATCTCGAAGACGCCTACTATTTATTAAGGATATCCTAATCATTTTACCATAAAAATAATTTTTTCCTAAAAAAAAAAAATACTGTTGGATTGATTTGAAAACATGTTTTAAAAAAATGGGATCGAAAAGCAATTTCTTTAATACTATACGTTAGCTCCCAAGTAAATTCCCCTACTCCGACCAAATAAGGATTTCCAAAATCCACATCTTTTAGCTCTATTAATTTCAGTAGGCCTTCCATATTAATGCTGCCACGTGTGATTCTTTTTTTTTTCTTTTCTTAATCTAATGTTTAATGCACTGTATTTTTTATTATTTCTGTTACAGACAAAGAGTCTATTGTATTCCACTATTTTTGAATATCTACATTATGAGTCAACTTTCGAAAATTATGTCTATAATCTCCAAAACTTTTCAATATTACCATTCTCATTTGATATTAATATATTGATAATACTTAAATATTATTATAATTATGATTAACTCTAATACTAAACATACATCCATTAATAATTAGACGTTTTTCAAGCATGAACTTTTTAAGTGGAACGAAGTAAGTATTTAACTGTTTGCTTTTGTTGTTGCCTTAGCAACTCGATAGGATAGTTACATTATGTTACTAGAATAAATAATACACCTTCCGTTTTCAAATTATTATCTATCTTTCATTTTTCGTCCGTTTTTAAATAATTGTCCTCTTTTAAAACTTTTCATTTTAGGAAAATATTTTTATCACTTTACCCTTACTTTTTTTAACCTACTTTAATTATGACGGCATTAAAGAAACCACACATTTCACAAGTATTTATAATTCAGTCAATTCGTTTTTCTTAAACGATATGTTGGATCAACCCAAACAATATTTTGAAAACGGATAGTCATATGTCAACATATGGGGTGAAATCCAGAACCTCTGTTGTTGAGATTCCTGAATTTTTGAAATTTATGGCCAAGATTTAGATAATACTCTCTCAAACAAAGAGTCCAAATTTAAAAAATCTAATTATTAAGAGATATATAAGTAACATTAAAGTTAGTTGTAATTAAAAAATACTTAAGTATAGTTAATATGTTAATAGAAAATACATGAGTAAAGTTGAAATGTTATGTAGATAACAAATACTTTCTCGGTCTCTAAATTATCGTTTTGGTGGACTTGGTACACGTTTTTAAAAAACACATTTAACTGGATCATTAATATTAGTTTGATGTCTAGTTTACTTTAAAACACATATGTATATGGACCATAATTAAAGCAAGATGAAAAAATAAGAGTAAAGTGGTAAAAGTGTTGTATAAAAAAGAAAAATTTCAAATAAGACAATTATTTTAGGACGGACGAAAAAGAAAAAATAAGATAATAATTTAGGAACGGAGAGAGTATAAATTTTTGAAAATAGGTTTTTAAAGTGAACCATGACAATATGACGAATTTGCCCAAAGAGAGGGAACATAAGATAACATGATGACAATCGCACTGAATATTTTTTTCGTATTAGGCAGTGGGCACCCAATATGAGAACAATGAGAAGTCTAATCCTATTTTTCATCTTATGTTGAGGGTAATTGATTTTTAATTTGATTTATAAAACATTATTTAATTTATTTATTCATGATTGTTTATTATAAAGAGGGTAGTTTTTTAAATTTTCATTGACCAGCGGTATAAAATCTCTTTTACACAAGCTGTCTTTGGATCATGATACGTGACCAGCCAAAATTTAAAAAAAATTAAGACAAAGATTGTAATTGGTGCATATCATTATCAAAGATAAGAGTTTGTTTGTTCTTGCGTTTTGCCCTAAGCGTTGACACAAAAATATAGTTTGGTTAATTACAATCTATTCTAATGCAATGTTTGAATATTTGAACGAAGGCCTTCCGTTTTCACCGCTATATATTGAGGCTTTAAAAAAAAATTCCTTTAAGAAAATTGCACTTTAAAGAATCTGTGATTTGAAAATGCTGTACCAATTGAAGATACTTTATAAAGTATATTTCATCTCCTATTACATCGTCGGATTCTTGCTACGTATCAATCAGAATTCTTCACAAAAAGAAACATTAAGCTAGATTTCACTGATTTTTATTGTTATGAAAACACAACCAACTTAATAATTGATTTTGTTTATTTACGATTAACACGTGACAAGAATCCGACGATGAAATAGGAGATGAAATATAATTTTAAAATAGAGGATCCGTACTCTTTCCCAAGTCCCTAAAGTTAGTCATCTCATTGTTAAATATTTTATCTTCTCATAGTAATTAGTTTCTTCTACTTTTTCTTTCCATTACTCTTGCATAAGAAAAGAGGGTATTTAATAAGAGTAATTTACTCTTTTCGTTTCGAGCAAATAGTTTATTATTTCATTTTGTAATGTTTCACTTAAAGAGTCAATTTTTAAAAATTAAAATATGAAAGTATCATTTTATTACTGATAAGTTTCTTAAATTGTCATTTTCTTAAAAAAAAATAATTTTCAAATAAAGACTTTTTGCTTAGAACAGAAAAAGTATTCAGGTAAAAAGAGAGAGCGAAGGGAAAAGAAATATAAGTACTAAAAGACTGTGCTTATCATTACCAAATGAGGGGAAAAGGTGCCCCCATGCATTTTTCAGCTTCAAATTCCATGGCATAGATTTGTTCTTAAAAGTAAGACCCAAACCTCCATTATTTATGTGAACAAAGAAAAAGGCAAAAGGCAAAAGGCATTGGTGGGGATTGAAGTACATTTATGGTGGGTAACCAAAAGGGTAGCCTCCTAAAGAAGAACCTAACAAGAGTCTCGTGAGCCCATTAATGCATGTTACTTTCCTTTCCATTGACCAATCTAACCTTATAATTTCAGTAGATTATTCCAATAAATTATGAATTGAATTTATATGTCTAGTAATACTCAAATATTTCTTCCATTCCTAAAAGAGTATTAAGTTTGATTTAACACACATATTTTAAAAAATACCTAACTTTATTATAAATTTTAAGATAACGTATATATTTTTTTATTTTTCTAAAAGAAGATTAATAGTAGTTTTCATTCATCCTCATAGTGACTCGAACTCATAACCTATTTGGTGTAGGTGAAACGTCATACCATTAAGTTACGCTTCATTACCAGATAATGTGTATTTTTAAGGATACCCGGGGTGAGAAAGTGTGGCCTTGCAATTAAATTGATAATCAAATCAAGGGTGAGATAGTATATGAAATATAGTACTCCCTTCGTTCCTAAATAATTGTCCTGCTTGACCCGGCGTACAGTTTAAGAAAAAGTAATTGACTTGATTATTTATATTGGTTTAATGTGTAGTTTCCATTAATGTCCATGTATATGTGGCTTATAATTAAAGTAGAGTGAAAAAGTAAGGGTAAAGTGGTAAAAGTGATGTTCTAAAAAGATAAGTTTCAAAGTGGACAATTATTTTGGGACGGATGAAAAAGGAAAGGAGGACGATAATTTAGGAACGGAGGGAGTAGGTTTTAAGAACAGAGGGAGTACGTAGTTGTATCTAAATCGAGCGAGAAATAATAATACAAAAAAAATCACATATATTCCTTTCCCTCCCTCAATCTTAAACTTTTTCTCAACTCAAACTTACAATTATTTTAAGGTGGAGGTTAACCATATCCCAAAATCTATTTTCTACACTCAATTTCCTATATTAAAATATTGTACCTTGTACTATACATTATAATAAATGTACATTATAATAAATGGGGTGTAAAAAAGTAAATTTTAAGGTATAGTTAGTTCCATCCTTATTTTAAAAGTGAGTTGAGTGAGTTGGGTTTTATCCATTAGTACAACTAACAAAATTTAATTGTTCCCATCAATTTAGAAATACAAATGAACTATAGTTGATACTTGATAGCATGTGGATGTATATTATCCATAGGATCATAGCCTAAGCTTTATAAGGAGTGCTTAGAAATCAATTCACTTAAAGGCCAATGATGAAACTCAATGCGCAAAACTTGGTAATTTATTGAAGCGTGGTCCAAGTACACTAACATTAGGGCTTATTTAAACGTTAAAGTTGTCACGTCGATTTTGGACAATTATTCGATGATTATGTTACGTCTTTTTATGTTGTTGATAGTTGATACGAGACAACCCTTTATTTATATTTTAACATGTAAAAATATCATCGGTCGTGTTGGGCTGTTATCGGGTTGACACGAAAACAGTACGATACGATAAGTATGAATATGAACACGGTACGATAAGCTTATCGTGCCTACTATTAAAACTCGAACACGACACGATAAAAACACGAAAAGCACGGCACGACACGATAAGCAAAAAAACACGATTTCTTTAGTCAGACCCCTTAAGCCCAATAAACATTATAACATATATAACTTTTAATACATATTTTGAAAATTTATCAATATTAACAGTCAAGTAGTTTAAAAGTCATAAATTTTCAAATGATAAAACTATGAAATAATCATAAAAATAATTCGAAAGAAATGAATAACCCCTAGTAAAATTTTAAAACATATATATTTTAGTTATCGTATCTTATCGTGTCTTACCTTGCTTATCAAGACAGTCCGATAACAACTCATTTTTTATCGTGTTGACCCTATAACGGCCCGAATCCGATAAGCCTCAGCCCAAACCCTATAATTTCATGCTATGTTTGTGTCGAGCAATCGTATCGTGCCTCAAATTGCCACCCCTACCACCTAATCAAAAGAAAATAGCCACCTTAAATTTTGGGTAGTTAATATGACACCGTATATACACTCTCATCGACTTATGCCCGTATTATGGGTGCTTTATATTTAGACATGTCCGCCTTTGGTTTGGAAAACCTCCCGGGGGGGGGGGATACCGTAACTAGACCATGTTGGGGGTGGTTATGGTTTTGTAACAGCCGGTTATGGTTTAATCGATTAATTTTATAAAAATATTGCTACTTTTTTTTAATAGGGACAAAACCCAACATCTAGATGTCAGCTCTTGATTTGCCAACAGTCAGAATCGTTAATTCAATCTATATTATAAAAGAGTTCATGGTTTAATTAGAGGTCTGATCAAATTGTATTAAATATAACTGACGATCCAGATTGATTAGTAAGTATTTAAGTTACAAATGAACCCCTCACTTATAAGCTATATTTGAATTACTCCTTTATAATTACATAGAGCTGAACTACTCCGTTAATTATGAGTTTTGTTTATCTCATACTAATACCGTGTCTATGGCACGTACACGTATACTAGTTAAAAACAAACGATTAAAGCGGTGGTTCACACTTTTTTTTACTCCAAAAAGGCCAAATCGTACCGGACAAAACGATGTTAGGGCAATTTCGGTTCAATTCGATTGTAATTCTCAAACCTTTTGGACATGTCTAGTTACATTACAACTTTATTTATTTTATTTATTATTTATTTATTTATCTTCAAAAGCTACTACCAAACCACCGAATTCTTCCTCTGACAACCTCTTCATCACCTCAACATGTTACGTTTATCATTGCTTGCTCATTACTAGGTGTGCCCAAAGTGGCCATGAAAGATCTAAGAATTCTAAGTAATCAACCATCTGGATTTCAATTTGAATATTATAAGCACCTATTTATGAAAAGCTTATTAAAGAGGAGTAAATCTCCTTTAAGATGGTGTTATAGATTTTTTTTTTTTAAAGAGGATCAATTGTAGTTTCTCACTTACCCCCTGGGTGACTCGAACCCGCAACCTATTAGGTATGGATGAAGCGTCTTACCACTAAGCTGCACTTACTTGTCAGATAGTGTTATAAATCTTAATTTGTAAGATGAAACTCCACTCTTTTATAGCTCAACACACCGATACACGGTGGGTCAGGAAATGAGGATACATCTTACAAAAAATATCGATAATACCGTCTTACCTAAGTTTTTGTTATCGATAAAATGACTTCCTTTATTTTAGTTTTAGCTTTGATTTTACACTCTTTACTTTTTTTTTAATTATTTTATTACTGTGATCATATAATGATTCCTATAAAACATTGAGCTCCAAACTCCATCTAATAATATTTGAAATTCGTTTGGATGTATAGATTTAGAATATAATACATATTCAAGTTATATGAAATTTAAATAGCGTGGAATTGACTTCAAAATGTTTCATTGTTTAGGTAATGTTTGAAAATTTAATTATATTTCTAGTTTATACTTCAAATTAATTTTTTAAAAATTGTTTAATAACTAGTGTAGGACAGTGGTTGCTATTGTTAGTCATTTAATAATTAATATGATAATAATAATAACAATAAAATAATAATAATATATGTTCAAGTCAATTGCTAACAACAGTTATAAATTATAAATAGCATAATATAGTGGTGATGGCCAATGGCAGGGGAGGTGGGTGGTGGCAGAGGCTGAGGTGGCGATGGCGCGGTGGTGATGACTGTGGCCGACGGAGGTGGTCAGAGGTTGTTGTTGGCAATAGTGGTGGTGGAAGAAGGGTTGATTGTTAGGTGTAAAGTAGGGAAGAAAAAGTTGATACTCAAAAAGTCAAATCCTAAATTTTGTTTTTAGTTATAAAATTGGTTTTATGGAATTGAGACTAGGGCTTGTTTGGTAACTTTCTAATCTTTTTTATTCTATATTTAATTTTGGATTAATATATGATTTGGTCCCAGAACTTCACCTTTCGTCTTATAAAGTGATAGATATTTTTTATTTTCTATATTGATCAGTGGATTTCATTTTAACTTGTATATTTGTCTCTCAAACCGTTATCTCAAACAAAATCGTTAAAAAAATATTAAAATGACAAAATTGTCCACGCTTAATTTGGTTGAAGATCACGTGGCTAATTTGTTTTTGACATAGAAAAAGATGACCATAGTTTTGGATCCATTTTGTCCACTCTAAACACCATTGACCAAACCCATCACCACTAAGTTGGTTGCTCCCTAATTGGAGCTCTAACAAAGTGTCCAAGCTGTCAATTGAATTGGGAATGGAACCGCTGAGGTTGTTACCTTGTAAATCCAAATTTTGAAGGCTATACAAACAGTGTCAAGGTCATGCATAAACTCAATTCAAGAGGAATCGAACCAGTAAATTCATCGTTATCAACCTCCAAATAGATCAAATTCTGAAAATCCCCAAGTGATGACGACGGAATTCTTCCGCTCAAGTTGTTCTTTCCTAATCTCAACCTAATCAAGTTTACTTTGTGGGTATTGAACCCTCCAATGAATTGGAAGACAAGTCCACAGCTTGTAAATTAGACCTCAACAAAAGGTCCACTGGTATCAACCTAGTTAGACTGTTGTAACTAAGGTCTAGATTCCTAACCGTGACAGAGTTATAATTCTGGAAAGGTAATTGGGTATTTCACCACTCAAATTACTGGAAGACAAAATCAAGAGTTGCAATTTAGAGATCTTTCCAAATCTTTAAGGAATTGACCCAGATAGCTTATTAGCACCTAAATCAATCAGTGTTAAATTCCCATAATTCATAATTTCTTCGGGGATGTTCCTTTGAAATGAATTCCGAGAAAGCTGAAGCTCCTCTAGTGACATTGATCTTCCAAGGTTAATGGGAATAGACCCATTAAAAGAATTGGAACTGAGGTTCAATCTCTTGAGTCCATTCAACCCTTGAAATTACAAACCGATGGCACCACTCAGAGAACTAAAAGAAAAATCCAAAACCTCCATCGAATCAAAACCCTGAAAATCCGGCAATGAACCCACCAGTCTATTTCTATTGAAATTCAACACCTTCAAACCAGCAATCCCATCACAACTAGAGATGAACCCATATGGGATTGAGGTGAAGTGATTGTTGGAAAGGTCAAGGGATTGAAAGGTGTCGATTTGGCACATAAGAGGGAGGGAATCATAGTTGGAGTGAGAAAATGAGGAGAGAGAAAGGTGGGTAATGGAGGAATTATTGGGAGGCCTGCAAGAAACTTCATTCCAAGAACAAGGGTTTGGGTTATTAGTGGGATTCTATGAGAAATAAGCGGCGGAACTACTATTGTAAAGAAGCTCGTAAAGCCTGTTCAATGTATAATTTTGGAAAGAATGTAATTGACAAGTAACAAGCTCAAGAAAGAAGAACATGAGAGAGGTTATGTGTACATATCTGCTCATTTTAGCATTCATTTCCTTAATTTACGTAGTTCTTTTACATATAAAAAAGGGTTTTTTAATTTATATTCTATAGTGTAAGGGTAAATTAGGCAAAGCCTAATTTATCTTGTTTTCACCTTTCTTGGTCAAAGAAGGATTTTATTTTAGTTAATGATTATTTAGGTGATAGATTTTGGTTATGACATTTTTGGTAGATTGATTTGAAAATCTTTTAAGAGATTTAGGCAATTTATTTTTGGTAACTAAATCTTCGCAAAATAATTTAGTTATTCAAAGTATTATGGTGGTATTAGGAAAGGTAATCTCTTATGTTTGATAACTAATCTCTTTCCTAGTAGGATTGTGTTTCCTCTTGCCGTGGCCTTTGCAGGACTGTGTATATATTGGAGGCTGATCATGAAGCAATGTGAGACCTGTGAGAGAAGATTAAGAGAACTATATGCTGAGTGCGTAGGTAGAGAGCTTTAAAAAGAGAGAAGATTAGAAGTCATAAACTGTGAACAATTCTGGTGGAGTTATTCGAAGCAGTTCATCCATATGAACTGAAGCTGTTTGAAGCTTCTGCTGCTGCTATAAAAACAGTTTCTTTGAACCTTGAAGAACTGTTTTGTGTTTCTTCCTTTCTCTGTCTTTAGGAAGTTGATTGTCGTTCTTTCTTCCCACGTTTGGTTTAGTGTTTTATGTGGGATTTTTGGTTCTCCAAGATACTATATCTTGTGAGAATCTTTTGTTGGTTATTAAGTGTAAAACAGTTTTTGATTTTAATATAATTTGTGTGGCCTTGAGGCTTGATCTACAAGTATCAAACTTGTAGATTGTTTTTGGTTAATTTCTGTCTACTTAATTCTGCTTGAAATAAAGTTTGAATTCATTGTTATTGCCATTGTTGCAACAATCAGTGCAACATTGACAATCTCATTGACACATATCGAGAATCCGTGGTATCGCGTTCTTTCAATTGGTATCACTAAGAGTCAATTCTGTTTAAAGTCGTGATGGATTCTCAGTATGAGAACGTGGTTCGTCCTCCTACTCTCACAAATGCTAATTATTCTATTTGGAAAGTCAAGATGCGCATCTTCATCAAATCCATTGATGAAAGAGCATGGCTTGCTGTTTTAAATGGTTGGAGTCCTCCTAAAACTGTAGATTCGGATGGTGATATCAAAATCACCAAAGAATCTGAGTGGACCAATGATGATAGGAACACTGCTTCTTTTAACTCAAAAGCCTTATCTGCTATTTATAAAGCCTTAGATGCTAACACTTTTAGGGTAATAGCAAATTATGAATCTGCCAAAGATGTGTGGGAGGCCCTTCAGACCTTATGTGAAGGACCTGCCAGTGTTCGTTCTTCTAAGCTAAGAATGCTAACCACTCAATTTGAAAACACTAGGATGCATGAGTCTGAGGACATAATGACATATTATGGAAGACTTCTTGATTTATCAAATTCTGCTCTTGCGTTAGGAGATCCTATTACTAATGAGCGTCTTGTCGGAAGATGATGAGAACTTTGCCTCGAAGGTTCAATGTCAAGATATGTGCAATTGAAGAAGCACATGATATTGACAAGATGAGTTTTGAAAGACTGGCTGGAATTCTTCAAAACTTTGAACTGAACCTAAACGATCAAATAAAACACAAAGGCAAAGGAGTCTCATCACCTTTCACACCCATTGTGAAAAATATTGCTATGCATGCACCAATTGATCTCTCATGTGATTTGCTTGAAATTCAAAAAGATATTGATGAGTCTGATTTTGGAGAAGAATCAATTGCTCTATTGACTACAAAATTCAAAATTTTTTTGAAAAATAAAAGTCAAAATAGAACTCCATCATCAAGCTCGAAAAACAATTTTAAACCCGATTCTGGAAAATTTGTTCCCAAAGAAAATTCTTTCCAAACTCCAGAAAAACCCTTCACAAATCCTTTTGCATCAAAGTCATCCTACAATGGTAAGAACATTGATTCTATCCAATGTAGAGAATGTCAAGGTTATGGCCACTATGCTAACCAATGTGCAAACACATTAAGAAAGAAAGGCTTGAATTTTTCAGCAACCTTGAGTGATAGTGATGGAGAAGATCCAGGTGATCTTATCACCTTGAATGCTGTTTGTGATTCTGATTCGAATGCAGATGTTTCACCAATGTGTCACCCGATGTTGCAACATCGGTGAGCAACATTGGGAGAGACATTGAGCAGAAACAGGAACGATTTCTTCTGTTTTAATTCCACAATTGCAGAAGATGATGGAGACACAGATTCAGACCTGCTGGAAGGGTACAAGGAGCTGTACAAGGATTGGGAGAAGAGAGCTCACCAAGTTACACTACTTGGTAAGGCAAATGAACTGTTAAAAAAGGCAAATGAGGATAAAAAAGAATGCATAGTGAGGCTGGAGAGTGTCCTAAGTAGAAAGGATGTGGAGATTGAGCAGTTGAAGGAGCAACTTGCTCAAGCAAAAGAGACCATGAACAAATGGAATTCTAGCAAACAAAAGGTTGATGATCTGCTGAATTCTGGTAATACATCCAGATCTGGTATTGGTTTTGTCCCTAAGGTATTTGTGAAAGAAGGAGAAGGAACATCTGGAACCAAACAGACCAATGAAAGTTTTCCTGAAACTATTTTCTGTGAAAAACCGAGAGTAAGAAAGAAAAATTATGTTTGTCACTTCTGCCATAAGCCTGGTCACATACAACCTTTTTGTTTTCTGAAAAAGGCCATGTATGAGAATGAAATGAGGCAAGATTTCTTTGGAAAAGCTCATTGGCAGAACCGTATGAAGCAGCCAATGCGCCAGCCAATGCAGCAACATTGGCAGACACATTGGAAGCCTCATTCAAAGACAAATCAGAAATTTTTTCAAAAACACCAACCCAAAACTATTAAACAAATGTGGGTTCCCAAAACTTGTGATGAAAAGTGTAGAGCCAAATATTGTGAGCCTTTTGATATCTGCCCTGGTGCTACAATGTCACATGACGAAATGTGTAATGTTACTTTCACTTCATTAAAATCTCATGTTGCTGGATCTTGGTATTTTGACAGTGGCTGTTCTAGACATATGACAGGTTCAGCTGAGAATTTGAAAGAATATGTGAGTATTAATGGTGGATCGGTGACATAAGGTGGTGGTGCCAAAGGGAAAATTGTTGGCAAAGGAACATTGAACGTTGAAGGCCTTCCAAATCTCACAAATGTTTACCATGTGGAAGGACTTAAGACAAACCTGATTAGCATAAGTCAGTTGTGTGACGATGATCTTCAGGTAAGGTTTGACAAAAATTCCTGTGAAGTTCTTGATCATAACAACAAATGTCTTCTGACAGGTATAAGATCATCTGATAACTGTTACTTGTTCAACAATAACCATTCTTGTCAAAAAGCAAGTCTTGATGTAACAGATCTTTGGCACCAGAAACTTGGTCACATGAGTTTTCGTAAGCTCGATGAGCTTGTTAGACATGATGCTGTTAAAGGATTACCAAATTTGGAAAGGAATTATTCAAAGGTATGTGGATCGTGTCAAAAAGGTAAACAAACCAAGGCTTCACATCTTCCCATAACACAATGCTCCACCTCTAGATGCCTGGAGATGATTCACACTGACCTTATGGGTCCCATTGAGGTAGAAAGCCTGGGTAAGAAAAAATATACCTTTGCTTGTGTAGATGACTTCTCGAGATATACTTGGGTGATATTTTTAAGAGAGAAGTCTGAAACTTTTGAGGCTTTCAAAATTTGGTACACCCGTGTAATGAACTTGTATGATCTAAAACTCATTAGGATTAGATCAGATCATGGCACGGAATATGAAAACACATCCTTCTCTAATTATTGTGCCTCCAATGGTATCTCACATGAATTCTCTGCTCCCAAAACTCCACAACAAAATGGAGTGGCGGAGAGAAAGAACAGGACATTACAAGAAATGGCTAGGGTGATGTTACATTCAAAAATTTTGGCTAAAAGATTTTGGGCTGAAGCATTAAATACAGCTTGTCACATTGGAAATAGGGTCTTCTTGAGACCAGGTAGCACAATGACACCTTACAAAATTTTTCTTGGAAAGAAGCCTACCTTGAAATACTTTCATGTGTTTGGGTGCGTGTGCTATCTTCTCAATGATAGAGACCAACTTTCCAAGTTTGACTCTAAGAGTGATAAGTGTGTGTTCATGGGATATTCCACAAATAGTCGAGCATATAGAGTATTTAATCTGCGAACTAAGACTATTATGGAATCCATGAACATTGTGTTTGATGATCTAACTGGTCTTGGTCACAAAACTTCTGAGGAAGATGTTTCAGGGATTCTAGATTTTGGAGATTTTGATTTTGGAGAAAGTGAATCCAAGAGTCCAGGAGCAGCAGACGGATACAGCAGATTCTGGTGATTCAGGCGAAAAAAATTCAGGATGTTTCACCCAATGTGCTTCCGAATGTTGCAACATTGGAAGAAACATTGAACAAAGAACTGGCAGAAGATGAAGTTGCTGGAACTGATTCAAATCAGGAAAATGATCAGTCCAGATTGAATGAACAGGAAATTGACATTCCAAGCAAGATCCAGAAAAACCATCCTCTCACTCAAATTATAGGTAATGTACAGGATGGTATGTCGACAAGAAAGAAAGGTAAAGTGGATTACAAGAAACTTGCATGCATGTCCACACTTGAATTTGATGAAATACATGCTTCATGTTTTGTTTCCACTGTTGAGCCTAAGAATGTGCAAGAGGCTCTTAAGGATGAAAGCTGGATAAACGCCATGCAAGAGGAACTAGATCAATTCACAAAAAATGATGTTTGGTATCTAGTTCCCAGACCCACTTCAATTAATGTTATTGGAACTAAATAGATTTTCAAAAACAAAACTAATGAAGTGGGAGAAATAATAAGAAATAAAGCTAGACTGGTAGCTCAAGGGTATACACAGGTTGAGGGGGTGGATTTTGATGAAACCTTTGCACCTGTAGCCCGCATTGAGTCTATTCATCTGCTTCTTGCAATTGCTTGTTTTCTTGACATAACTCTTCAACAAATAGATGTGAAGAGTGCATTCTTAAATGGAATTCTTGAAGAAGTGTTTGTTGAACAACCAAAAGGGTTTGAGGACCCCCATAAACCCAATCATGTGTTCAAATTGAAAAAAGCTTTGTATGGCCTCAAACAAGCTCCTAGAGCTTGGTATGGTAGGCTTACAGATCACCTTTTACAAAGTGGGTTTAGAAGGGGAGAGGTGGATAAAACACTGTTTATTCAAAAACAAGATAAACATATTTTGATTGCTCAAATTTATGTTGATGACATTGTGTTTGGATCCACCTCCAAATCCTTGGAAAAAGAGTTTGTAAATTGCATGACTTCCACATTTGAAATGAGCATGGTAGGGGAGTTGACCTATTTTTTAGGAATTCAGATCAAACAATCAAATGAAGGGATGTTCATTTCTCAAGCCAAGTATTCTCTAAACTTGGTGAAGAAATTCGATCTTGAGATTGGAAAACATAAGAAAACCCCTATGGGTACATCCAATAAACTTAATAGAGATGAAAAATCTGAAAGTGTTGACCCTACCTTATATAGAAGTATGATAGGTAGTTTGCTGTATCTAACTGCCACCCGTCCAGATATCATGTACAGTGTGTGTCTATGTGTTAGGTATTAAGCAAACCCCAAAGTTTCTCACCTGAAAGCTGTAAAAAGAATAATTCGATATGTTGGTGAGACCTTTGGCATGGGTTTGTGGTATACTAAACACACAAACACCAATCTTGTTGGCTTTAGTGATGCTGACTGGGCTGGCAGTGTTGATGACATGAGAAGTACGTCTGGAGGATGTTTTTATCTAGGAAACAATCTGATTTCATGGTTTAGCAAGAAACAAAATTGTGTAGCCCTATCAATAGCTGAATTTGAGTATATAGCTGCTGGTAGTGGATGTACACAACTTTTGTGGATGAAACAAATTATCAAAGATTATGGTTTGCACAATGATATCTTAACCATGTATTGTGACAACACAAGTGCGATAAGCATAATTAAAAATCCAGTTCAACACTCAAGAACAAAGCACATAGATATAAGACACCATTTTATAAGAGACTTAGTTGAACAAGGCATTGTCTGCATTGAACATGTTGGTACAGAAAACCAATTGGCTGGTATTTTTACTAAGAGTCTAGATTTTGAGAGATTCATAAATCTCTCGGTATGTGTGCCATGTAATCCCTCACTTAAATTTTTTTTTAGGCATATTGCATTGTTGTTTAGGGGGCACTCTAGTATCACTCTGTATGTTTTAGTACCTCTTTGATTGTCTTGGTGATTCATTCAAAATTATCGTGATCTTATTGTTCAAATTCTTCTCATCATCTCCCAATAAAGTTGTAATTGAATTGAAAAATTTTCTGTTAAACCACAAATGAAAGAGCTACCTTTCGAAATTTTTAGGATGCTGCAATTTGTCAATGTACTATGAAGTTTAGACTTGCATGGGTTGATCTTGACTAAATTGACTCCTTTTAATTGACAAAGTGTGAAAGCTACCTAACGGAAAAAAGCTACCTATGAACAAGGTTATCCCTTGTTTAGGGGATATCAGGACATGGGAATACATCACCCTTCCATTCTCATTCTCCATTTTTTAGGGGAAAACGGAAAAGCGCAAAGAATGAGTGTTGCGAGGCCCAACCGGATCCAAAAAGTTTTAGAGTCACCATCTTTACTTTAAGGCAAAAATAAAGCAAAACCAGAAAAAAAGAAAACCAGAGATAGAAAATGAGTTCGGAGGCTAAGTTACGAGTTGGGAAGGTGCACCCAACTCGCCCTTTCGGTCTTCAAAATAGTTTTTGGCTAAAGTATGTTTTTTGTTATATTTATTTAACAGATAAATAAAGCGTTAAAAGACAGGAAAATAAATACAAACACATCCGTGGCTACATTATTTACGGACTTGCAGCCATTTCCTTACAATAATTACAAATATATTTAAAAATATTTGGCCATTATAACAGCTCTTTTACATAATATTTCCTAATCTAATCCGGGCAGCACAACGACTTATATTGACTACATTGGGCCGGATTTAAATAACAATTTTTATAAAAATAATGCCCTTAAAGGCTATTACCTTTTAGAGCGGAGTGTGCTCGCTCTGTCCTTCTCGGGAGAGGGAGACTTTTATTGTTGCTGCTGCTGTGATTTGGGTAGAGTGATGGCTTATTTATGGTAGTTTTGGGTCACTCCCTCGGGCAGAATGACAACTTATTTGTGGTGGTTTTGGCCTATTTGGTTGGGCGGAATAACGGCTTATTTCGGGTGTTTTCATCCTATTTACTTGGGCAGAGTAACGACTTACTTTATGGTTTTTCGGTTGGGGAAATAAGGTGGATACCTAACTAAAGGGATAGGGATCACTTTAACCGGTTGGATTTGTGTTTAGAGGAGGTTTGGCAGGGTTTCGAGGCTTTGGGGAGATCACTCACTATCTCACTTCGCTCTCTATTTCTTCAGCGTAACGAGGACGCGGAGAGTTTTGCGGATGAATTGCTGTTCTGAAGGTCGACCCCGAGGCTCATATTTATAGTCTGGAGAAAGGATTCATCGGGAATTAAATTTTCTTCTTCGCGCATCAACTGATTGTACAAAACGCCGAAGAGATTGCACTTTACGGCAAATGAACAACACTGTTTGAAGGAAATGGGCGCCACCCACATTAGAAATGGGCGCCACTCCCACATTGAGTGTGGGTGGCACCAGCACTATTCATAAGTTTGGGTGGCACCAGCACTATTCATAAGTTTCCTTTTTGACGTTTTGACCCCTGCATTTCACTCTTTTGCGCATCCTGCTTTGTCCTTTTGCATTTTTGACCCTGTAACTTGACATTTGTTAATGTTTTAACAGGTCTTGATATTTTATGTCATGTCACATACCAGGGGTACGAAATTGGGGTGTCTACACATAGTCAATACCCTCCTCCTGTCTATAGGCTTGGGCTACCAACCTTGCTTTGTTCCTAGTGACATTTTCATCTTCATCCAACTTGTTCCTAAACACCCACTTTGTTCCAATAACTTGTTGATCTGAGGGTCTTGGAATAAGTTCCCATACTCGACATCTTTCAAACTGATTGAGTTCTTCTTGCATGGTCTCAATCCATTGAGGATCCTCTAAAGCTTCATCAACCTTTTTGGGTTCAATGGAGGAGACAAAAGCATGTGAATCAAGAGTTTCATTTCTGGAACTACTTCTTGTTCTTAGACCAGCAAATGGGTCTCCAATGATGTTTGAAACTGGATGATGTTTGGCTTCCCTAATTTCTTTAGGAAGATCTGGAAGAGGTTCATTAGGTAAGGGAGAAAAAGGAATATCAGCTGACTGAAGAATTTCAGTTGGAAGAGTGTCAGCTGACTAGTCAGCTATAACATTATCTGACATATGATTTAGATTGTCAGCTGGTTGGAAATTGTCAGCCTGCTGAAGTTCATTCTGAATATCTAAAGTTTCAGCTGGAATAATTGAAAATGAATGATTGTTTTGAGTTGAACTACCATTGTTTCCTGTCTCAAAAATCTCAAAATTGTCAATAACATCAGGAGTCTTAGCAGATTCAAGTAAATTAAATCCATCAAAAGTGATATGCATAGATTCAACAATTATTTGAGATTTTCGGTTAAAAACTCTATAGGCTTTACTATATTTGGCATAACCAACAAAAATACCTTCATCAGCTTTTTCATCAAATTTATCTCTGTAGTCACCACCATTGTAGTGAATGAAACATTTGCATCCAAAATTTTTAAAGTAAGCAATGTTGGGTGTTCTTCCTCTCCATAATTCATATGAAGTCTTTCCATGAAACTTGTTTATGAGAGATCTGTTTTGAGTGAAACAGGCTATGTTGACAGCTTTTGCCCAAAAATACTTTGGCAGTTTTGCTTCAGCTAGCATTGTTTTACCTACTTCAATTAGTGTCTTGTTCTTCCTTTCAGCTACCCCATTTTGCTGAGGTGTTCTGACTGCTGAAAAGTTGTGATCAATACCATGATCATCACAGTATGTGTCCATGCCAAGGTTCTTGAATTCTGTACCATTATCAGATCTTACACTTGTAATCTCACATTCTTTTTGAGTTTGAAGATTTCTGAACAGGGAAGTGAGAATGCCATAAGTTTCATCCTTGGATTGCATCATTTCTACCCAAGTGTGCCTTGAGTAATCATCCACAAGTACCAGAGTATATCTATTTCCCCCCCAAACCTGAAGTAGTAATGGGACCAAACAAATCCATATGGAGAAGTTCAAGAATTCTTTTGGTTGAAAGACATGGTTTGGGTTTGAAAGAAGCTTTTGTTATTTTTCCTAAAATGTAAGCATCACATTTTTTGTCAGAAGGAAAGTTTATAGATGGCAGACCTTTCACTAAGTCTCCTTTTGAGAGTTTTGAAAGATATTTGATATTTAAATGTGAAAGTCATTTATGCCAAAGCCATGAAGTTTTTGAAGAATTGTTTGTTACCAAACATATTTGAGTATTGTGATTTAAGGCAAGTAAATCAATAGCAAAAACATTTCTTTTTCTAGAACATGTAAGTAAAATTTCATTTGTGATGTTGTTTTTGATAAAACAATGAGTAGAAGAATAAGGACAACTCATACCTTTATCAAAAAATTGTGATATACTTAAGAGATTATGTTTCAAACCTTGTACCAATGAGACATTTTCAATTTTGATAGATCCCCTGATAATGGATCCATAACATATAGTCTTCCCTTTTGAATTGTCTCCAAAGATGACAGAAGGTCCTTTGGCTGAAATAATGTTAGTAAGAAGTTCAGCTGACCCAGTCATGTGTCTTGAGCATCCACTGTCTAATATCCATATGTCAGTTGATTGATCATCTGCCATAAAGCATACCTGAAATATGAATATTTAAATCATGGTACTCTTTATACTTTTGGGTCCAAAGGGTTAGTTTTCTTTAGTAGCCAAACTTGCCTAAAATTAGACATCTTGGCTTTGCCAGTAGGTTTAAATCTGAATAAACATTCATAAGACTGATGACCAAAAGTAGAGCAGATATTACATTTGTGATAACCAGGTTTATCAGTCATTGAAGGTGTATTCTTTGATTCATTTTGGATTAGCTTAGAAGTCTTAGCAGCAACAAAATTGATTGGCTTAAGCTTGTTAGTTGTCTTTCTTCTGATTCCTCTTCTTTTGTCAGTTGGCTGACATTTGTCAGTTGGATGACATTTGTCAGTTGACTGACATTTATCAGCAGTTGTATTAGCTGACAATTTTTTAGGCTTATAGCCAGAAGACTGACAATTGTCATCTTATCCGTTTTGTTAAAGGACTTCTTAAGCTGATTCATGCTTTTGGGATACTGAAAAGGTACACTGTTATAAGCTAATCCCTTATCATTTTTGAGTAGAATCTTAGGTCCACCATTTGACTGTCTGATCTCACAGTTTCCATCATCTTTTGAATATCCAAGACCATGTTGGTCTTTGATCGATGTATTTTATACGTCGATTTTATATGCTTCTATGACTTAAATTATGCTATTTTATGAGGCTTTTGGCTACTGATATATGTTTTCGGTGAGTTTTGTAAGTTTCAGGGTTTTTAGTGAAAATATGCCAAACTCCAGGGTTTTGTGTGCAAATTCCAAGAAGGGCCAAAGAGGAAAAATGAAGAAGAAACGAAGGCTGTCAAAACTGGAGACCTTGCGGACGCAAGGTACCTCAGACCTTGCGACCGCAAGGTGGGCAGTACGGTTGAGAAACAGAAATTCAAGGCCAGACACACTGGAGACCTTGCGGACGCAAGGTACTCAACACCTTGCGACCGCAAGGTGGTCAGAATGCGATATTTTCGTATTTTCACACAGAGATTCGATTGGATTACAACTCCCGAGTATATATTGAAGTCAGATGCCGAGAGCCACATATAGAAAAAACGGCTGGAAGCAGTCTTAGGTAGATTTTAGATAGTTTTTAGATTGTATAACATAGTTAAATTGTGTAATTACAAGTATTGAAGATCAAATCATGTATCCGATCATCTCCATGTGCTGTTCATTGTCTATGATGAACTAAATCATCCATAATCTAGGAGGTGGGAGGTAACTTGTATCGAATTTATGCTTTGATTCTTATATATGTTCATTCAATTCTTGTTGATTGTGGTGTTTATCAATCCCTATATTATTTTGCTTTGAACAAATGAATGTAATCGCAAATAATAAAGGCTTAGAGGTGCGGATAATTGCATGACCAATGTGCATATGTCGTACACTGGCTCACCATCACAATAAATTGGACCTATCGATGCACGGGAGTGATAAGTTAGGACCAAGTTCATACATGATCTAGGTGACAGATAGATCATAAATCTAGGTGACAGCTAGATTAAAGTTCATGTGCTTAGGATATAGAATGGATGAATGTTGCGGGGATGGAGGCTGAACCAATAGTTCAACAGACTATATATATCTTTAGTGAACGAACCCAAGAAATTGAATGACAATTATTATGAATTGAACATAAAAGAGATACAAGTGAAACCCAGAATCCTAGATTGCCACCCACCATAAGATCTTCATATCTGTAATTACTGCTAATTAGTTAAACATTTAAATATAGATAGTATTTAGAATAAAATAAATATAAAAAACCCCTTTAGATTAATAATTTGCTATCAATAAATTGCACTGTTCGTGATCACTTGTCTCTGTGGGTTCGACCCTCGCTTCCAATACTATTCTATAATAGTCTTGTTTACTTGCAAGGAAAAAGATTAAATAAAACATTGATCAGTCTTCATATTTTTTGTTGACTTATGATGGTCTCAACAACAGCTTTTGACTTTGAGTAAGTATCAACAACATTGGTCAATCGAATATTTCTTTCTACAAGGTCATCAATCTGGGCATCTGAGATTTTTGCTTGAATCTCATGTTTTTCATTGATACTTTTAAGTTTTAGCAATTCATTTTGTTGTACTTTATAAAGCTCGTTGATCTTTTGAAGTTCACAGTTTTCATCAGAAATTCTTTTGAAATCACCAGATAAAGAAACATGAATTCTTTTAAGTGTTTCAAACTTGGAATACATTTCTTGCATTTGTTCTAGTATATCATCAACACTTGAGTCAGTAACCTTCTCCTCCTGCCTTTTTGACATATTGCTTATTTTGATGTCAGCAGTCCTTGGAGAAGTTGACTTGACTTTTCTTTCAGGCTGACTTATGATTCTTTGTCCATAAAAACCATTTCCTATTATCTTAACCACAAATTGATCTGGTTTGATGACCTTTGTCAGCTTGGGGTTTTTAATAGGTGAGCAAGGCAGCTCATTATCAGACTCATTTGAGTATTTTGAACTAGGAAAATCATTTTCTGAATCATATATAGCTGATTCTGCAACAAGACACATATTTGCTTCTTGCACAAAATCAGCAGATTCATCTTCAGAATCTGTCTCAATCCATGTTGCAAGATTTTGATCTTCAGCAACCAAACCCTTTTATTTTTCAAAATTTCTAGGAGTTCTTTTATAATATTCATTTTTTGTAAAAGGACAGTTTGAAGCAAAAATGTCCTGGTTTTCTACAGTTGAAACACAACAGATTTTCTTTCTCATCCTTGTCTTCATTTCTTTTGAAGTAAGACTTTTGAAAGTTTGAAGAAGAAGGTCTTTGAGAGCTTGAGAAAGGTTTTTGAAAATTTGAGGAAGTTTTTTGAAAGCATGCAGAAGGTTTTTGGAAGTTTCTTTTAAAAGATTTAAACTTTCTAAATTGTCTAGCAAAAGCTGCAAATTCATCTTTATCAAAGTCATCATTTGACAGAGATGTAGAAGTTTTAGGAGTCTCTTCTTCAGCTTGCAAAGAGATACCTTTAAAGTTTTTATCAATTTCTTGAGTTTTAAGAACCTCCTTTTCATAAATTTGTAGACTTGCAACAAGACTACGTATATGAGTTTTGTTCAAATCTCTTGCTTCCTTTATGGCTGTGACATTTACTTGCCATCTACTTCCCAAGCTACTAAGAAAACACATATTTAAATCTTTCATGCTGTAAACTTTACCAAGAGAAGAGCATCTATTACTTACCTCGAGAAATCTTTCGTAAGCATTCTTCAATGATTCTTTCGGGTCCTTTTTGAAGGCATCAAACTCTTGTATACAGTCATAGAGCTTGTTGTTCTTGGTGTTTTGGTCTCCTTCGACATATTCAACAAGAGCATCCCAAATTTCTTTGGCAGTAACACAGTCATATATTTGTTTGTAGTTTTCATCAGGAACAACACTTGATAGAATGTGTACATCTCTAGCATCTAGTCCGTCAGTAATTTTATCTTCCTCAGTGTGGGTTCCCGGGAAATGTGCTCCCGCGCCCCGCGCGCCCTTGGATAGGGGTGCGCGTCCGTGCGGATACGGTGACATCCACAGTTCTCGTTCCAGCCTCCCTTGTTTAGGGGAGGACGAAATCAAAAGTGCGGGAGGAGTGCTGTCGGGATAGCGCGTTGGAATGCGCCTCGGTTGCCTTTAGTGTATTTTGATCCAATATGGGAGCTTTGGATTTTCTATGTCAAGTTATCCTTTTTTTAGGGGATACCAGGATATAGGAAAACATCACCTTTCCATTCCCATCCTCCCTTGTTTAGGGGAGAACATGAAAGTGCAAAGAAAGATGTTGCAGCGCCCCCACTATGGATTTTATGAAAATAGCCTTATGGTCTATTTCGGATCACTATGAGTGCTTTGGGTTTCTTATGTCAAGTTATCCCTTGTTTAGTGGATACCAGAACATAGGAATACATCACCTTTCCATTCCCATTCTCCTTTTTTTAGGGGAGAACGTGAAAGTGCAAAGAAAGATGTTGCGAGGCCCTCTGGATCCAAAATGTTTTTAGAGTCGCCATTTTTATTTTAAGGCAAAAATAAAGCAAAACCAAAAAAAGAAAACCAGATATGAAGAAAAGGGGTTCGGAGGCTAAGTTACGAGTTGGGAAGGTGCTAGGCACCCAACTCGCCCTTTCGGTCTCAAAACGGTTTTTGGCTAAAGTATGTTTTTTGTTATATTTATTAAACAGATAAATAAAGCATTAACTGCCTACAAATACATCCATTACATCTATATTATTTACGGACTTACAACAATCTCTTTTACAAACAATTACAAATATACTTGGAAATATTTTGCCATTATAACGGCTACATTTAGTATTATTTCCTAACAAAATCCGGGCAACATAACTGCTTATATATTTACATTGGTCCGGATTGGAAATAATACTCTTACAAATAAAGACTTTAATGAATAGATAAAGCAAATAATTACAAATACATCTGAAAACATTTGGCCATAATAACGGCTACATCTAGTACTATTTCCTAATTAAATCCGGGCAGCACAATTGCTTATATGGCTACATTGGGTCGGACTGGAAATAATACTTTTACAAACAAATGTAAGACTTTAAAAGTAAAAACTTACAGACAGCCTAGGGTGTGCTCGCTCTGTCCCTCGGGGAGAGAGAGTTTTTTTTGTTGTTGTTGTTGAAGTTGTGTGTTGTGTGTTGTGTGAATTTGGGCAGCGTGACTGCTCTGAAAGTTACTTTTCGACCTCGGGATCGGGGCAGGGTAACTGTTTGTGTTTGGTTGTTTGTTGGCTTGAGGTTGGCTGAAATCAGGCAGAGTAACGGCTTATTTCTGGCTGATTTGGCCTTTTAAATCGGGCAGAGCAACAGCTCTTTCCACGATTTTTGGACCGGGGAAAAAGGGTGGATACCTAGCTGGGGGGCTAAGGTACACTTCTATCGGTTGGTTTTGTGTTTGGAGGAAGTTTGGCAGAGTTTCGAGGCTTTTGAGGTGATCTCTCACTATCTCACACCGCTCTCTAATTCTCCAGCGTAACGTTAACGCGGAGAAGCTTTACGCAGGAAGGAGTGCTGAAAATGATCGACTGAAACCTCTATTTTATAGGCTGAATCAGGGACATCAGAGGAATTAAAATTCCTTCTCTGCGCATCAACCGGGTGTACAGCGCGCTGGATTTGTTGCATTTTACGGCAAATTTTTGGATGAACAGTGTACAAAGAATGAATTTGGGCGCCATCTTCATCAATTTTGGGCGCCATGCCCAATTCTTTTAGTAGCCACGCCCATTTCCTTCTTCATGCATCAAACAAGTGTACACCGTGCTCCGAGAGTTGTGAAGTGCGGCAACAAACTTGATGAACAGTGGCATGGAAGCAAATTTGGGCGCCATGCCCATTAGTTTTGGGCGCCATGCCCAATTTGATGGGTAGCCACGCCCACTATTTAAACTTAGCCATTTTTTAGCATTCTGGTCCCTGCAATTCGTCCTTTTGCGCATCCTGTTTTGTCCTTTTGCATTTTTGACCCTGTAACTTGACATTTGTTAATGTTTTAACAGGTCTTGATATTTTATGTCATATCACATACCAGGGGTACGAAATTGGGGTGTCTACACTCAGTTCATTCTGATTGAGACCTGAGGACATATTCTTCGATAGCAGGAGCAAGAGGATTTATGGTATCATTATCTGCAGTAGAAGATTTACCAACTTTAGTATTAATTTTCATTGGTTGCATAGGACCACCTCTTACACATTCCATTAATCGTTTATCTATATTGTTCATATATCTTGTGATTCTTTCTTTCCAAATATCAAAGTGATCTTCATCAAAATAGGTACTTGAGTAACATTGTTTGATTGAAAAGCTTTTAAGGTTGCCATGATCAAGCTTTCAAGTTGTTAAACTTGGAAATATAATAATTTTTCGAAAAAGTTAAGCTCTGATACCAATTGTAAGTCCAGTTGGCAACTGACAAGGCTAGAGGGGGGTGAATAGCCTTTTAAAAAACTTTGAGGGTTGATTTTAAAAAATTTAAAAGTTTGCAGCGGAAAATGGAATTTTGTCAGTCAGCTGGCTGATGAAATAAAGAGAATGAAGCTGAAGAAGATTGGTCAGCTGGCTGACTGATAACTGTATTTTATACGCAGTTATTGGGTATTATTCCGGCTTAAATTATGCTATTTCTCGAGGTTTTTGTTGTCTAATATGTGTTTTAGTGTTGTTTTATAGTTTCAGGGACTTTTGGAATAATTGTGCAAAATATAGGCACTTTTTGCTGAATTGAAGAACTTTAGGGACCAAACTGCAAAAGCTGAAAACTTGAAGTGCAAAAGTTGAAAATTCAGAATTTCCAGCAAAATTTCAGCCGCCCACTTTATGTGTTCTAATTACCTTGGGAAACGTGAAAGTCCTAGTTTAATTCTTTTTAGTGTTTTAATTATATTGAATCTCCTTTTCCTCCTTGTTGTAGGATTAATTAGGTATAAATAGACCCCTTTAGTTAGGAAAAAAGGGGAGAGAAGTTCTGTATTATTTTTCTTTGTCTATGAAGAAAGATTCTCCAAGAATGGTTCAAGGTTTTGTATTTTCAATTATGGAGAGCTAACTCCATAATCTAGGAATTGAGGTAACTTGTATCGAATCTATTGATTTATATTAATTCTTAATAATTTAATTCTTGTTGATTGTGATGTTTATCAATCCCTCTATTATTTCGCTTTGAACAAATGAATGTAATTGCAAATAATAAAGGCCTAGAGGTGCGGATAACTGCATGACCAATGTGCATATGTCGTATACTGGCTCACCATCACAATAAATTGGACCTATCGATGCACGAGAGTGATAAGTTAGGGTCAGGTTCATACATGATCTAGGTGACAGATAGATCATAATCTAGGTGACAGATAGATTACATGTTCTTGTGCTTAGGATATAGAATGGATGAATTCTGCGAGGATGGAGGCTGAACCAATTGTTCAACAGACTATATCTATCTTTAGTGAACGAACCCAAGAAATTGAATGATAATTATTTTGAATTAAACAATAGGATAGATGCAAGTGAATCCTAATTCCTAGTCAATTTACAAATCTTTGATTTATCTCATATTTATATGTTTTATTAGTTAGATTATTTTATTGCTTTCTAGTTAATTTAAATTATAAAAACCAAAAACCCCATTAGTTATTAATTGCTTTATTTTAATAGATTAGTTAAATTTACTATAATCAAATCCAAATCTCTGTGGTTCGACCCTTGCTTCCAATACTATTCTATAATAGTCTTGTCCACTTGCAAGGAAAAAGATTAAATAAAACATCGATCACTGACACAATAGTGTTAGAAAATTTATGTTTGAAAAATAGATCACTGAGTATAAAGAATGAACTGAAGAACAATTTATCAAAACAGATAATTAAACAATTAAAGTAGGAAACTGGCTGACACTTAAGTAGATCAAGACTTCTTAAGTGTTAGATTAGTTTTGTAAGAGCTGATGAAATAACTGACAAGATAATTGAAGTGGTTCACAGCAAAACTGCTACATTCACTACCAAGTTGGTCAAACTTGGATTTTTGAAATGCACTAATTTTATTAAAAATATAATTGATCTCTAATGGATCAGTGTACAACAAAAGACCAGTGTTTATGGAGAATGATTGAAAAACAATGAAATTCGTGAGACAAACTGACTGATTTATAAAGAATATAAAATGAATTACTCAGTGTTTGTCTAAACAATAACTAGAAGAAAATATTCAAAGAAGAGTATCTAGCTAAAGTTTTTCAAGAAGACTAAGGCGGATAAAATTTCAGTTAGGAGTAAAAATGCTTCAGACTACAATTGGTCTTCAAATGATTCCTGAGGGAATTTATAGATGTTCTTGAAGAGTAACCCGTTAGAAACACATTTGAATTTGAAAATGTATTGAGCTATCCAAACGTATCTTCTCACAAGATCACAGAGATCCTGTTAGATAGATAATATTCAGAGTATTTATCAAAACACAAAATGAGAAAATGTCAGTATAAGAGAATGCTAAATTAAATGAGGTAAATAAGCTGACACTCTAAAACTGTGGTCTGATAAGAGTAACTGACGAAAATAATACATCAAGCTTACCAAAATATTATGGCAACTTATAAGTTCTTGACTGACAAAAAGTAGAATGTTTTGAAACAAATTTAATTTAAGTCAAGATTCAACAAGTATCGTAGTCATTTTGTCACCAAAAATAACTTTTTTCAATTAAATATAAAAAATTATGTATTTTAGCGATTAAAAGTTTAATAAAATGAACCGACCGCAATTTTTTTTCTACTTTTAAGTCAAGCTCCCCAATCATGTCCAATTGATAGACAATTATGTACAATTTAACAAGAGATTCCAATTCTTTTCTCAATTTTTGCATGGATTGGCTATAACAATTAATAGTACTACTCGCTTGATCCCAAATTATTGTTATATTTAATCCTGAGCTGCTTGGCCCAATAGGCCCAAGCTATGAGCCACGTGTCAGACGTACTTGTTCCGAGCAAGCGAGTAGAAGTGTTAAGCGAGCAACCGGGCAAGGCCTTAATCCTCGAGCAGGCTGGCTACTTATGAGATGGGGGCTCGGCTAAGTGGGCAAAAGCGATAAGCGAGCATCAATGCTCGTCTTCGTCAGTAAAAGCTATTAACAGTTGAGGACTTTCATGTCCGGTAAAGAATAAGGTGACAGTTGAGGGTGGTTACACCCGAGCAACAATCCTGACCAGAGGCCATGACCGTTTGCAAGGGAGTTAATGCTAATCATGGGCAGTTAATGCCAATCGTGGGCGGTTAATGCCAATCAGGGGCGGTTAATGCTAATCATGGGCAGTTATTCATGATTATGGGCAGTTATGCCTCCGGCACATATAAAAGCTTGGCAAAATTTGGAGGGAGGTAGGCGCAATCTGATTCTCTAGCTAAAACTCTGTCAAATTATTTACTCAATTGCTTATTCGAGTACTGATTCACACGCCGGAGGGCCTTTGCAGGGAGTGCCCCTGCCTAGTTTATGTTTGCTTATTGGCATTGCAGAGTTAGGCTGTGAGGATTCAAGAACACGTTGAAAGCCAGGTGTTTGGATTGGGCTTATCCAGTGGGTCCAGATTATCTTGGACGCATCACCAGATTATCTTGGACGCATCAGTTGGTTCCATTGCCGGGAAAAAGTTTTTGCGGCATTAAAGTTCAGTTAGATATTCTCTGTTTTTCGAGGTTTCATCCATGGCGGAGAACGGAGTTAATGGTGGTAGTGGCAGTCGTAGAGAGGAGGTACATCAGAATCCCAGTCACAATCAGGCTGCTGGGAATAATGTCCCTCCGCCCCATGATGCGCGCCACCAGCTCAATCAAAGGCGTGGTGTTGATTCATTGGCCAGAAGTGCTGAAGCCGCAGTGGGGTTAGCCCATGAATTCCGGGAAGAGGCTTTGCGTCAGAGGGCCATCTACCTGGGTCAGATGCATCAACTCAACCTGCAATTGATTGCTATGGGCAAGCCGCCATTGCCCATCGAGGTAGATCCGTTACCAGCCTTGACGGTTCCTAGTCAGGGGGCAGGTGTTTCTCGCACAGGAGGTAATCCGGTGAACCCTCTGATTGTTTATTCTCAACCACAAGCACAAGGCTCTAAACAGCGCGAGAAGCCAGAAGGAAGCAAGGCTAGCCATCGGGTCGTACCAAGTGTCCACTCAAGGCTGGGACCGCGAGTTGTCGAGGATTCGGCTCAGTCACATCGTCGCCGACGTTCGCCTTCTCCACAAAGATCACATGCTCGCCGATTCCGTTCACCTTCACCGCGGCGATCACGTGCATATAGTCGCCATTCGCGATCACCAAGGGGTTCTTATGTTCGAAGGTGTAGAACTCCCTCTCCTAGACGGTCTCATCAATCAGCTGCACCTATTGCACAGCCGGGGCACCTCGTGACAGTGGCGCAGTCGGGGGCTCGCAAGCCGTCATGCGCATGGTACCCCCACGTGCCCTCCTATACCGTGGTACGCCCTTGGGGGTGGTTTGCCTGCAACCATTAACATGCAAGATTTCGAAGAGTTGAAGCGCTGGATGGAGGCCTGGGAACAAGGCAAAGCTCTGGATGGGAATTTCTTGGGCACATCTGCCAGTCCGTTGGCACCATGGATCGAGAATGCTCCGCCAGCGCAAGGGTTGATATTCCCCAACATTAAAGAATATACGGGCAAGACCAAAGCCAGGGACTGGTTGATGTCTTTTGAGTCCCAAATTGGCTTAGTAACTTCAGATGAAGCGTTGAAGATTAGGGCCTTTGTTGGTGCCTTGCAAGGAAAAGCTCTGGCTTGGATGGGAGCGTTGCCACGACGCTCAATCAACAATTGGGCAGATTTGCGAGCAAAATTCTTAGCCGATTTTGGGACGGCTGGTTCGTTGGCAAAGACAAGGGCCGACTTGTCTAAGGTTAGACAAGGCGCACATGAGTCAATGGCGAGCTACCTAGAAAGGTTTACCAAGGTATTGGAGCAAGTTCCTGGTCTGACCGAGCAAGAGGTGACACTATGTTTTGAGACTGGCTTGCTCGAATGTGAAGGTGGTTTGCGATCAGAATTAAGTATGCGTGAACCAAAGACACAGGCAGAGATGCTCATGCGAGCACAAAAATGGTGTGCCGTGGGAGACGGCAAAGAAGGAGAAGAAAAAGGAGAGTAGCGAAGCTGCGGGGAGTGCTAAGGGAAACGGTCAGGCTAGAAATGGAGGCTACAATAAAAGCAAGTCTCGGTATGATCGATCGAAGGAGTTTCTTTGTGAATCAGACTTGACCCCGCTCAACACGATGCGCGAGGACATTATGTACGAGATAAGGAACGAGCTTCCTAATCCTCCTCGAATGAATCCAGCTACTGCTGGTGAGAGGGATCAGACGAAGAGGTGTGCCTATCATGATAATTATGGGCATACCACAAAAGAATGCTGGCCATTGAAGAAGGTCATTCAGAAGTTGATCAACGAGGGGCGGTTAGATCGTTTCAAACGAGATGCAGGCAATAGAGGGAATGCTCCTAGGCGAGAAGCCCCACCGATCAGGGGGGTAATCAATGTTATAATGGATGAGGAGCTCACTCCGACACAGCTTGGCAAGCAAATCTACTCCTTGTCAAAAGTGGTGGATCGACCAACAACTTTACAGGATGGAGAGCAGGCCATGCAGTTTACTCGCAGCGAGTTGGCGAGTAATGTTGCAGGCGAGCAATCGTTGATTGTCTCAGCGTTGGTTGATGGTTGGGTTGTGCACAGAATCCTGGTGGATACCGGAGCATGTCAGGATGTGATGTATTACTCGTGTTTCCAGGGTTTGGAGTTGAGTGATGATCGCTTGAAGCCGTATGCTGGGGCTTTAGAGGGTTTTACAAATCATAAGGTCCCTAAGGCAGGGCACCGCCGAGCCGAAGTATTTATCGGTGAGGACTCGTAACTGGCCAAAAGATTACCTTCATGGTAATCGACTTGAAATCTCCTTACAACATTATCTTGGGCGTACCGAGCATGGCCAAGTTTCATAATGGTAGCTCCATCCCACATCAGAGAGCCAAATTTTATACAGATCAAGGAGTGGGAGTATTATGAGCCAACGCGCTGCTCGAATATGTTAGAGATATGCAGAGAAAGAAGCGTGTTGACCTTGGAGGATGGCGAGCGAAGGTTACTATCGCACCAAGGAAACTTCTCATGTGTGATCAGGACCATCGCTGGTAGCGATGGTACAGAGGATTTGGAAATGAAAGCAAGTTCCAGGCGTCGATATTGAAGCCGGGGAGCAAGGTCAAAATGAAGAGGATACAAAGAATGGTTGTTGCTCGAATGATATTGAGGTGGTTCCATCTTTGCCGCCGCAAGCTGCTAGCCGCCGCCGCACAAGTCGAGCAAGAAGAAGCCGAGGAAGGTGTTAGCATTTCCCTTGCCGACATTGACGCCTGGGATTTAAGGAGCCTAATGAGGTCGTTGACCTTATGGATGAATTCGCCCGCCATACAGGAGCCGATGAGGTTATGGAGGTAGATCACCTTGATAAAGTTGAGGATCGAAATGGTAGGATGAAAAGTGGAGTGTGACACGCCTCCAAATGCGAGACGAGCTGAAGCTTACTTAGCCAAGACGAGCTTGAAGAGTAGTCATCAATTCAAATTATCCCAGCGTAAGATCAAGATTGGTCGAGCTGACTGCAGAGGCAAGAGAGAGCTTAATTGCTAAACCGCAAGACGCCTCGATTTGCGCTGGCGCCCGTGAGGACATGCAGGTGAGCGAGGGTCAAGCTTTGATCGCTTGAATGTTGATCCAGCCTACCGCCAATTCAAAGAATAATTCCCCGGCTTTACTCGGAGAAAAGGATCAAAGCGATCGTGAGAGAATCGAGAAGTTACTCAAAGCATATTATTGAAGAGATACATTATCCAACTTGGTTGGCTAATGTGGTTATGTGAAGAAGTCAAACGGCAAGTGGCGGATGTGTGTCGATTTCACTGATTTGAATAAGGCTTGTCCGGGATTGTTATCTCTCCCGAGAATTGACAAGTTGGTCGACGCCATTGCGGTTCGAGCCTCACTTATAGATGCTTACTCCTATCATCAAGTGAAGATGGTCAACAAGATAAGGCCTTAACAACTTCCGAGCAAATAGGGGGTCAGATTGTTATAAGATGATGCCTTTGGTTTGAA
>CM028384.1:18242264-18305103 GCA_013146195.2 Codonopsis lanceolata | reverse complement strand
GGTGCAGCCGGCTTGCCTCAATGCAAAATGCTCGAGGGGGAGGGTAATCTACTCAACCACGAGATATGTTCGAGCGAGAGGATAATATAGAGCTCGACCACAAGATGTTTGAACGGGAAGGTAATCTACTCAACCGCGAGATATGCTCGAGCGGGAGGATAATATCGACCGCGAGATGCTTGAGCGAGAGGGTAATCTACATCGATGTAGTGAGGGTCTTCAAGAAATCCAACAACCACAACGTGGTGAGGTCTTAAAGGAGCCGAGCAACCTCAATATGGTGAGGGTCTTCAAGAAGCCGAGCAACACGTAAATAATATTTGTATTATCTCAGTATTTTATTTTAATTGTCATTTTAATTTTTAAGATTACATCGCATTTATTCCAACAAGCGAGCAATTTAAGCTATCGAAAATTTCATCCATGGTAAATTCCGATAACATTTTAATCCTACCCAATAACCACAATAGTGGAATCACTGTGCCCACCCCGCTTTTCGACAACGCAACTCAAGGGAGCACCCACTCGCCTTCATCCTTGGTGAATTACGATGTCTTCGCCGATTTACAATCTCAAAAAATTAGATCTCAGAATGTAATAATTTTCGTGTCTATCACTGGATCTGTAAACCCAAATAAAAAATTATCGCCAATTGGGAAGGAATTTTTTTTGTTTTTAGATCTTTAAGATCTGGAAGCTATCATGCAAATTTTCCAAAAAATATTGAAGAAATTTTGAGGATCTTCATGTACTGGGCAAAAATTGGGGAGGAAAATTTGGAAGGAATTTTCCAGAAAGAAGGCGTGCGGCAGAGAAGATGAAGGGATGAATTGTAATTTGCAATTGCTCCCGCTGTTAAACCCAAAATTCAGATTAATTTATTTGGTCCCTGTACTTTTTTGTGAGTGGGGATAAAATTACTATTTTACCTTGAGTCAATGCCACAAAACTAACGAAATTGGACGGAAAGACCATTTGTGTCAAAAGGTTTCGTACAAGTATCAATAAGGTTAGGTTTTTTAAAAGGACAAATTTGGAAAAAAGGTGTAAAATACATAAACTATTTGGGTAATTCGCCTTGTTACTAATACTACTCCTTAGCACGTAATAAGCATGTACTTCCTCCGTTCCGGATAAATGTTCTTACTTTCTATTTTGGGATGTTTCAACTAATGTTTCTAAAGAATTTTGTTATACAAATTTTATATAATTCTTCCTAATATATCCCTTCATTTTATATTATCATTATTGCACATCCTAGAGAAAGAATTAGTGTAATGGGTACATGGAGAGAGAGGATGTGTGTAATGGATAATATTGTCACAACATATTTTACAATTCATGATTAATTATATTTCTTAATCTTTGTGTTTTGTCTACTAGAAACATTTATCCGGAACGGAGGGAGTAACATATAATTTATTCTTTTTTATTTATGGTTTAGTGTACCATAAAAATTTTGCTTTATGGTACAACCAAAGTTTTGCCCACTTTGAGCATGGTTAACAGAAAAAAAAAAAAAAAACCTCAAATCAAACACAACTCATTAAAAACTAATAAAATAATCCATTTGATACTCATTTGATTCAAAACTAACAAATTCCTTCAAGCCATTAATCCAATACCTTTTATACCCACTACTTTATCTCAAACAACTTTACATACCCGTTTATATACATTAATTTAATATCTCTTTCAATTTATATTAAAAATTAATAATAATATTGCATAAATTATTAAATCTGAAATAATTAATTATATATAATTATAATAATATATTTTTTTGTAATTCGAAATTATTAATTATAATCATATTAAACTTGAAATAACTACAATAATTCGATATTTTTTATAATATAATAATATTAAATTCGAATTATAATTTATTTATTATAATTCGAATAATATTTAAATTAATATTCATTGATAAATTAAAAATAACTACAATAATTTGAAAATTAAATAGAAATACAACGATTCACATGGAAAATCCAACAATAATACAACAACTGTAATGCAAATTATGGAAATACAATGACAAATAAATAATCACATCCATATTTGAAAATACAATAATAATATAAGCGATGATTATTCAAACACCAACTTACTGATTACCAAAAAGCCTCCAAATATTTTCAATCAAATCATATAGCAGACTGCGATGTGATGCTTTATCTCAAACGGTACACCATCGTTTAAGATATCATCCGCGCTGGAATACGCTTGTTAAAATATTGTTATGCTAAACTACCATCGTAATGTCAATATGATCGTAGTCGGAAACATTTGGCAAACGTGAGTAAGTATCACGTTTATCTTCGACGATCATATTATGTAATATGATACAAGCCTTCATTGTAGGACCCCGAACCTTCGTGTGTTTGACTTCTTTGTTTTACGTGTTGAATGGCCGTAACATTTCTCGCTTGGCTTGTTGTTAGAGCTTTGGTAGGTGTCGGTAGGCTATCTAGAGTCCAATACCATACTTTATTTTCCATAGCCTTTTACTTGTTATTGTAACAAGTCGTAACTCGACGATAGTTGGAACACGACTTGTTTGAGAATTTACTTGCGTAGTTTGTTCCCGTGACCTCAGTTATACCCAAGGTCTTCGCGTTATTCTCACGAGTGTTCTTATTCGTGTTAAGCCCTTGTGAGACTAGTTCCTTAAGTCTAATTGTGCTTTGGATACTACATGCATCACATTCGTCTTTATCGTGTTGTGTAAACCAAACCTTGAGTATGTCGGGTCTATCAGAGTTTCGTTACTCTAAGATTCTTGTTTGAATTCGTAAAAGTATCCTAGTCCATACCCTAGACCATTAACGTGATTATAATCAAGTGTTGGTACTGGTTCGATCATCGGTTTGATCGTTGAAAAGTTATTCCATGATCTCGGCTTTTGTTCGCGTTGTTTTCGAACGTCGTTTTGACAAGCTTCGGACTTGTTTTGAGTGAGGAATCATCGTACATTGTTAGGTGATAGATGTGTTTTATACGCATCTATGAGGTACTTATTCAGCTTAGAAATAATGATTCTAGACTTTTGGCTACTAATATGTGTTTTGGAGCTTATTTGTGAGTTTCAGAGTTTTAGATGAATTTATGGAATTTTTAAAGGTTTTAAGCGAAGAATTGAAGAAGGGTGCAAAGTGCAAAGGTTGAATAGAAGAAGGATCAGAAGTACAGAAATCATTGCAGCCACATTGCATAAGGACCTTGTCCCCGGAAGGTCCACAGAAACACACCTCGGAGGAATCAAGACCCTTGCAGCCGCATGCCTCTAGCACTTTGCGACCGCAAGGTATGCCGACTTTCAAAGAATGGAATTTCAGTCCAATTCTATTTCTTGCCCTGTAAACTCTAGTATAAATACAAACCTTGTAGCCCTAAGTTAGAGGTCCAAATTTATCTTGTAAATTAGCATTATTAAACCGTTTTTATTAGTTCTAATCATAGTAGATGAAGATCACTCATGCTTTCATTCATTCAATTGATTAGGTCATCATGGATGATGAACTAACCGCTCATATCTAGGAATTAGAGGTAACTTGTATCGAATCTTTTGCTCTACATTAATTTATTATTCAATCAAGTCTTGTTGATCGCAGAATTTATCAATCTCTTTGCTATTTAGCTTTTTCCTATTAATGGTATCGCAATAGTTTAAAGACCTAGGGGTGTGAATAACTGCATGATCGAGTGTATAAGTCGTACACTGGCCCACCTTTGTGATAAATTAAACATATCGATTCACGAGAGTGATAAGTTAAGTTTAGGTTCATAAGTTCTTGTTCTTCAGGTATATCCTTGGTTGAATTATTGGATGAAGACTGAAACATAATCCAACTTAGTGACAATAAGTTTGCAATTCGTTGATCAATAGCATACCACTCTTTGCCTTTGTGAATGAACCCAAGACATAGTAATTGATACATTAGACAAAAGAACATTAGAGTAGATATAAGTGAATCCTAACTCCTAGATTTCACTCCATCATCAGATCTTCAACAAACTTTGTTTGCTGCTGTTAAGGAACTGCTTCCTTATATTACTTAATTACTAGTAGAATAAATTAGTTTAGTTAATTCGTCATAATTAATCAAACAACCCCCCTAGTTATAATTGTTACTTGATTACTTGCTTAAATTGCTTCTTGTCTCGGTGGTTCGACCTTTGCTTTCCGTTCACTATACTCTATATTGATTCGTACACTTGCGAGGTAAAAAAATAAGACACATTATTAGGGGTTGAGTTGGGGACCCTTTGGACTTGATTTCAAGCCATTTTCTCCTTCCCAGACAAGGCGATCGATCGCCTAGTAGATGGACCAGGTGACCACCCATTTTCCAGAACAATTGTAAAGTGTAAATTCGCAACAGAAAAGTATTAGGGGTAAATCGAAAAATTTGTATGAAGTACAAAATAATAAAGGTAAATCTTCTAAAATAGATGCATTGATAGCACAAGTAGAATCTTTGACATTTCAACTAGCCAATTCAAACAAATCCCAAGTGAATGAAGTATGTACTATTTGTGGATTAAATAATCATGCTACTAATTATTGCCCATCTAGTACTCCATACCCTAAACAAGTTAATGCTCTGAATTAATATCCTTCAAGACAAAGGAACGGGATGGAGAAATCATCCAAATTTTTCTTGGGGAGGAATCATCCAAATTTGTTTTGGGGAGGAAACAAACCATTGCAACCACAACAATTCCCACAGCAAGGACAACTTCAGATTAAAGGAGAGCAAGTGGACATTGCAGTAATAAAAAAGTACATTGAGAAGAGTGATTCACATGATACATGTATGAAGCAAGTGACGCTGCAATTGGGACAGTTGCCAGATGAAATAGTTTGATTAAAAGGAAGAGAAGAAGGGAAGTTCCCTAGTAAGAATGAGCAAGCGAAATCTATTACTACTCTGCGTAGTGGTAAAGTCATAGGTGAAGAGGTAAGTATTCCTTCTTCTCCTTCTAATATTCATGTTGAGACAAATGATACGAGTAGAGAAACACAAGATTTAGATTCAAAACAAAAAGAGGCTGAACCTCTTGAAAAATCGTATGTTGAACTTCCACCATATGTTCCTCTTGTTCTGTTTCCTGGTAGATTAATGAGAAATAAAATGGATAAACAACTTTCGAAAATTTATAATATGCTTTCAAAAGTAAATATAAATCTTCTTTTGCTAAATGTTATTACAAATATTCTGTCGTATGCTAAGTTTTTCAAAGATTTACACACTAAAAAGCATAAGTTTGAAAAGAATGAAAAGATAATTGTTTTTGAAAATATGAATATAGTTTTACAACTTGAACTTCCACCTAAATTGAAAGACCCTGGTAGTTTTAACGTACATATTTCTATGGGTAAGTTGAAAAAAATGAGAGCTATGCTAGATTTAGGTGTCAGTATAAATTTAATGCCTCACTCAGTATACAAACACTTAGGTTTGGGGCAATTAAAACCCACAACTATGTCCTTACAATTGACTGACCGTTCGGTTAAACATCCTTTAGGAATAGTTGAATGATTTGTAACTATAGAATTGCAACACCAAACACATGAGGAATTTAATTATATCTATTCCTGGTTCCAGAATATTAATGTACAACCTCCTTAAGAACATGCGAATCCTCGACCATAACCACCTGCCAGTGCATAAGCTGATAAGTTTAGTGATAATGTTGATTATGTGAACATGACCCTTGGCTATCACATTACAGAACTCCAACCTCATCAGTTGAGGTTATATAAATCACAGCGAAACACTTCAGCTGGAACTGACATTCTTTTAGCATTGAACCATGCTCTGAATAAAGAAGAATTCTTGAATGGAGAATAACTAGTTCTAGGGTTGTAAATCGGAACCATGGAACCGAACCGAACCAAACCAAACCAGTCGGCTTTGTTTGATTTTGGTCGTAGACGATTCAGTTTCGGTTTCAAAAATTGAAAAACCACACGGTTCGATTCACGGTTTTAGGTATCGAACCAAACCAACCTATATATTTTTATTTATTTATTATATTATATATATTATATTACATTTATTAACTATTTTAACCTTTGATTTATTCATATATATATATATATAGACGCATACTAAACCAAACAAAATCTTGATTGTTAGAGAACTATTATTTTTTCCATTGTTTGTGTTTATTTTAGAATTTGTGTTGTTTTATTTTTGATAATTTGTTGTTAGTAGGTTATTTCCTAATTTTGATGTTAATTCAAAATTAAAAATTTATTTTTATTGTTATTTTTAATGTTGGTTAATTTCATTAAAAATAAATTATATAAACCACAAAACCGAACCAAATCAAACAAAACCAAGTGGTTCGGTTCGGTTCGGTTCCAAGTCTTACTCGGTTCGATTCGGCTTGAGATTTTTAGAACCACTAGCAGGCAGTTCGATTTGTAATTTTGATATAAACCAAACAAAACCGAACCACTTACACCCCTAAAATTTTCACGTCCAAGAAAGGGGGACTTGAGAAGATCTACTTCTTTTCCAACGGATCACAAAGAACGGTCCCTAAATTCTCATCCTCAACAATCAAGGCTATTTCTTTCACATTGCACACAAATTCACCACTCACCCTGCTTTGATCTTGATCAATCCACGAGCATCTGAATCCCATCTCCATCTGAGAACACTTGACCAATCTACTTGATAGTTCACATGTCATTAAAAATCCATAGTGCTCTGCTCTTGTTAAACATCTAAATATCATACCAATTGCTAGCACATATGAGAATCCTTAACTTCTTTAGTAGGCCCGGTTCTTTTTGTTTGACAGACTACAACAATAACATGACCATTTCTTCTCACGGTTGTAGGCCAAGTGGCGCAATATTGTAGCACCAAACCCCAACTATCTATAAGAGAATATAATATATTTGTAATATATTATATTTATAGTTAGTTTATACTTCCCTAATCCCTTTGTATTTAGTTTTCCTAATACCTTTTGTATTTACTCTAGGTTAAACTTGTGTACCAAGTATTTTACTCCTATATTAATATTCAACATACCAATGAAAAAACTATGTCATTATTCCTAAACTTTATTATTTCCTACATGGTATCATAATCTCGCTCTTAAAACCTAAAACCACCACCATATTCTGCAACCCTAAAACTTCTTCCCACCATAGCCGCCGCCAACCAAGATCTGACCACCAACCCCACGTTCAGATCAAGTCGATTCCCCTTTAGCACCTATTACCACCAACCTTCTGCCTCTCTATAAACCTGCCCACCAAAGCCGCTACCAACGCCACCCCTCCCTTACCTTGGCAACCTCCTAACCGTAAACCACCAACCTTCAACCTCCTTATACCTTCCTCCCACCAAAGCCGCTGTCAACCCAGATCTGACCACCAAACCAAAGTTCAGATCCGAAAACTCTCCACAGCCAAGCCGGTTTCCCCCCCTTGAGCAACTAAAGGACACCTCAGCTAACCAAGGTCTGACCAACTCGCTGATGTCCTTCCTCAGCCGTTGTCTACCAACCTTCTGCTACCCTAATCCTCCTTCCACCACATCAACCCAAAGACTCCTCGGCAAACCCAACTATGATCAGCTCGCCGACGCCTTCCCTGACCCAGCTTACTCCTTAAGCAAATCCAGATTCCTTGGCAAACCCAGCTCACCCTCCTTGGGAGGCAAGCTCACCAACGCTCTCCCTTACCCAACATGCTCCTTAAGCAAATCCAGTTTCCTTGGCAAACCCAACTCGCCCTCCTCGGAAGGCATGCTTGCCAACGCCCTCCCTCCATAGCTTGCCGACGTCCCTCTCTCACCATACGCCCTCCTTCAACCCGTTCTTCAACATGCTCGATCCTCGAGCAATTTCGGCATCCTCGGCAAACCCAGCTTAACCAATTCGCCGACGTCCTCCCTCAACCCACTCGCTCCTCGAGCCACTTATGGTTTCCTCGGCAAACCCTTCTTTAACCAGCTCGTCGAGGCCCTCCCTCAACCAACTCGCTTCTCGAGCAACTCCACGCTCCTCGACAAACCCGGCTCTCACCAGCTCGCCGACATCCTCCCTCCATTGTTGCCTCTTGTGCATCCCAAGGATTCCTCGGCAAACCCACCTCTAACCAGCTCGCTCCTTGAGCACCACAAGGACTAAGACTCCTTGACCAAACCCAACTTTTACCAGCTCGCCGAAGACTCCTCCCTCAATAGCTCGCTCCTCGAGCACCACAAGGACTAGGACTCCTCGGCCAAACCCAGCTCTCTTGCCAGATCACCGAAGACTCCTACCTCTGCTCGCTCCTTGAGCACCACAAGGACTAGGACTTCTCGGCCACACCCAGCTCTCACCAGCTCGCCGAAGACTCCTCCCTGAACTGCTTGCTCCACGAGCACCAGAAGGAAACCTTGGCTACACCCAACTCTCACCAGCTCTCCGAAGACCCCTTGTTTACCAGCTCACTCATCGAGCAAACCATGTGTCCTCGACACACCAGGCTCTCCCTAGCTTGCCGAAGACTCCTTGTTCACCAGCTCGCTCCTCGAGCAAACCTTGTCCTTGGCAAACCAGGCTCTCACTAACTCCCCAAAGACCCCTCATTCACCAGCTCGCTCATCAAGCAATCCATGTCTCCTCGACACACCAGGCTCTCCCCAGCTCGCCGAAGACCCCTTGTTCACCAGCTTGCTTCTCGAGCAAACCTTGTCCTTGGCAAACCAAGCTCTCACCAGCTCGCCAAAGACCTCTCGTTCACCAGCTCGTCGACCACTCCCTCACATTGTCAACTCACGCGCTCTGAGCATCTTCTTCTCAAAATTGGTCTCTCCTAATGGTGATCCATCTTGCGGGATCATATAAGAGAATATAATATATTTGTAATATATTATATTTATAGTTAGTTTATACTTTCCTAATCCCTTTGTATTTATATTTCCTAATCCCTTTTGTATGTAGGTTTCCTAATCCTTTTTGTATTTTGACTCTCTAGGTTAAACTTGCGTAGCAAGTATTGTACTCATATATATATGTTCAACATATCAATGGAAACGCTATGTCATTATTTCTAAACTTTATTATTTTCTACACAATCTTATTAAAATTTCAACAAAACCATTCCTCTTTTTAAATATGTAACCCCTCCAAGCACACAAATGATCTGTCCTTCCCAGGTCATGTTTGATACACATCGATACTGGTCACACCTTCAAACTTTATACCTAGTTCTTAGTTATATTTATTTTCCTATTTTTTTCTGCAAACATTTCTCATCCAAAAGCTTCTGAATATCACACACACACACGAGATTTTAGCTCTACATAATAGGTGCTCCTCTTAAGTCTACATTCACCACCCTTTAAAGTTTTCTAGGTTCCATGCTACTAGGATAGTTCAATTAGCCCATCCTTGCTAATTAGGGGACTGTCTTTAGTAGAATCTGAACACTTGTACTTAGTAATTGACCAATGATTGCTAGGTAGTGCCAATATTTGGGCAATGTGATCTCATGGACAAATTGAGGGGGGGGGGGGAGAGAGGCGTGGGGTACTCATATCGAATGTAGTCATTATATGATCACACTTTACGTAGTGGTGTTGTATCGGTTGAAAACCATTCATATTTCATATGGCATGAGAGTTGAGTCCTTGCCTTCCACAGTTCCACCCAAACCCCAACCTAATCCACCCTTATACGTCTCCACAAAGGTTTCTAGAACAAGTTACGTTAACCCTGTGAGAATCTTACCTTTTCCTTCTGTGTTGGGAATTTAAGAAATGCTCAACATCGATGTAGTAAAGTGTATTTTAGCATGTGTAGTAGTTGTAGATATGGTGGATCCACAACGTAGCGGAACTTGATTATCGTGTTGGCATAGTAAAATGGTCCTCTGGCAGTTGCTTCTGTAGTTTGGTGTGCACTTTTGTTAGGATTTAGGAAGGTATTGTTTTCTGATATGTGAACTCTGGTCATCAACCAAATATAGCAACGTTTTGCTGGTGCTTTTTTCCCCTTTCACAAAGTTACTTCAAATACAAATTGAATAATGCTTTTTTCTGTTTTTTTATAGTAGTTGAACACTATCCTGATCTTTATCGTAGCAAGTTGTGATTGGTACATACCTGTTAGTTACCACGATAAGTGCACAACATGGACAAATGAGAAGCACAATATTTATCTCCATCATCTGGAATCGTCATTTGTTGAGCAGTTGCACCATTCTTTAGGTTTGTCCCGGCGGTGCTCAGAACTTGAGACAGAAGGTATAAGTGTATCTAGAAAACAGTCCGCCAATAAGCAACATGCTTCTGAGCAGGTCAGGCATCAAGTTCATTTACCCTCTAGACTATATGATGCCTATCACGACGTGTTTTATGCCTGATGCATCTTTCCTACTAACGAGTGCCTTGATTTTCTCTTCCAGTTGACAGTTCTGCTAGATGGCTCCTGGAAGAAAATTGAGCTTAAAAGTAACCGACCTATATTGAAGATTGCAGCTGAATCTCTTGTTGTCTTAAAAAATCCATGGATACAACATTTGGGATGCGCAGATAAAAGTCGTATCATAAAATCAGTTCATTCCCAAGAATACAATCCAGTTCCCACTGGGGGTAGGGGTGTGCAGGAGTTTTTCAAAACCGAACCGAACCAATGGAACCGCACCGGACCAATCAAAACTGGACCGGACCAATATTTTGGTTTGGTCTTGGATCTGAATTTTCATAGAACCGGTCATTTGGATCGGTCCCGGTTCTTGAACCAAAAATACACGGAACCGGTCCGGACCAACCCAATATGTTATTATATATATATATATATATATATATATATATATATATATATATATATATATATATATATCAACTCTTAATTTCCTAGCCTTAGATCCCCAAATATAAAAGGTTATTTCCGTTCTGAGAGTGTGATATGATCAAGTAAATGGATACCATGATCACTTCAAGTTTTTCATTCTTCAGTCCCTAAAATTTATTTTAAGAGCTTGCCTATCTCCTTTTATATTCTTATGTTACAGATATTTGGGGCCAAATATGTATTGGGAGGTTCAGGTATTTGTGGAGATGATAGAGATTGAGCTTGGCAGAGGTTGGCTAACACATAAACTGTGCAAGGATGGGTAGGGTTTTTTAATTATTATTTTTCAAGTTTAAGCCTTTAAAATTTTATAATGTATTTGATTTAAACAATTAAAAAGTAAAAAATCATTGTATTGGTCCGGTCCTGGTTCTCATACCTTTTCGATTGGTTGCGGATCGGACCAATGTATTGGTTCTCATTCATATTGGGTTGGATCCGGTTCTAATTTTTTTTGAGAACCAGACTATTGGTCTGGTTCCGGTTTTCTCTTTTTTTTCCAAAAAAGTGGATCGAATCGGATCAAACTCACTCCTAACTGGGGGTAAGCACTTAGGAGGGAAGAGGATTTTCTCGAATGAGTCAGCAACACGTTTAGAGCAGATTCCTATGAAATTGAAAACCCCAAAAATTGCTTCTAAAATGGTGAGAAGGAAATTTAAGAAACTAACATGTCCGTAACTGTTTGTTAACGTGTTTTAGAAACTACTCCCTCCAGCCAAAAAATCTTCGTTTTAAATTTAATTTTTTTAATAAAAAATAATAGTTTTAGTAGTTTATTAGTAATAAATGATATTTTTATTAATTTTTAAAAGTAGTCTATTTAATTAAAACAAATCTAATACGGAGTAATAAAATAATTAACTATTTACCCGGAATGAAGAGAATATAAATTTGTCACCAGCTTTAATTGCGATTTACATGCCTTTGAAAATCAAACTGGGGCGAAATCGATCAAAACTATGCATATATATATTCTTATTATTATAATTATTACACACTAACGTAATACTCCCTCCGTCCCTAATTTATTATCTTGATTGATCTGGCGCTAAAATTAAGAAAAAACAATTGACTTGATTATTTATATTGATTTAATGTGTAGTTTCCTTTAAAGCCCATGTGTATGTGACCCATAATTAAAGTAAGGTGAAAAAGTAAGGGTAAAGTGGTAAAAGTGATGTTCTAAAAAGATAAGTTTCAAAGTGGATAATTATTTTGGGACGGACGAAAAAGGAAAGAAGAACGATAATTTAGGGACGAAAAAGGAAAGAAGAACGATAATTTAGGGACGGAGGGAGTAAAAGTTTTTGTTAAGATTTAAGACTTGTTTTTTTAGTTAAGTAAACTTAGTGAATTTTGTGTCTATAGTAGTACACTTCATCACTTTCCAGTTTGCTTATTACTTACAAATCTATATTACTAAAACAACTAGATAATTGACTAATGCTATTTAGAGGTTGAGATTAAATTATCTTAAAATATTTAACGGTTGATATTCACCCTCACATTCACATGTGTGAGTAGTTATCCATTTTTAACTTCCTATTTTTTCTTTTCATATTACAAGTCACCCCTACAATTAATATTTTGCGCAATCACATATTTTTCTTCTCCTTATATTTTATCTTTACATTATAAAGCTACACTTTGCGATTAATCTTCTGAACAGTCACTCCTTATAAAACATCAATCCATCAACTATCACTGGAAACAATGTACCCCTTAATTATAACATTTTTTTAAAACTGCACATTCTATTTAGACACTGTTATTTCAATTGACGAAATCAGATATATTGACACCGTATCATAGACACGAATATTAAAATCTAGTATACTGATAATAAAAGTGAATCAAAATGGGTACTGCAGCCAAAATAAAACCTTTAAAAAACCAATGTAAAAAAAGCCGAAATCATCAAATTTAATTTGGTTTCAATTATTAAATATTAACAAAAGACAAAATTTAAGTAAGACGGTTGTACATATATATTTTGTAAGATAGATACTCTTTATCCAATCCACCATATATTAATAGATTAAGTTATAAGAAAATATAATTCGTCTAATAAATTAAGATTTATAAAATCGTGTTACGTAAATCCAAACTCTAAAAAAATAAATAAATCATAAAAGTTTGAATAGCCTAGTTTCATTAACTCGTTTATAGAGAAATTGCAAAAGGTCTTCTTTAATTGTGAAGGACAATATATATTATTCTCATTACGTTCCACTATTTTGCGCACCATTGTAACTGATTTACCATATTGATCTTGCACGTTTGCTGGATTCAACATTAAGCAATAAGCATCAGTAGTTTGTTCAGTTATTTATCCTCTAATATGTTCATGTCTTAAAAGGCCTCTAATGATTGATATTAAATCCTGCACTTGTTCCAAATCCTTCAGCCCTGCTGTATAGGGGCAATGGTCATCTAAGACTTCATCCCACATTACGCTAACATCCTTGAAATTGTTTGATAAGTGAGAAAATTTATCCAATTCTTTAATGCCATATCGGTACGTGCAAGAAAATGCACGATTGAGAAATAGAACTATATAAATATTACTCCTTCCGTTCTGGGCAAAGAGTCCCCGTTTGAGAAATAGACCACTTTAGGACTTTTTTCTTCTTTGACGTCAGTGAGTAAGAGCTCTTGCGTTTGTTGGTTAGGTCTTGAGGTGGGGAGGGGGGGGGGAGAAAGCTTTGTTTGTGTCTACGTTGAAGTGAAGGAGGGAGAATGGGAGCGAATCATTTTGTTTTTTTGGGTGTATGTAGAAGAGTAAAATAGGAAATGCAAGGGGTGTGTAGTTAGTATATTGATAAATTTAAAATAAAGGAGGGGTGTGTATGTAAAATATGGGTGTATGAAAATTATTTTGGTGTGTGAGTAGTGCTTCCCTTTTTGGCAACGACTTGTGTAGAACTGTCTTACGGATCCTAAATCCGTAAGACGGAGTCCCATTTAGAAACTCGCGGGTGAATAACTAAACCTGTTAATTAAAATCACAAAAGTTGGCCAGCTGAGTTGGTGAAGGGCAAACTTTAAAGGTTTAGCTCAAAGCGGTCCAAGGTTTGACACGCCTCACTACAAATTTAAGTTTTAATGCTCATTTCCTCTATTTGCTCAGATGCCCTTTCATTTTCAATGTTTATTGCTGAATTCGCACGTCTTGCAGTTTAATCCTCTGTCAGTTCCATTAGCCATCCGTTAGGATCAATTGCCTTGAGATACTTGACAGATCCTAACGGACTTTGACGAAATGCTAAATGACACATTTAAAACCAAACGTGACACATTAAAAACACAAAAGTGACACATTTTAATGTTAAAAGTGACACATTTTAATGTTAAAAGTGACACTATAAATAAAAATTTATTATAATTTTTATTAAAATACAAAGTAACACTCTTAATACTAAAAAGTGACACATTTAATACTAAAAAGTGACACTCTTAATACTAAAAAGTGACACTCTTAATACTAAAAAGTGACACTCTTAATACTAAAAAGCGACACATTTAATACTAAAAAGTGACACTCTTAATACTAAAAAGTGACACTCTTAATATAAAAAGTGACACATTTAATACTAAAAAGTGACACTTTTATAATACTAAAAAATGACACATTTAATACTGAAAAGTGACACTCTTAATACTAAAAAGTGACACTCTTAATTCTAAAAAGTGACACTCTTAATACTAAAAAGTGACACATTTAATACTAAAAAGTGACATTCTTCCTTAAAGAATTTACCGGACCAAAATGAATCATCTCGTGTTTCAAGTTCATCTACTACATGTCTAGATCCTGCTCGCTCTGTTATGAAGGGAATGAGAAAAATAATTAAGGGAAGTATTGAAAAGGGCAAGAAAAAGACTAGGTTTTTCTGATTCCCATCAAGCTAAGGAATTTAGTTCCAAGACTCCTAATGCTCGATTATTTTAGACATATTTTCAGTAAATTTTGTAAGTTTGAGTAAGAAACATATACTTTACCTTGAAAAAGTTATGGTTTTGTATTTTTAACGATTGACACTTGAGATTATATACATTTCTATGAATGAGAAGATATATTTAAGTAGTGTTCAACTGGTTATTGCTGTTAAAATCACTGGTCCAAAAGTGACACACTTTAGTCCTAAAAGTAACACACTCCAAGCCTAAAAGTGACACTCTTATTGATACAAATTGTATGATTATAAAAATGAGTTGTTTTACCAAACATGACACACCAAATGCCTAAAAGTGACACAATTAATACCTAAAAGTGACACATTAAACGTGACACTTATGAATAAAAAATTAAAGATGAAAATTGATTTTTTTTTTTTTGCCAAAAGTGACACACGTAAAACTTAAAAGCAATACATTCTATGTTTAAAAGTGGCACTCTGATTTAAAATAACTAAGTAAAACTTAATCAGACCTAAGACAACTATTATCCAAAAGTGACACATTTTTGTTCTCAAAGTGACACACGCCAAGCATAAAAGTAACAATTGATTATAAATGTAAACAATGCAAAAATAACACATCTCAGGCAATAAAACTTTAAAAAAAGACTAGAGAGTTTCAAACCTTAGACTAGCAAGCGCCAAACTCTAAACCTTATGTTTTTTCCTGCGAACCATCTCACCTAATTATCTTTTACAAAATTATATAACATATTATTTATTTATTATGACCCGTGAATTTTTAAATGGGGCTTCATCTTACGAATAAGGATCCGTAACACCGTCTTACAGGAGACCACCTCCCCCTTTTTTAATGAGTAGGTATTCTGTTTGGCCGTTTTGGTAAGATGTAGTCTTAATCTTTCATAGCTTAATCACCTACATACGGTTGATCGGGTATAGAGGATTCATCTTATAAAAAAACTAGTACTCTTGCCTGTGCCAATGACACGGCGCCGGTTTGGAAATTTATCAATAAATAATGGTGCCAGTATGAGCGTGATCAATGTATGAACCGATCATGATAAAAATAAATTAATAAATGTATATTTTCTTTTACATATGAGCCAGAATACAAAATATCTTTTGATGTCACAGTGACGAATTTGACTATGTCCAAAATGGGTAACATCTTCTTATTGAATTAGGTCTGATAATTACAATCCAAAACATGCTAACTCTCCTAACGCAGTCTGAAAATTACTCGACTTAGCCCGAGCCGTTACGTTTTTTGGCAAAAAAAATTAACGGGTCGATTTGGGTCGGGTTAAAGTGTGTTGAACCCGTTATTCATTTCGATCCGTTTTTTTTGCTATATAAATATAAGTTTTTTGATAGAAAATTATGGATCGAAATGGATCGACGCGTTCTAACCCATTACACATTTCAACACATCCCGTTTCGACCCAACTCATATCCGATCCAACCCACCAAATTACCAATTCAATATTAAATGACTCGAGTAATGTTTGTACTTGTTAAGCACAATAATCTCAAATTCTATGACGTACCTTCAGTACAAACTAAAAATAGTATACATATTTGGATATTTCTTTCCGTTGTTGTCGTGTACCACTGCATATCATCAAACTAAAAATAGTATATATATTGAAAATCTTTAAGACAAAATCTAGTAACTTATCAATGAATAATGACACTATAAAATAAATTCTGAAAACTAATGTAATAGAATAGTTTATAGAAAAAGTGTATTAGGCGGACTAGTGAAAAGATTTTATTAATAAGGAAGGGAGAGAAAGATATAGAGATTGAATGAGAAAAAGATTGAGGAGATAAAAAAAATATGGATAAAAATGGTTGTGGAAGAGAGAGAAAGATAGAGAAAGAGATGGAGAGAAACAAAATGAGGAGTGGATTTTGTGGAGATAAAAACGTGATAAAAACGGTTAAGATTAGCTTAAATCCTGGTCAGTAATTGTGTTTGGTAAAAATTAATTCAGACCGGTAATTAGCTTTTTCCAACAGCCTGAGGTCAGATTAAATCCTGGCCAGTGATTGTGTTTGTTAAAAACAAATCCTGGCCGGTAATTAGCTTTTAATAACCGACCGATCTGTTTTATATAATAGATATCCGTAAAACCATTTTACCCAATATTTTTATCATTTTTAATTGGTAGATATATTATACACTCTCTAGTAAATGCATATTTGTGAACTTACTATTGACATTAGTAAATGATAACCAATCCAAAGCCAAGTCTAAAATGGTTAAAAATGTTTAGGCTTTTATATTCTATTTAGAGATGAGTATGTCTCCTGTAAAACCGTCCTATGAATCTTAATTCTTAAGACGACTTTACACGTTTTTTCCTATGAGGAGTAGGAATAGATTTGAACAACAGATTGATGCCTTTATTCTAGTTTTAAGGTTCCGTTTGTTTCACGAAAAATCATTTCCAGAAAATGATTTCCGGAAAATCAAAAGATTTCATTTTCAGGTGTTTGGTAAATCTTTTGAAAATATGTTAGAAAACATTTACGGGTGTTTGGCAAAACACACGGAAAATGTCACGGAAAACAATATATGAATAAATACAAAAATAAAAATATAAAATAAACAATGTTTAGGATGTCCCTAGAAAATCAATAAGGACCATATTTTTTTAAATAAGGTCTATCTTTTTTTAATCTCACAATTACAAATAATTTTTTTTGATAATTGATATGAAAAAAAAAACATTTTAAAATAGAAAATAGACAATGTTTAGGATGTCCATAGAAAATGTTACGAAACCCTATATATGAATAAATACAAAAAATATATTCTAATATTAATGCACATATTGAATATAAAATAGTGTTGAACTTTAAACAATTTAATGGGCCCCACGTTCAACAATGACCAAGATATTTTCTTAATTTTGATATTTATCTTTTCTTTCCTTTTTTTTACACCTCAAATAAAAAGTGATATTTGCAACGCGACACTATTTTTATCACCTAATATATATAAAGTTGTCAAAAATTTATAATAGTCTTCATAGTTGTGAGATAGAAAATATACGTGTTTATTGATTTGACACTAATAAATGATTATCTAAAAGCAAGAAAAAAATAAAAAAGTCAAATACCTTATTAAAAAATTAAAAAATTATATTCATTATAATTATAAATTATAAATTATAAATAACAAACAAATATTCTTAATCCAAAACAAATAACAAATACGTTCATAATAATCAATAATTTTTATGATTACTTGTTTATATTTATATTAACTTTCAAACATATATCAAAAAGTGGTCTAGTCTAGTGGTAATAAGCTTTGTTGTAAGACAATTTGGTTCAGATTCGAATCTTGCTAATGGTAAGCTATGTATTTAATTATTATTATTTTTAAGTAAAGAGATGGCGGTGGCTGGTGGCGGTTTCCGGCGGTAGGTGGTGATGGTGGGCGGTGGCGGTTGGAGGGGGTGGCCAGTGGTGGGCAGCGACGGTGGGTGGAGGTTGTCGGCGGTTGGCGGTGGCGGTTGGAGGCGGTGACCTGTGCAGCTGTGCTGGGCAGCGGCGGTTGACCAGCGGTGGCCGGTGGTGGTTGCCGGTGGTGGGAGGCGGTAGCCGGAGGTGGGAAATGACGGCGGTGGGTGGAGACTGTTGACGGTGGTGACATTAGTGCATAAATCCGATGGATAACCGATTAATTATCCATTTTGTTAATGGGTGTTAATGGATAATATCCATTAACACCCATTTGGATAATATCCATTAACACCCATTAACCTAATTGGGTGTTAATGGATAATAACTCTTTTATAATGGATATAATAGATAACCCAATGGGTTGGATAAATTTTTGCCACCCCTAGGTGACGTAGTAAGTATTTATTAAAATTATAATTTTTAAATAGTATGCACAAACTTTATTTATGTTTCTAAACAATTTATTTGTTGAGTAAAATATTGTGTGTAAATTTGTGCAATTGTGAAAGGGGACGGAGGGTGCCCAAACATTTGGAAAATGACTTACGAAAAATGAATCCGTAAGTCATTTTCCGGAAAAGAAGCCTTCATTTTCCGTTGATTCGGAAAACCTTTTACGTTGACTGCATTTTCATAAAATTACCAAACACCGAAAAATGAGAAAAACATTTTCCGGAAGTCATTTTCCGTGAAACAAACGGAGTCTAAATATCCACTGCAGTGGCTTAAAAAGCTCTTCCAGAGCCACTTAAAAAATGGGGCGAAATTCACAATTGGTCCCTGTACTTTGGGTTTGTCCACCGTTAGTCCCTGAACTTCAAAATGTCTCACCATTGACCAAAGTTTGCGTTTTTTTTCCACCGTTGGTCCCTTGCTCAAACTCCGTTAACTGTTTCACAGTTAAATGGACATGTGCGATAAACATGACCAAAATGAAGGACCAAACTGTCATTTCTCAATTGTACACTCATTGGTTAGACATTTCTATCTTTCTCTCTCCAGCCAGCCACACACCCTCTTAAATTGCTCCGACCAAATCGCTCCCCAAGCAGCGCAGCCACCATTCTCCATCTCCATCCTCTCTCTCTCTCTCTCTCTCTCTCTCTCTCTCTCTCTCTCTCTCTCTCTCTAATTCGTTCACAACAAACCCCCCGCCGTCTCCCTTTGCCTAATCAATCCACAAGCAAGCCAAATCGCGTCTTCTCTTAGTAAATCCGGTCTTTGGTAGCAATCTGGATGCTTCCTCATCCATGATGTAAGTGCTTTGCCCAGTTATCGCTCTCTAAAATCGTTTATTTGAATTTTCTTCCTTTTCCTTCATCTTTTAGTTCTCTACCTTATGATTTGGATTGGGGATGGTTACGTTAATATTTTTGCAGGAAGCACAAGGCACAGCGTAAATGTAAGGACTCGACTACTTTCCGGCATAGCATAAATCTCTTCAAGCTTCGGGAAAGGATCCGAATCCAAACCCGTCATGAAACCATAATTCGAATTCGAATTTGAAACCATGTTTATGTAATTCTCTCTCTGCATCTGCCGGGCTTGTTTGTTTACAATACAAACATACATCAGAAGTAGAGAAAGAAGAATGGAAAATTCCCACTCTGTCAGTGGCTGCTTTGCACCTTTCCTTTCCCAAATCCTTAACTTAAGGATTGAAGCCATCTCCGCTATTTGATCCAGCATACGATTCCGCTCCGTATTAGGTTTTCTTTTGATCTAATCTATGCTTTCGAGATTGGGTCCTTGCTGAGCTTTTCGAAGGAGGCGCCGATGCTGGTGATGTCAGACATGGAGATCTCGCCGGGGTGTACTTGGGGATCGACGCGGAGGGTGACGTAGTCGTCGATGCCATCCACGGCGCAACCGAGGAAGTCGAAGTCGGGACCAAGGTTGGCGACGGTGGCTGGGGCGAATGACTTGACGGAGGTAAAAACGGGTACGGGTACGGGTTCGGGTGCGGTGATAAGGGTTTTATGAGAAGAAGAAGAAGGGACAAAGAGGTTACATCTAAAGGAGAGGGAGAAGCGGTTGGATTTGGGAGAGGAAAAATGGAGCTTCAATGGAATTATCGTCGCCATTTTACAGAATGATTTTTTGGGTAGTGAGGGAGATGGTGAAGGTTACAGAATGGTCTACACGACAATTTTCGACCAATTTTTTTTATTAATTTCCCGGGAGGTTGAGAAATGACACTTTGGTCCTTGCTTTTGCTCATACTTATCGCACATGTCCATTTAACGGTGAAACAGTTAACGGCGTTTGAGCAAGGGACCAACGGTGGACAAAAAACGCAAAATTTGGTCAATGATGAGACGTTTTAAAGTTCAGGGACTAATGGTGGACAAACCCAAAGTACAAGGACCAATGGTGAATTTCGCCCTAAAAAATGGCTACACTAGTACATTTTCAGTTTCAATCTTACCCGCGCAAATTCCAATTTTCTCCTTTCCCTCCCTCTCTTCTATCCTCTCTCAAATTCGCTGTGAATCGCTCACTGTCGAAGCCCGCGCTCGTAGAACCAAACGCCGTAGAGCGCCTCTGAGGTCGCCGGACACTGATATGTTGGTCAGTATTCCGATACCATCATTTAGGTGACATGATGTAGACGACGAGCCCTTTTTAGATCCCAGAAATCATAATTTTTTTTGTCTTTCCCATAATTATAGTATTTCTATATTTACGTCTTAAATTATGTGGTTGAAGTTAAGTTATGCGTTCTTGCCGTTGTTAATTTCATTTACATGGCAATTGGCATTTCAGTATGTGGTGAAACCGAGATCCTATAAAATTCGTGTTTTTTCCCGAAAATTTCACTTGGACAAGAAATTTCTATATTACACTAATATTGATATTAATACATAAATAAATAAATAATTAAATTGTTTGAGCGTTAGAGTTTGTTATGGTAGCTATGATAGTTGATAAGGATATGATTGCGTGTGGTTCAATTGTAAATCGATTTAGATACAACTGAATGTCGAAAATGGACTTGTAAAAGTGAACCCAGTTGTTGGAACTAATGCTGAGTCGAGTTTAGCATGTTGAACTATTGTCGGGAATGGATGGGGCTATCTAGATGGCTCGATGGCGCGGGAGCTTTACTCTTTGACAGGTAAGGGCATAGGACATCCTAGTTCAACAAGGCTTGGCGAGTGCATTGAAAGGAAAGGATGGGAAGGCACAAAAATTTGTGGACTATGACTTGGAGAATATTAGAGTCAAAGTGTTTTAACACAACGTATGCAATAATGTATGCAAAAATTTGTGTTTTAACACAATGTATACAATGTATGACTTGGAGACACTACATTTATTGCATACATTATCGCTTCCTTTTTATTCAGTTATGATGGTTTCCTATGCTACTCCCTTGTCCAGAAAAACTGTTATGTTTGACTTGTCATGCTGTTTAAGGAAATATGTTAAACACATTAGGTGAATTTTTTGTTTTCCTTATTACACAAGTTTCAATCCTCATTTATCAATGTAGTCTTTCATAAGGGTAGGTAAGGAATATACTAAGAAATTCAGTAATTAGTTGCTTCTACATTTAGAAAGAAGAAAATTAAACTGGAACATCCTTAAAAAGAAATGTGGATTATTGTGGGACTAAAGGATATGATTGCATGCGATTTAATAGATTATCATGCTTTGGGTAGAACCGAATGTCGGAAAAGGATTCATATAGCTACATCAAGTAATTGGGATTAAGGTTAAATTGAGTTCAGTTGAGTAAGTTGAACTATCTAATAATGATGCTCTTGAAAACTGTCTGATTGCTTGAGAAAGATTTGGCAGTCCACATGATGGGTTATGGGCTATTGGTTAGCACATTAACCAATGATAGAATGGGAATGGTTAGAAGGTGACTGTGTGGTCGTGTTTATGTATTAGCTTTTGAGAAAGATAGATGGTGTGGTGAGGTGGAGTTGTGGAGAGAGTTTTCTAATCTTTTCAACTTGGCAGATGATAAAGATTGTCTGGTTAGTTTGGTTTGCAAGTGGACGGGGATAGAGTGGTTTGGAATCGAGCTTTTCGTAGACACCTTCAAGATTGGGAAATGGAGTCTTGTTCGGTCTTTTTTGATAAGATCTATGCTCAGCAGGTTGGTAGGCCTGGGGATGATAAGGTGTGGTGGGAGGGTCTTAGAAGTAACAAATTCTCCGTAAAATCTTATTTATATCTTCTATTGAGTGGAATCACTACTTTTTTTCCATGGAGGGTAGTATGTAAATCGAAAACTCCTAGTCGTTTAGCCTTTTTTGCTTGGTAGGCTAGTCACGAAGCCATTCTTACAGGAGATAACTTGTGGATTTGGCATAAAATCTACGTCAACCGGTGCTTCATGTGCAAGGGTAGCGATGAGAGTGTTAACCACCAAAGGCTGGCTTTATGGAATTTGATTTTTAGGTTGTTGTATTTCATGGGTTATGCCCAGATCAGTTGGTTTTGCTTTTTAACATTTCTTATTACTTATAAAACAAATTATGTTTTGCTAGACGAGTGACATGGGGCGTCTAGTTGGTTTTGCTAGCCTACCCACCCTACCCCAATCAGAATTTGTTTTCTTGAGTACATTCTTAACTACAACTACGCATTGAATTGGTTGTAGCTATAAGTAAAAAAGGGAATTCCAACAACTTGAGCAAGATAGTGTTCCTGGTTCATGTACACCCAAGGGCGGAGAGATAGAGAGAGAGATGGGGTGTCTAGTTGGTTTTGTGTGTGTATATGTGAGAGATGGGGTGTCTAGCTGTCAAAATTGATTTTCACGCACACCTAGGGGCAGCAGCGCTACGTGATGTAAAGTGGGGGGGTTGTCCCCTCTAGTTTTGAAAAAATGTAATGCCTCTAAATTTTAGAAAACCAAAATTTTTTACTACAAAAAGTAACTACAAAAATCCTGTAATTTATAAATGTCTCCAATTGATGCAAAAGTGAAATACTAACATCTAAGTTTCTACCTCCAATATAATCTTGCCCACTTTCAACCAAAGCCTGCGTTCGCCTCCTAATGATGAGCCTCATGAAGAAGCCTACATTGTGTGCCACCTTAGGTCAGATTGCATGCTCATCAAGAGAGTGTGTGTGTGTGTGTGTATGTATGCGTGAGTATATATATATACACTCACACACACACACAAATATATATAGGTGCATTTTTTTCTGTTAAGTAAAGATTAACAATATGAACTTTATTCATGTTCGTGGGGGCAGTCACTACCTTGTATTGGATCTCTATTCATTTACTCTCTCTCTCTCTATTTCTGATTTAGGGGGATCTAAAGGGGATGCATTGACAACCAATATGGAAAAGGGAACAAACACTCCTAGTAAAACTTCCCCACGCAAGAATAGATATTCTCTGAGCCCTGTAAGCTGCTTTGGGGTGGACTTAACTCCAGATACTATAGCAGTTGCTATGGTATACTTCGTCCAAGGCATCTTAGGCCTTTCCAGACTTGCAGTCAGCTTTTACTTGAAGGACGATCTGCATCTAGATCCTGCTGAGGTTTGTTATTTCTTATTGAACATTCTCAATTATTATTGGAACTTATTTGTTAACATTATATCCATATCCATATTTTTGAATTTGATGATATAACTTGTTGAACTTGCCATCTTACCTATGGTTTTTGCTAGCATTACCTTTTACTGTTCAGATATTGAATTTCTCCTTTCTTAACTAACTAGTGATATATGGTCAACTAGACATAAATTATTGTTCTCTGCAGTGATTCCATTCCACTTTTTGGGTACCAAATAAGGTCATACCTCGGGGTGGCAAAATGGGTGTTATGGATAATCATGAGTTAATCTATTATCTATGGAACCATGGATAATAGACTAACCCATGATTATCCATAACACTCATTTTTCCACCCCTAGTCCTACCTTTTTGTATCTGGACTTCTTGGAGCGCTTTCATGGAGTTTGATGGCTAGCTTTGTTGACAGCAAGTATGGTGTTGCTTTTTGCATTCTTACTGGATCTCTTTCCGTTGCCTTTTCAGATGTTGCGAGTATCTGCCCCTTTTTTTCTTGGTAGATTTACTTGCCTAGAGATGTTGACAGCTGATTACATATTTCTCCGTTTTTCTGAAAGTGATGTTCCTATTTTGAAGATGCAAGTTGTGTTTGATGTGAATAATATGGATGCCATACCTTCTTTATGGTTCTTTTGACTGAGTATCTTGCCAATGGGTGTACACAGCAAGATGTTTCCAAGTTTAGGCTTGTGGTCATGCTAATCTTATACTTGAAATCTTTGACCTATTTCATTGTCTATACACTACAACAAAAAGGACCTTTTACAACGTTTTTAGAAAAACGTTGTTAAAAGTTGGTTTTATACAACGTTTTTTCGTTAAATGTTGTTATTAGTCTTTGTGCAACGTTTTTTTGAAATGAACCCCGTGTTAACAATTTATTTGACAACGTTTATTTTTAAAATGTTGTAACTTCGGAGTGTTTTACAACGTTTCTATATAAAACGCTGTTGCTACAAAATGTTTAACAACGTTTGTGAATACAAACGTTGTGTAATTGTGAAAATAAAAAATTTCGCCTCCCGCTTCCAGCCCTTTTGCTCGGTAGAAATTTCTTCCAATTGTCAAAATCCCCAAACCCCCAAAACCCACTCTCAGCCCTTGTCGTCTTTTTGGCTTCAACCCCTTCCATCCTTTCTTCTATCGAAACCTTACCAGATCATAGATTTCTCGCATCGATTTTTCATTGGACCTAACACCGGCGTTCCTCTCCATTTGAAGGTCCTTTCTTTGTCTCTCGCTCTCTCTCTCTCTCTCTCTGTCTCTCTGTCTCTCGCTCTCTCTCTCTCTCACACACACAACGAGATACGAACATGCGTATGCTAGACGACGACATTCATGCTTATTTTGCTGTTGGTACACTTGCCCAACCTGAAACTTGGTTTATTTTCTGAGAACATTTGACCGTAGATGAAGTATGCCTTGAGGTTTTGATCTTCTCGATTTCAGGGGCTCCTGGTTCTATTCAGACTGTTGAAGCAACAATATCTGGGTTCACATTTGGTCTTCCTGTTCCTGAGGTACATTTTTTTAATTCTCTTATCCTATATGTTGGCTTTTTCTGTCATTGCTCTTGTTTTCAGTATAGTACAACTTGATTGCAACTGCGGTGCGGTTGATTCGCCTTTTGTACACATTTGTCAAATCACCAGCTGATTTCAATCTCAAGCGTTTTGAGAAATCATCGGTACCCGCTCTAATCTCTTCAGCACTAAATTCCTTAAAATTGAAGTTCAAGTCATTCAACCCCGTCGTGGCCATCCCAATCGCATCTTTCTCTCTACAAAACTCTATTCTTCGCTGCATGACATCTCTTTGCCTTCTGAACTACTCAATCTCTTGGATCATACCAGCCCTTTTCTGTACAATCTTCTCTAGTTGAACTTCAGCACGGGATTTTGCCAAAGAGGAGGTTTTGAGCTTGTTGGAAAGTTCACGTTGGAGTTCTAGAATTGAGCTAAACGGAGCTGTTTTTAAGGTTGTGTGTGATTTGACCAGTTTATTTCTTGGTGAATCAATCATGTTACCGCAAACGGAGCTCTTAGTTGCTGCTCTGTTGTTCTACAGTCCTGGAGTATTCCTTCTCCAAGATCGCAATCTTCAGTTATATCAGCAATATGACTCCTCCTAAACAAACAGCTCTGTAAATTTCTAAAGCTGAATCTCAATAACCTTTACACGGATAGTGAAACTTGCAACACCAAGTGTACCTCATCTTTTTAAGGGGCACTGCAGTTTCTGATATTCCATCCGTATGTTTTGCATTCTGAAATATGACCCTTTTGTTGTTCAGTTTCTGATATTCATAACAGACTGATGGTCTTGAATTTAGTATGCTGGAGCAGTTATTAAGGTTATAAACCGGTCAAATCACACACAATTTACGTCCCCTTCAGTCCATAGCCACCACTCTTTGCAAATTTGCGTTCCCTCCAGTTCATGCTGACATGTACGTGTTTTGGAGCCTAATGCCGTTCTTAAATGTTATTTTCAAAAGTTTGGCAGGACAAGACCAATTGGTTGTTAGATTAATTATTAATAATAGCACTAGTCTAGAAGAAAAATCAAAGGAAAATCTCATCAGGATAGATTATTAAGTAACAGAACTTAAAAACAGAAAGTCTCTAAACTCATGATTGATTAAAGTCATTGCCAAGAACATGCATCTGTTTGTACCATATAGTACCCTCAAATGTCTATTCTTTTAGGGGTTATTGACTTTCTCAAGAACATGTATTCATTGCATATAAATCAATGATTTGGCACATGACAGGAACATGACTGCCTTATTGAAACACACACACACGCCGACACACGCATATGACAGGAGCTGTTGTCTTGCCCATTTCGATAGTTCTGATTATGGGCGGCTGTGTTTATTATTGTTTCTGTCAGAATCAGCTGCTAGAGAAAGAAAAACTAAAAAACACAAACTAAAGGATGTGGTTTCTGTTAGTGAATAAGGGGTATTATAAAAGGGGGTTATGTGTAACTTCTTAATATATGCACATATGTATAAATACCCTAGCCTAACCTTTTTTAGGGTTTAAGGCTTCCAAATCATATTCTTCTTCTTTCTTCTTTTCTCCGTTTCTTTACATGGTATCAGAGCAGATTTCTCAATAAAAAACTTGGTTTGGTACACTTCTACTTTATTTATCTTTTATTTTTTTTATTTTTCTTTTCCTTCTGCATGAAGCGGTAAGGGCGTCGAGTTCCTTTCTTTTGCGTCGCCGAGGTTGTGCGATGCTCGGAGTTGCGGAGTGTGCAACCTTGATTGATCGGCTAGCCCGGGTTGTGGTTTGCCGGTAGTGTTTGTGCACGAGGGTAAGTTTACATTGTCGCTTGAGGGTTTGGCCGTCGTCTTTTCGTCCGATGCAGCAGCAGTGCTTCTTGTTTTGGCTATTTCACAGTTACTTGTTCGACCACGCGCCACCCGGACATTCGCCCCCTCTAGGAGCGGCGGCCGGAGGAGTGTTCGCCGTCGCCGGGAGTAGACAGCTCACGGAATTTTTGCTGGTCGGGCTCGCCTGAGTCCCGTAGTCTACCAAGGTGGTTAGTTTTACGGTTTGGCCGTTTGTTGCGACTCACATTTGCTTGGTTGATTTCTTGTTACCGTTTTTCGTTGGGACTCCTGCTTACGCGTATTATGTCGAGTAAATGCGAGGCTGTTTGGCGGTGATCACCACTCTAATAAGCTACGGATAAAAAGCTTGATGGTACAAATTATATGATGTGGCGTAAGGTGGTGAGCAAAGTCGATTGGCATGGAAAAGGGTGATCATCTCCGCGAATATTAAAAGCGGTGAAAGTCTGCGAAGGTTTGGATTAGGGATGATGCATTACTCTTTGGCCGGATGATGAATTCCATGACACGAGGAGGTTTATCTTGAACAACCTCTGGTTTTGTTGTTGAGAGTCGGGGATGGTGTGCAAGTTAAAAAAAGTTGTTGTATGGTGCTTGCTTGATCACCTCGAGCTTGGTTTGGTCGATTTAGTGAAGTTGTGTTAGAGTTTGGCCTTATGCGGTGCGGCGGTGATCATTCGGTCTTTTATCGGCGATGCGAGCGGGGTGTATTCTCTTGGTTGTGTATGTTGATGATATCGTCATTCTTGGCGGAGATAGTGTGGGATTTATGCTCTAAAGTCTTTCCTTGAGAGAGATTTCAAACAAAAGATCTTGGGAACCTCAAGTATTTTTTGTTTGAAATCTCTCTTGTAAATCCATGGCGATATCATCGGCATACAAAAATCCTTTAAACTTGTGGTTTTGTGCTGAAATTAATACCGGTTTGGTATGCCTATTAAAACTCTTCGTAGTGACAATGCAAAGAATATTTCTCCACCTTTTCTACTTTTATGCATAACAATGGCATGACTCATGACTCCTCTTGCAACGATACACCTCAACAACGGGGTGGCGGAAAGAAAGAATCGTCATCTAATGGAAAGTGCTAGGGCTCTTAGCTTTCAAATGCATGTGCCTAAGTTGATTACGATGCGGTTTGGCGCTTGTCATCTTATTAATAGGATGCCATCCTCGGTTCTTGGGGGGATTCCATATCGTGACTTATATCAGTGGTTTACTAGTGTCACCGCCGATCATCGACCTCGTATAACCAAGTTGGATCCTAGTCTCTCAAATGTATCTTCCTTGGCTACTCTCGGTCTCAAAAGGGTATCGTTGTTTTTCTCGAGTTGAATCGTTATCTCGTGTCTCTTGATGTCACCTTTTTGAATCTCGATCATTCTATCCTACGCCATACATTGACCCATCCTCTTCGGACACGATGATGATTTCCTTGTCTATCACTTTGTCGGTCAAAGCGACCTGTACCACCTCTGTACCTCCTTATTGTCCCCCATTCGGCAAGTTTACTCTCGTAAGTCAGCGAGAGGACCTCATACGCACCTCGTGTGGTCACTCTGGAGCCGGTCCTCTCTTGCGGATCACGATACTCTGTGCCACCTATCGATCTAGATGTTCCGATTGCTCTTCATGAAAGGTAAGCGTAGTTGTGCACAATATTCCATTCTTGACTACGTTAGTTATACGGTTTTGTCTTCTTCTACATCTTCCTTAATTAATTCTCTTGAGTCTTATCCTATTCCTAAGTCTATATAGAAGCGGTGGCTCATCACGTTGGAGAACGTATGGAAGAGGAGATGAAGGCTCTTGAGGAGAATCGGACTTGGGATTTGATACCTTTGCTGGCGAATAAGAAGGCGGTGGTTGTAAGTGGGTTTTTTTTGCGGTGAAAGTGAATCGATGGTTCTCTTGCTCGATTGAAGGCTCGTCACAGTTGCGAAGGGTTATGCTGAAGCATTAGTTATGGTGTGGATTATTGAAACTTTTCTCCGATTGAAGTTGGCTTACGTTCGGTTGCTTGTTTCTCTTCTTTGCATCATACCATTGGCGGCTTCACCAACTAGATGTCAAAAAGCTTTTCTTCATTGGTGACACGCGAGGAGGTTTATCTTGAACAACCTTACGGTTTTTGTTGTTCGGGGAGTCGGGGATGGTGTGCAAGTTAAAAAGTCGTTGTATGGTGCAGAAAAACGAGATCACCTCGAGCTTGGTTTGGTCGATTTAGTGAAGTTGTGTTAGAGTTTGGCCTTATGCGGTGCAGCAGTGATCATTCAGTCTTTTATCGACAGTCTGAAGCAGGGTGTATTCTCTTGGTTGTGTATGTTGATGATATCGTCATTACTGGCGGAGATAGTGTGGGAATTTATGCTCTAAAGTCTTTCCTTCAAGAGATTTCAAACAAAGATCTTGGGAACCTCAAGTATTTTTTGGGAATTGAAGTTGCTGTTCGAAACAAGGCATCTTTCTTTCTCAGCGAGGTATGTCTTGGACTTACTTACTAATTTGGGATGTTAGGGGCAAAACCAGCTGAGACTCCTATGGATGCTAATGTGAAGCTTAGAGATGATGATGGTGAAGAATTGAATCATCCGGAGAGGTATCGTACGCTTGTAGGGAAGTTGAACTATTTAGCTGTGACTAGACCGGACATTGCGTTTGCAGTTAGTAAAGTCAGTCAATTTATGTCGACTCCACGATCTACTCACTGGGAGGCTGTTGTACAAATCCTCCGATATCTCAAAGGAGCTCCAGGCCGTGGGTTACTTTATCGAGATCATGGGCACATAAGAGTTGAGGGTTTTTGTGATGCTGATTGGGCTGGATGCCCTATTAGTAAGAAGTCAACCACAGGATATTGTATATTCGTTGGAGGCAACTTAGTGTCTTGGAAAAGCAAGAAGCAGCAGGTTGTGTCGAGATCCAGTGCGGAGGCGGAATATAGGGCCATGGCTCAGTCGACTTGTGAATTGATGTGGATTCGCCAAATACTTGAGGAGATGGGGTTTGGTAGTTCAACACCTATGCAGCTATGGTGTGACAATCAAGCAGCCATCCATATTGCATCGAATCCTGTGTTTCATGAACGCACAAAACATATTGAGGTTGACTGTCATTTCATTCGCGAGAAGCTACAACAAAAGATTATTGTCACAGGCTATGTCAAGTCCGGTGATCAGATAGCTGATGTTCTGACAAAGTCGGTGGTTGGAAATAGGTTGCGTTATATGTGTAACAAGCTGGGCATGCATGATATTTATGCTCCAGCTTGAGGGGGAGTGTTAGTGAATAAGGGGTATTATAAAAGGGGTTATGTGTAACTTCTTAATATATGCACATATGTATAAATACCCTAGCCTAACCTTTTTAGGGTTTAAGGCTTCCAAATCATATTCTTCTTCTTTCTTCTTTTCTCCGTTTCTTTACAGTTTCAAAAGAAACAGCAGCAGCAGCAGCAGCTTTGATAGACATTCCTTCTCCAACATCATCCAGGAAGAGCAGTCAACATGCAACAGATATGCAGCAGTCAACATGCTTTCAGGGGATTATCGACCATGGGACTTTCAGGCCAACTAGGTGGTGACATTGGTGGCCTCACAGAATTGATATCCTTGTGAGTTATGTTAATCATTTAATAGGGCAAAGGAAAGAGTAGTATCAAATTTCCAGTAACTTTTTATCAAAGTAATTACACCTCTGTTCATACTGAAATACAGACCTTTAAGAACTTTTAAATCAAGTCGTGATCGTAACTGATACTGAAATACAGAGGAGACATTTTTCCCACTTAACTCATTTGGATCTACTTCTCCTTCATAGAGCTCTGAATTCAAACAACTTTACTGGTGGCATACCTCCTTCTTTGGGTAAGCTCTCCAAACTCTATTGGCTGGACTTGGCAGAAAATCAGCTGACAGGACCTCTCCCTATTTCAACAATTACCAGTCCAGGCCTGGACCAGCTTAAAAATGCCAAACACTTGTGAGTATAATAGGTTCGCAACCTTCTTTCCTTACAGAACATTTATGAATTTTTTTTGTTAGAACTGCTACTACTCAAACTCCACAGCCTTGGTCTACCTCAAGGGGCTTGGCTCCAAGAGGGTGGATATGAGACTGCTAGGGAAGGAATTGTGATCGGGTTCATCGACACTGGAATTGATCCTAGACATGTAAGCTTTTGTGATGGTATTTCTAAAAATACTTACCCTGTTCCAGAGCACTTCAGTGGCATTTGCGAAGTCACTCGGGATTTCCCATCTGGGTCCTGCAACAGAAAGCTAGTTGGTGCGCGCCACTTTGCAGCATTTGCTATAACACGAGGAATATTTAATGCAACGAAGGATTATGCATCACCATTTGATGGCGATGGCCATGGAACGTGAGTATTTTTGTGTTATTGGCAATGGTTCTAGAAGAAATATGTTCACTATGCATTCATTCTTTTTTGTCTCAGAAGTCTTTTGGTCCTGTGTCCACCTCTTCCTTTTTTTTTAATAATATTTTTAAGTTGTGATACTTGGTTCTTATTCACCAAAACTCTTTAGGTTTGGTCCCTACTTCATAGTCATCTTTTTTAGTGGGACTCAATATTGGTATGGTAAAAAGTTATGGGTCATTGCTGATAGATTGCTGTCAATTATGTTTGTGAAAGGCAGTTTTCCTGAATAAGCAAGAGTGTTCGAAGATCCCTTCTTGTTCTAGTTGATCAACTACGTCTACACCTAAATTTGACGCTAAATATGAATACATTTGATGATCTAAAATCAGTACCATATTCAATACTTGCTAATACTCTTATGCTTTGAGGTTGGCATGTGTATTGTATTATGTCTTTGTTGCAGACTTGCAGTATTTGACCTACCCACCTCTGTTTTTTAAATTTTGATCAATCTTCAACTTCTTAGAATCTGTTTCCAAACAAAATCCACAAACCCCAAATCTTTGTTCTGTGTTTGTAGGATTTAGTATTGGATGATTGTGATAACAATGCGCCCCAAATTTCAGTTCTACTGTCTTTGTAGGATTTAGAATTGGATGATTCTCATAAAAATGCTGAGTCTTGTTTCACTCAGCCTTGAAACGACGAGCATAGTTGTTCAACTGTTGGATCTTGGTGAAAAATATACATATACTTATCAAAAAATAAAATGCATAAACTCCAGCGAATACACAAACTCAGATGACGAACGCTGTTGTTGATCTTGGTTTTGTATATGTTGATTCGTATGTTTATCTTTGTGAAAAGATGTGTATACTTTACGGAGTACACAAACGATGGTTGTGGTTTGACTTGAATTGATCAGCGTATAAATCTATCTGATTTGAAGTAAATTTTGAGGTGGCCCTAATCCTGCTCTCTTGGTATTGTGGCCCCCATCATCCATCTGTTGCTAGTGAAGAGTCGTGGCTGGCCAAGTCTTCTAGCCTAGAACTTGAGCATCATTTTAGAAGTTGACTATGGTAGAAATATCTGTTCTTGGTTACTTATAAAAAAAAAGAAATATTTGTTCTTGGTTATATCTACATTTCTGTTTTATCTAGGCGGTCAACTTGCACAATGTTTATTTGTATTTATTCTGCTTGTTTTCTGTATCTGCTTTTGTTTTGGGGGTGAAATTCATACAATGAGTGTAGTAGGTGTAGGTCGAGTGATTACCTTGTTAATGACAGAACAGAATAGTTGAATATTTAGCTGACTTGAAGTAACCGGAACAGAATGTGAGTTGAGTCTGGTTTTGGGAAAAATCACGAGTTAACTAAGATGCCCCCATAATGTTTAATTTGGAAGGAAATGGCCTGTGTCAAGTGTCATGTATATATAACATTGAAAAGTCTTAATTTAGAAAGTTAAAAATATCATTTGGGAGGATATAGCCCATGTCAATTATCAACTCTGAAAAGTCTTGATTCAATGACTTTGGAGGGAAAAGCGTATGCTATTTATAATCTTGAAAAGTCTCAGTTTCAAAAGTTGCCAAAAGAACGCTCTACATTCATCTAAGAAATTTTTTTGGTCCCCGCAGTTGTGAGTTTCTTAGTCTTCAAACACTCATTTTGCCACCTCAGTAACAGACTAACAATTTTCTGCCTAAAGAGTCAAGGTTGACATTCCAAAGATAAACATCACTGACTAATATCTGCAAGTCATTTTCTGAATTGTCTTCTGGAAATTGAAACCCATGTTACATATATGGACTTGTTGAGCATACTAAAAGCTTAAGATTTGACACTTAAATGTAGTGCGGGTGTTCAACTGCCACACCCATGAGTCATGACCCAACCTAGCTGCAAGCCTACAAGTCCATCCACGCAAATGCAGATGTCAGGTCTCCTTGCAGCTTATTGTCTGAGTGAAACAATTGCTGGACATTTCTGTTGTGTTCTAGTACCACTTATGAATGGAATCCATGATATTTTTGTACTTACTCCATCAGTTCCGAGCTTTTGGTCTTGAGCAGATGTGTTGTTAATTTGGAGGAAGCAGTGACCCAGCCACAGAGCTTTTGGTCTTGTTTTTTTCTTGTCGTTTCAATTATATTTTTATTTTCTTTTCACATGGAAAAGTTGGGCTATGTTTTAACCTTTTATGCTTGATAACAGGAGCGGAAACAGTATCCAACATTGAGGAAGGCAGTTGAGTATGCAACGAATGAGTCACTCGAAAGAATGCGAAACGAAAGCATGCAAGAAAGCCGCACTTATGCTAGTTGAAATGGAATGTTGCTACTTAACCGCTGCCTTCTTCCGGAACCTTCCTCAAGAACTTGAGAAGGGTGGAAACCCATCGCAGTCAATTTTTGATAGATACAACGAATCATACCTCAGACGAATTGGTGAGTTCCTTTCCTTTTCAGTAATAAGTTAAATCTTTGCATTAAAGCCTTACACCGAGTCTGTAGATTGCTGAATTTCTTTATTTTAAACAGGAGTCACAGTCCTGCAGTACATGAATATTGTTCATTGCCAAGTGCGTGAGGCCAAACGCAGCTTAATCGATCATTTTAAAGCTCAGTTGGGTCAAGAAAAGGTAAGTCTTGATCCCTTTTACCTTTAAAAAACATTTCACATTTACTAAGAAACAGATAGTATAGTGTTGAATGTGGCTTTGGATATTTTAGCCTTAATTCTTGGAAAGTTGTTTTAAGCATGAAGTTACCCTATGAAAAGGAGCTGCAGAAACTATGTGCTGGCAGCTTGCATAGTCTGTAATCAAAATTCATTTTCTCACACCTCAAAGCTCGAAACGACGAACCGTTTTTTGTCCAATAAACTAGACTCATATATCTTTCCAACCATATAGGGCACACCACCTAATTCTCTCTCAATGAAAGCAGTTTTTCGTTCAAAGACAGGCCATGTTTCGGAATTTCAGAAACTGCATCACTGCTAGTGTTGCCATATGCTCTCATATGGACATTGATATGGTATTGTTTGATTTCTTGTAAATAAATTTGAAAAGTATTACTATAAGAAGGTTAGCCTTTACCCAGAAGTACTACTCTGCAATCCTTATAACATATAATATAAGCCATAGGCAACTTACTTAGACATTAATTTAATAATTTCAATGAATGGTCATCCCCTCCTAGATTGAATTTTGTAACATCAGAACTTCTTCGGCAACACCAATCCATTTTCATATTATATGTTATAAGGATTACAAAGTAGTACTTCTTATATTGCCATATAGAATCTGTTTACTCTTCAATAAAAGATAAAACTAGGGGGGAGGGAAAGACATAACTAATGAGCAAAGATGGATTTGAGTACAGCGCATTTACATGTTAAGGCCTTTTATTAATTGCTTTGGCTATTGTAGATTATTGTTTTTACAGGCTCATGCACCACTTAAATAACTAACCCCTTTTTAACTCCGCCAATGTAATTGCTATATATAGCATTGCATTGCCGGTCCCAAGCCCGGATAAAGGAGGAGGGGGAAGGTTCACTTATTTGCAGAAATTGAAGATAATAAGTAGAAGAAGCAGCCTTGTTGTAGCAGCTGTAACAGGAGGAGCCAATCAACAACCAGTACCCCTGAATGGTGATGTTATTATTCACAACCTGTAGGCTGCCGACATTAGTATAGGTTTACTGATGGTTGGAACTCCAAGTGAGAAAGCAGGTGAAATGCTTACGTATGCACATTGAACTGCTGCTTCGTTTGAGATTTCTTATTTACTGTTTTCTGATATGCTATCACATCCTTATGCAGTGTTTCTTCTCTAGCTTGGTTTATGTCAAATAAAGAAACAAGCTTCGTCACCATTGGTCAACGTGTTCTTGCAAGACCTTTGAAGTATGTTTCTCTTCCTTTTAGAACATAACAAAATGGATAGTGTGCCTTCTCTGATAAATGTTTGTACAACAATTATCTGAAGATCCCACAAAAACGGCTTTGCAATGATACACACACTCACAAGAATACATAAATGTCTTTTTCATATAATATGTTTGCTGCAATTATCTGTATCAAGTAGGGGTGTAATTCCATCCATCTCTTTCCATTTTTTCCCACTATCATCATTGATTTGGAATACTAAACCTATACAATTCTTTCTTTAGCTTTATCACAATTTACAAGTTATCGGGGCAGTTTAAATAGCATGTCATTGCCATGTGAGCGGGGTCATGCTCACCCAACTGATTTTTTAGACAAGGATGCATGTTTATCATTTATTGTATACATTTTTTGGGTATTTGGTCTTGGTTTTATTTCAGAGTTTGACAACCTCTGGTAGCACCTTACATTTTTGGAATATTTCTAAAATTGCAAATCATAAGATTGATTCTGTCAGTGTAGGGATAATTATATTTGGTACAGTTGTTGCTGGAGCTGGGGATCTGTCATTTGACTCGTATGGCTATGCTGTAGTTTTTGCATCAAATATCTGTACAGCAATATATCTCGCCTTCATTGCTCGTATTGGTAAAATTATCTACTTCTTATTCTTCTAATCTCTCCTTTGCTACATGATTTGGCACCTGTATCAAATACATGAAATTGCTATTTTCTTCTTAGGAAAATCCAGTGGCCTTTCTAATCTCTCCTTTGCTACATGTTTCTGCTTTGGACCATCACTTTTTTTGCATTGCCAAAAGCACGTTAAGGTCATTTAGTTTAATTGTGAATCCTGATCGGAGTAATGGTGAAACAAATCTACAGATTTTGTCTTTTCAAAATGCTTCACTGAGAAGTTCTTATGATTGAATTGTCTTGACTCATGACAACCCAGGCATATCTACTTGATGTAACCTTTGGCCTGTTTTGCATTGTCCAACTAATTGAAATTTATTTTTGGGAGTTAGGAAATTAGCCAGGGGAGTGGTTTGAAAACTTAAGCTTGCAATATCCTTCTGTTTCATTACCACAAGAAGCCGTTGCAACTATAGCTTTTTCATTAAATGTTTTCTTTTGCTGAGGAGGCCTTTTGAGCAGTTTTTCTGGCTTGCTTATCTTCAATAAGCTTGGTATGCCATCATGGGTTGAATCTCATGTCATGAATTGATTCTTGGTCCAGAGTTTCCATTGGTCATTTGAGTTTTTTTTTTCCAGGATAAATCAAATGAGAATGTGTGTGAAGGATTGCCTAACACAACGTTTTATAAAACGTTGTAAAAACTCTATTACAACGTTTTAAAAACGTTGTAAAAAGTCATTTTTGTTGTAGTGATATATGTATATAATACAGAAACAGGGTGGCACCTGTCGTAATACCAAATTGGGGCTGCCTAACACTGGGACTCTGGGAGTGCCCGATGGCTATAAAGAGGGGGACATTGGGCCTTACCTCAGTGCAATGCAATGAAATGGGATAATCTCTCACTTGTGTCTGAAAGCTGAAATCAATTTTTTCTCTTGCCTATGATGCAGCAAGAGTATCTAGTAAAGAATAAAATATTTACAAGTGCTTGAACAACAATGATTGGTTAGATTTTCAGAATCATTCATTTAATCAGTTATGGATTAAGTTGTCTACATGCTTTAACTTTGTTACGTGGATTGAGTCTAGTGACTTTAAAGTTACCAACAATAATGATTCACAAGTAGAGGGTCCTCGTATATACCTGCACATAGTGATTGTAGTATTCTTAATGCCAGTTAATGCCTACACGATATGCGTGCATTCCCTGTTCTTTCTTAATTTTCTTCTGTTCATAATTTGCTATTTTTCAAGTTTTAGTTTTTAGCTTTTAAGAGTAAGTAGTTAAGGTTAGTTTATCTTTTAGGATAGTGCTGGAAATTGGTTTGTTATTCTTGGAAACTATGGATACCAACTTTACTTGAGAGTTGGTAATTATTTAGTCATGGGGGCGGTTAGATAATCGAAAAGAGCATGGTGGGGCTCCAGAAACAGCTCTTTTCCGTTTATAATACTAAGTATACTATCAGTTATGATCAAGAAATCTACTTTTCATGATTTTACTGTGAACTTTCCAACTCGTGGAACACGAGTGCAAATTCATTTGGGCCTTGTGCAAGTAGGGGTGGCAAAATGAGTGTTATTGATAATCATGGGTTAGTCTTTGTACAACATCTATGTAGACGTGACTTGTCTTGGGGTGTTGATAGATGATGCTAACAATAGGGTGGAAAATTTTTTCAGAATGACTATAGTGGTGGTATACAGAACTTATTTGGTGAGATGGCATCAAATGATTCAAATCTCCTCTGATTGTCATATTTTTGTATGATACCAGATGAAGGTGTGTATCTTGTTATAGAATCACTAATCAAATTATAAAGCAGCCTCGGGAGGGGATTGATCTTCGGGAACCTGATGGAGTTCTTTCTCAGATGCAGGTCAATCCATGTGGGGAGTCTTTGAGTGTGGGTTTATAATCAGCCAATCATAAGAGTGATTGAGGGGTCAGAGAGATGCTTAGGGTGATGTCCTCAGTAAGTTATGTAGAGCTGTGACCTAAGAAGAGGAGTGGTGCTGGGTGGGTATGCAAATTCTTTTCTCCAGATTGTCATCTTGCTGGTTGTTTTTGGGAGTTCAGGTTTTAGGTTAGAGAGTTTTTTTCTTCTGTCAGAGCTCTGGGGTGCCTTGTTGATTGTTAGTTTGTTCTTTTTGGTTTCTTTCTGCTAGTGTTTGTTTTTCTTCGATTATAATAGTGAATTTATTATCCACTTCTATCTTCCCTATGAAGGCCTTTTGATAAAATGTAGCAGCATGGTTGTTTATTTATGAGTGTTTGTTTTTACCATCATGGTTGTTTATTTATGAATCAAATGTAGCAGTATAGATACTACTCTAGTAAGCTGTCATCCATGTGCACAATCTAAACTTAACAATATTAAACTGCAAATTCTTTTCTGCCCTTGGAAGTGCTAATATCACTATCTGATTTTTAGATTGATTTGTGCTCTTAATTTAAAGAATAGTTTTTTAGTTTCAAAACTGAATTGTGGAGAGGGCCCGTGGTGAGTCGCAAAGCATGTCAGGATCTCTTGAGTCGTTATGCTGGGGATCTTTGGCTTTTGGGGGCATCGTAAGTTCCTAGTTTAGTGGGTGTACAATCTGTCGATGTGCTCGGTGAGCTGAAGTCTGCAATCTGCTGGCTTTTGGTGGTAATGGGTGGAAAAGATTATAGCTTTAAAGATGTACAAGAAACAGAAATAGAAACTTTGATAACAAGCATACAATAACAAGCACACAATAACAAGCACAACATTCTAATATTAACACAATGTTTCTCCAATGTAGTTTTTACATATATGTTTTTAAACACTGTAAATCAACTACAATGGCGCACAAAAAAGAGAAAAAGTGTGGAACTTAATCAGAATATATTGGAGAATTCAATCCTAACTAAAACACTAAACTGGAAAAATAGTAGAGTCATCCTCAAATATCCAATCAAACTCATCAAGAGTGAAGCCTAAAGAGTCGAGATCGTCGAAAGAGTCCAGATCGCCCAATGAGTATGTGTCATCGTCTGCAACTTGATTGTTGTAATTAGCAGAGGGAGCCCATTCACATGAATATTGATCATCAACAGCAGAAGTCGTTGTCGTCGTGGTCATAGTCGCCGTCACATGATTGATCATAGTCGCCGTAGTAGTCGCCGTCACAGTCGGGGATTGATGGTGAAAAGTAGATGATAAAGCAGCTTGATTAGTAGTTATAGCATGATCATCGGAAAGTTTTGGCTTTTTCGTAGACGGAGTACGGGCTTGGGGTTGATGAGAACATCTGCGTTTTGATTTTGATTTGTTGGCATTGTTAAGGTGTAGACGACAAAGAACGGGGTGCTTGAGAGGGTCGTAACTGAGGGTAGTATTGAGGGGAAGACGGTATTCAGTAATGAGAAAACGACGGTCGTTGGTGGAACCATTTTCCCGATAACTGAGGGAATGAGCCGTACCAATAACTCCAAAACAGTCATAGGTAACCTCCCAACTTTGATCACCATGCCAAGTAGCTATGTTGTTACCGACGATACGATTTGCGTTTTTGGAATTACCGGATCTAGAACCCTTCCTCTTCAACATGGTGAAAAAGAACATATCACTGATTTCGGCGGCGGCGAAAAGAGCAGGGAGTTGAGTTTCGTCGTAGGGGTTGATGAAATCGAGAACGACCCCATTCCATGGCAGTTTGTCACCAACGATCTTGTGCATTAAGTAGAGGACACATTCAACGTCAGTGGGGCAAAATTTAACCCCTAAACCATAAGGATGCTCTTCTTCCGCCTTCAATGTCATCCTATCGAACTCACTACTATGGCGGAAAACAGAATATACGGACGAAGCTGCTCGATAGGCCCTAACAGAAGATTATATGGCGGTGGGCGGTGGCTGATGGCCGGTGGCCGGTGTGAGAATTAAAGAATACCTTGTGAAAATTAAAGAAGAAGAGAGCCAGTAATAAGGATTCCAACTTTGAAAACATAATCACGGTTGGGGTTAACGGTCATATATATACTAAGATTATATGGCGGTGGGGGTGGAGTGGACCGTTGGGGGGTAAACTTCCTTGAAGCTCAAAAACAAAATCTCCCTCCGCCCCCTAAATATTTTATCTTGTTTCCAAACTTTAAGGGCATTAATTTTTTTTATATAGGGTCAACTCTTTTTTTATAAAAAAGTTACTTAATGAGAAAGAGATAGTGAATAATTAATGAGAAAGTGAGTGAATAATTGGTACTATCTTCATAACATATCTTACACCTCATTATTAATTATATTTTTAATTTTTATGTTTTGTTAACCATAAATATTTATCTGGGTGGACAGTATTAATGGTATTTAGTTAGAGGTAACAAATAAGCGGGTATGGGCGTGCCCATATAGGTGACGAGCTCAAATGGACGAGCGAGTAAGTGTCAATTTAATAACATGGGTATATATGAGCGGGCACTAAATGGGCATGGGCGTCCATTTACTCATTAATATGAAAACAAAACGGAAATGGTTATTGGTGCTTTGGAAGAGATAGGAAAAATGGCAATGGGCACTTTAGAGACTTCAACAAACTAGATTTGTGTCAAATAAAGTATCGACTACCTTCACGTACACAACCGTAAAATAAACAAGTTTTCAAGTATCGATAAGGTTTGTGTTTGAAAGCATAGACAACTTACATGAAAATTAGGAGTTTCTCAATCACAATTCCTCATTTCTTTTAATGAGAAGGACGAATAAGGAAAAAAAAAAATCAAGAAAACTAACAAAAAGGAAGGATTTTAATGAACTTCTCATCAAGACTTAAGCTCCTGCATGAATAAAATGCAAAAATCAATTTTAAAAAATCAGGATTTTAAGTTGCCAGATATGTAATTCTAAGTATTTTCAGGTCTACTAACTCCTAAGCTCATACAGTTTCAAAATCATAACAATTTCATTGTTTGGATAATATGTGAAATTCAATTATAATTTTACATTATACTTAAAATAAGAGTTTAATAACAATTCAAGTATCTAGTTTAGTCTATTGGTATTTGGTTGTTACTTATTATGAATGACAAGAGTTCAAACCTTGCTAACAATAAAATAAAATAATAAAAAAATTATATTTTTTAAAAAATAGCATATAGTGGTGGTGGTTAACGGCGGTGGTGGCCGGAAGCGGCGGTGGCCAGAGGTGGCACAAGTGATGCTGGTTGAAAGTTGTTGTGGTGGTGGTAAAAGGAAGGTGAGTTGTTATTATGTAATAATGATCGAAATTTAAAATTTAAATTATTAGAATTTATGATGAAATTAATTTTATGGAATTTAGTCATTTAGAATTCTAACTCGATTCCAATTCCAAGTTTTAGTTATGTTCCAAAATAATAAAATTGGTTTAGAAGGTCACAATTCCAATTCCAAGCTATGAAATTGGGGTATCCAAACATACCCTAAATGTCTTGATTAATTTATAGGAGATTGAGCTTCTAACTTGACTGTAGCTAAATTTTCCTACACTTCTCTATTATTAGAGAAAACAAGGAATCTAAAAACATGAATCAGAACATTCCTCTAGTTCAGGGAGTCTTAATTTTTGCCTGAAACAGAATTAACATGGTCTTGAGTCAATTCAAAAATTCTTATAGGAAATCAAATGTAATATATGATCCACCTCTAATCAGAAATCCCGAAGAGAGAAAGAACTATCACCATGAATATAGAGGAAAGGAAATCAGCATACCCAAGTTTAGACAACAACAAGAGCCTAAAGATTCTCCAAAAGTGACTTACTAATCTATCGAAAAAAGCAAGCTCTTGTGGGAATCAAGTAGAAAACACTTTTGGAATTAACATTGTAACATTAACATTTTTGTCACTAAATTCATATTCCAAGCATAATTAACCTCATAAGCGAGCAAAGGGTGAATACCAAAATTTAGCACCCGTGTCTAAAAGTCAATAGAGTATTGACTATCGAGTATCAACAATTCACCTTTTTTGATATCTCATCTTGTTCATGATTGAAATGGAAGAGGATATGTCCCTAAGGGGGTGATCCAGTGGTAGACATGAGGCTTCACATAATGTGAGGTCTCATGTTCGATCCTTTCCCATGCTCCCTTAGGAGGAAAAAAAAACAATGCACTTAATATTAAATGGAAGAGGATATTAGTTTCCCACTAGATTTGGTCATGGAGAAGGAATAAATGGAAGGTGTATATTTTTCACATACGGAGGAGAGGGACTATTGTGAAAGCGAAGTGAAACCCCAACTTACCACAAACAATATGTGGAAACAACAAATACTTTGTTACAAATAAATAATTATAAGATTAAAAAAGATTGGTTAGAAAAAGTGAAAAAAAATACTTTTTTCAAAGTTTTAGATAACAAAAAAAAATTCAGAAAAAGTAAAAAAACAAAATAATTTTTCAAAGTTATAAAAATAAAAAAAAACTTATTCAGAAAAAGTAAAAATAAAATAAAATACTTTTTCAAATTAATTAAAAAAATAAAAAATAGTATTAAAAACTAAAACTTTAATAGAATTCAAAATATAACTTTATCAGAATTATAAAATAAAATTAAAGGTATTCGAAATTAAAAAAATAAACTACTTAATATTTAGAATTAAGAAAAACCTTTTTCCAAAAAACAAAATGCTTTTCCTTTTATTAATCAAAACAACAGCCAAATACAAAAAGAATAGAGAGAGAGAGAGAGAACTTGTTGCAAATAAGATGGGGGTCAGGCTAACCACATATTAAGATGCACTCTCTACACCTTATGTTAAAAAATTACAAAAATATCATTGTGTAAAATGAGAAAATACACCATTCTACTAAATGCACCTCAATAATTTCTTTCTACACCCCACTACTTAATTATAATAATTTCATTATATAAAATATGAATATATTATACTTACACCCCAAATATTCTAATTACACCATCACTAAATTTTATACATACTCTTCCCTCCATTTTCACATTTCTTTACTTTCTCTCATCTACCAAATTTCTTACAAAAAATATCATTCAAACTCAAACCCTAAACATCACTTTGTTGAAAAAATATCATACATAGAGCTTAAAGAAATTATGTGGACAAATAATATAAGTATTCCTTCTACTTTACTCGATTAGATTTTTATTTTTTGCCGATTTTTTCAAAAAATTTGAATTGTTGTTCGTCGGTTTTGTGCGGCTCTGGTGTGTTGCACATTCCTCCTACTGTGCACCACATGTCTGCCACATAGTCCTCCTATTGTACACATGGATGCCGCACAGTCTTCCTACCATGCATCACATGTCTGCCACACAAACCTCTTTCTATGCATTGATCCATGTCAGCACACACCTTTTTCTGTGCACCAAATCAGGGCCGCACAATCTATTTTCAAATCTAATGTAATACAAACTCTGGGTCACACACTAATACAAAATCTGATGCTCTTCCACCCTTTCAAATAATTCTCAAGCACCCTTAGCCTAATTTGAGTTTATGTTTAATTTTTATTTTATATGCTATGGAATCACATTCCTCCAACTGTGCACCAAATGTTTAATATTTTCGAAATCACGGGTTTTTCGGGTTGGTGTTGATTGGGTGTTAATTGGGTGGATGGAGGTTAGTTGGTGAATTAAATGAGTGAGGTGTAGATAGAATTGCGGGGTGGGTGTAGAATAGGATGAGTGAGGTAAGAGATTTAAAAGGGTAAAATAGGAAGTTAGGATGTGGCGTAAAAACTCAAATTAAAAAATTGGTTAAATAAGTGGAGTGTAGATATAAATTATATAATTGAGGTGTGGAGGGTAAATGCTGGTGTGTGGTTAGCCTATTCGATAAAATAAGAGTGGGGCCGACATGTGGGGGAATCTTGAGCATTCACGTAATTCCTAGAGCGTATAGCTCACGTGTGGTATGGATGTATTGAGTGGCTCTCACGCGGTCTTGAAGTTGGTTGAGTTCTAAATTTGGGTAATGAACTGGTTATCAAATTGTACATTTTGGGAACTCAAATTTGAAATTTGGTAAAGAACTGGTTTGATTTTATATAGTACTGATTTTGTGTCAATTTGATGTGCTCGTCAATAAATATCAATATTTGACTCATGTTCCTATTATTAAAATATGTTTATTGATATTGGTAAATTTTTGGTATTGATTTGATATTCAAATTGTTTCATGTTAATAATCATAGTATTTTCTTAAGAAATTGTTATTTAAAATTATTTGGTCAGGTAATTGATTATTTGGAATAGTTTAGTGATAATAATCAATGGAACGGTCAAACAATTTGAATTGTCTGGTTATTGTTATTGGACTCAGGTTATCGAGTGCCCGTATATATATTATGCTTTATCGTTGGCAAGAAATTGATTAGTATGTTGAATTATAACTTGTGATCATTTGTCATTTAAATAACACTCGGTATCATTCTTTGGTATAATCGCTGGTTCATATTTTCATCTTCATGGACTTTGGTAATTTTCATTGTATGTTTTGTCCTCCCCTTTTCTACTTGGCCCACAAGCTCAAACCCCCCCCCCCCACACGATAGTTTCAATTGTACAATAGAGATTTGATCCCGAGTGTTCATGGTTAATCGGAGCACTTGATTTTGATGATTTTGATAAAATATAATTTTTTGGGCTTCGTTAAAATTGTATAAAAATTACGTTTGATATACTAATATTGATGATTTTGAGAAAATATTATTCATTTTCCGCTAAGTGATTTCGTAGTTTTAATTTGAGTAATTTTTTATTTTGATTTGGTTAAGTTTTTGATTGAAATTTGAGATTGACTGTAGATCTGGTCTCGATTGGATCCTAGATCGGGATTGTCACACACAGACTCCGGTGTGCAATCAAAGAGTACATTCCTATTTGGAAGCATTGAAATGCTAATCAAGTTGGTTCCGGGGAACTCTGCCAAAACATGTCACAACATATTATGTAAGTTAATGTTTGTTTGGTGGAACGTTTTGGTCATAACGTTGATAAAAATTACAGTGTTTTCTTTTTTAAAAGTGTTTCAATACAGTGTTTTAAAACGCTCAAATTTGGAGCATTTTAAAAATATGTTGCGTTTACAACTATTCTATTTATGAAAATAACGTTTTGAAATAGTTTTCCAAACGTGTTTAAAAAAAAATTTGTTTTGAAAAGACTGCATTTTCAAAATGCTACACCAAACGAGACATAACAGAATAAATAAATAAATAAATAAATAAATAAATAAATAAATATATATATATATATATATATATATATATATATATATATATATATATATATATATAGTACTATACTTTCAACACAAACATCTTTACTCGAGGAAAAGGAAATCGAGAGCATCAATTCTAGCTTTGGTTTGAACCCAACACAATATCATCTATATTTTGGAAGTGAACTTGTGTAGGTTTGTTCGGAATAGCAAATGACAGTAATTTAAACAGAATAAGGGAAAATGAAGAGAAATTTAATTTAATTAATTAAATCATTTTGAAAATGTAGAGAAATTTAATTTAATTAATTAAATCATTTTGAAAATGAAGAGAAATTTAATTTAATTAATTAAATCAATTTGAAGTGAAGGCTTGTGTTGGATACAATTTTCATAAGACGAAATTGCTCCGTACTAGTGCTAACGAAACAATCGTCCCTAAAATGCAACGATTTTTCAGTGCTAACGGGGTAATCGTCCCTAAAATAGAACGACTTTTCAGTCCTTGTAAGGAGGATTTCAATCATCGTTATACTCGGATTACAACGAACTACGACTTTTCAGTCCTTGTAAGGAGGACTTCAATCATCGTTATAGATTAGATCCTTGTAAGGAGGACTTCAATATTCGGATTACAGTGAACTTTGATCGGTGTTGCAAAACTTCCAAGGCTCGGCTAAACCACACATGTGACACCATTTTGTTGCACCTTGGAGAAAACTTGATACTTCTTTTTAAGGTGGATCAATTAATAAAGTGCTTAAAAGCCGTTTATTATACCAATGTGGGTTATGTCTTTTTATATTCCAATAACTCTTCAAATAACAAGATTAAGTTACACACTTTAAGCATTAATAATTAATATTTCATACACCCCAAATTGGTTTTGAGATAATAAATTTATCAACTTAATCTACTCTAAACGTAGAATTCATATTTGCAAATATTTCCATTTTTAATAAATGAAACTCAATTAGAAATTTGGTCAAACATTGATCAAACACAAATTATTGAAACCAATTTCTAACAATCTCCCACACAAATGACAATTATTGCATGTTATGTATGTAGACTCACTTGAAAATTCTGGTAAATCGCCATTGCAGCAGGATATGTTGTTTTTGACCTTGAATCTTCCTTAGTAAAATACTATCGAATTTACTAGTTTTTTAGTAATGTAATGTTTTGAACTATTCGACTATATAGTGTAAACCGAGATAATATTAATTACAGAATAACTACTCTAACATATTTGACTAATGTTTGACTGAGTTTCAAACATATTTTTGTTGAATTTGCATACTATTGTTATGCGGTGAAACATAGATACTTTAGCAAAAAACTCTGTAGTCTTTCGTTACTATCTCCACACAAAGTATAACTAAAATTAAATTGATTAGTCTACACATCCCAATTTCATACATCTACGCTACAATGTCTTAAAATATATAATTTATAAATTAAATGGACTAACAAAATTTAATTCAGTTATATTTTAGGGAAAACAGAACTTAACAGACCTAACGAAGGAAGTACAAAGGAATTGACTGAAAAGTCAACAAAATAGAAAATTCAAAGATGGAGCCGCGCCCCCATTCCAGGGAGCCGCTCCCTCCCTTTGTTCTTTATCTTCTCCATGAGCTCACGAACACGTCCGATTGCGCTCTTCATCGACCTACAACTTCGGTGCCCCATCAGCCGCCAGTAGCCTGTCCAAGTTTTTTCCTGTAAAAGAAGACCCCTGGCTCCTCAAATCTTCACACCAAAGCTTCAACCTTCTCCCTTCCTCTGCGAAGTGAGCTCAAGCCAATAGCCTCCTCTTTTCTTTTGCCTTGTGCATAGAGCCGTCAAAATGGGTTGGGACCTGTTGGGTCAACCCAAACAGTTGTTTAAAATAGTAGGTTGGGTTGGGAAATTGACAACCCATAAAAATACGGGTCATATGGGTTGGACCCGTATAGGTCACGGGTTGAAATGGGTTGGGTCCGGGTTTTAACGGGCTGACCCGTTTAGAGAATACATTAAAAAAAAAAAAAGAGAATACTTGTCTAATATGCTTTCATTTTTGCATAATAGTATTCCTGTCATCTCTCATTTTCTTTTATTATTATTATTTTTTGTTTTTTGTTTTACTTTTTTATATATAACAAATCTAAGGTTTATTAAATTATTATGTAGCAGTCAATTTGGATTATACCGATCTATGCCATCCTACATGAAGTCATGTCTTGACATCCAATGTTTTTTTAGTCATGTAAGAGGAATGCCCATAAAATGTTTGGCAGAAGTCTGAAATGAAGATTCAATTGGTTTAGTTTGTTTATTTTATGTTAGCCGACAACAGTTGAGTTGGTTACTTGATTTTGAGTGGTTGTATAGTGCTGGGAAGTGGAAAAACTATGAAAAATTGAAAATAAAAGAAATAGTCTTTAGGTAAGAAAAATTGGTGGGTTGACCCATCTGACCCACAACCCATATTGGGTTGGGTTGGGTTGACCCGTTATCTAGATAGGTCGACCCGCCCCACACCGTTATATGATGGATTTTCTTGACCCGTGGGTTGACCCAACCCACCAATTCGTTTTGACAGCTCTACTTGTGCAAGCGAGCCTTCGGCCTCCGGCCTCCTGGAAGCCTCCTCCATTGCCCGAGTAAGTGAGCCTCTTCCTTCCTTGCTCGAGCAAGCCTCTAGTCCTTGCTCCTGCAAGCCATCGTCCCTCTGGCTAGCCGAACAAAAAGTCAAACACTACTGTTACGCTGCCTAAAAACAGCAAAAGACGTCTCGAGAAGATAATGGAAGCACTCGCCAATCGCCTAATCCTAGACGTACCGGGATCATATACTCATGCTATAAGAGGTAGGTCTCAACCTATTATTCTGTCCCACAGTTATATTAAATAGATAAAATTTAGATATAAATATTATTAAATTCTTTTAAATATTATATGTGAATAATATTTTAATTAGATTATTTTCTGTTTATATTTTAAAGGTAACAAAAATATAATATTTTGTTTGTTAATATTAAATAAAGCCATGTTTATTTAAATGTCCATAAAAATATAAAGTAGTTACTATTATGCTTATATATATATATATATATATATATATATATATATATATATACAAGCATATTTTAACAAACATATTATGAGACCGAAAGGGTGAGCTGAGTGTCTAATTCCTTCCCAACTCGTAACTTATCCCACAAACTTACATTTTCTGGTATTTTTGATTTTTTCTTTGTTTAACCATAAAATAGATGTGGGGATTTTATAACACATTTTTAGCGTCCACAACAAGGCCAAGCGTATTTCATGTGCTTAATGTCTTGAAACCACTCGCTTCTCATGTAGCGAGGTACGGTGTCGAAACGAGGTTCTCACAGTGGTGACTCTGCTGGAGAGGTTTAAAAAAAACAAAAGAGGGCTAGACTCAATTATTTGGGGTTTGCTAATTTATTTACATCTTTTACATGCTTAAATACATGCATGGTTTGGATTTTGATTTTACAGGCATATATATATATATATATATATATATATATATATATATATATTGTAAATGTGTGACTGATTTATTATAATTATCAATATTTTGCGAGATTTGGAGAGATTTGTGATTTGTGATTTATATTCTTTTGGGCAAAAGCCAGACATGTAATAATTATTTATTCGTTATGTCATTTTATATTGGGGATTATGACAAAATGTAATTAATAGCAACTGAGCAACCCGGCCCAATAGGCCCAAGACATAAGTCACGTGCCTGACACATCTCCACCGGTCACGAGCAGATCACGTGCATTCCAAGATTCAGACATTGAGAAATGGGCAGTGATCGATGTCTTATTTTAATTATTTCCTTGCAAGTGAACAAGACTGTTGTAGAATAGTTTTGGGAAGCAAGGGTCGAACCACAGAGACAAGAAGATCACTAATAGCATGATTATCGGTAGCAAATTATTTAACTAAGTTTCACTTGTATCTCCTCTATAGCTTCTTTTAATAAAGTATCATTCAATTTATTGAGTTCATTCACAAAATATAGATATAGCCTGTTGAATTACCGTTCAGTCTCCATCTCCAAATAATTCATCCATTCTATATCTTAGGCACAAGAACATATGATCTAACTGTCACTTAGGTCATATATGGAACCTGACCCTAACTTATCACTCTCGTGCAACAATAGGTTCAATTTATTGTGATGGTGAGCCAGTGTACGACATATGCACATTGATCATGCAGTTATCTGCACCTCTAGGCCTTTATTATTCACGATTACATTCATTTGTTCAATAGAGGGATTGATAAACACCACAATCAACAAGAATTGAATGAATAAAAATATAATTAAAGCATAGATTCGGTACAAGTTACCTCCCAACTCCTAGATTAATGGGTGTTTAGTTCATCCTTGAAGATGAACAGCACATGGAGATGATTGAATACATGAATCGATCTTCAAAACTTGTAATTACAACAACTAATTGTGTTATACACTCTAAATCCTATGCTAGAGCTATGAAAAACTAATTTCTGGGCGTCCTAGAGCTTTGGCTACCGTCCTTTATTTATACCATGGAGTTGTAGGGGGTTTAGGATTTTTAGTTAGCTTGAAGTCTTCGAAAACGCATTCTGACCACCTTGCGGACGCAAGGTAAGAGACACCTTGCGGCCGCAAGGTGTCCAACCTTCTCCTCTGCCGTTTTCTTCTTCAATTTACACTTTGGCCGCTTCTTGGAATTTTCACCAAAAAGCCTTATAATTTGTATAATTTCACCTAAAACCCTGAAACTCATAAAACAACTGAAAAACACATATCAGTAGCCAAAAGCCTCGTGGAATCGCTCAATTTAAGTCATAAAAGTATCCGAAATCGACGTATAAAATACATCGATCAAATACCCCCAAACTTAAACTTTGTTCGTCCACGAGTAAACAATACTTATAAATACAAAAACAATTAAACAAAAATAACTAAAATCTTTTTGGAGGGTGACACTATTTACACTCCTCTAGAAACCCACAAACTCAAGAAGACTCTTACGAGTGACTGTAGACACCCCAATTTCGTACCCCTGGTATGTGACATGACATAAAATATCAAGACCTGTTAAAACATTAACAAATGTCAAGTTCTGAGGTTAAAAGTGCAAAAGGACAAGCGAGGATGCGCAAAGGACAAGTGCGGGGACACGGATGTTCAAAATGGACCAACTTTGAAATTTGGGCATGGCTACCATCAAGTTTGGGCATGGCGCCCAAACTCATATAGGTGGCGCCCAATTCCACTTCTCAGTGCACTATTCATCAAAGATTTGCCGCAAAATGCAACTTATCCAATGCAAGGTGCAACCAGTTGATGCGCAAAGAAGAAAAATAAATTCCGCCGATGTCCCAGCTTTCTCCTATAAATTGCAGTGCTCGGCTCTTCATTTCACACATAATTCATTCGTAAAGCTTCTTCGCGTTAACGTTACGCTGGAGAATTAGAGAGCGGTGTGAGATAGTGAGAGATCACCTCCAAAGCCTCGAAGCCCTGCCAAACTTCCTCCAAACACAAAACCAACCGATAGAAGTGTACCTTAGCCCCCCAGACTAGGTATCCACCATTTTTCCCGGTCCAAAAATCGTGGAAAGAAGCGGTTGTTACGCCCGATTTAAAAGGCCAAATCAGCCGATGTAGTAGCGTTACTACGCCGTTCGGCCTACCTCGGTCAAACAAACAACCGAAACAAGCGGTTACCACGCCTCGATCCGAGGCGAAAAGTAACTTTCGAGCGTCATCTTTGCCCAAATTCACACAACACACAACACACAACTTCAAACAAAAACAAAAAAGACTCTCTCTCCCCGAGGGACAGAGCGAGCACACACCCCTACGCTGTCTGTAAGTTTTTATTTTTAAAGTCTTTCATGTATTTGTAATAGTATTATTTCCAATCCGGCCCAATGTAGTCATATAAGCAGTTGTGCTGCCCGGATTTAATTAGGAAATAGTATTAAATGTAGCCGTTATTATGGCAAAATGTTTTTAGAGTAAGTTTGTATTTATTTACTTCATTTATTCAATAAAGTCTTTATTTGTAAATGAATTATTTCCGATCCGGTTCAATATCAATATATAAGCAGTTGTGTTGCCCGGATTTATTTAGGAAATAATACTAAATGTAGCCGTTACTATGGCCAAATATTTCCAAGTATATTTGTAATTTTTTGTAAAAGAGACTGTTGCAAGTCCGTAAATAATATATATGTAACGGATGTATTTGTAGGCAGTTAATGCTTTATTTACCTGTTAAATAAATATAACAAAAAGCATACTTTAGCCAAAAACCGTTTTGAGACCGAAAGGGCGAGTTGGGTGCCTAGCACCTTGACTCGTAACTTAGCCTCGAACCCGTTTTCTTCATCTCGGTTTTCTTTTTCTGGTTTTGCTTTATTTTTGCCTTAAAATAAAGATGGCGACTCTAAAAACATTTTGGATCCAGTGGGGCCTCGCAACATCTTTCTTTGCACTTTCACGTTCTTCCCTAAAAAAGGGAGAATGAGAATGGAAAGGTGATGTATTCCTATATCCTGGTATCCCCTAAACAAGGGATAACTTGACGTAGAAAACCCAAAGCACTCATAGTGATCCGAAATAGGCCATAAGGCTATGTTCATAAAATCCATAGTGGGGGCTCTGCAACATTCCTTCCTTGCACTTTCACGTTTTCCCCTAAAAAGGGAAAATGAGAATAGAAGGGTGATGCCTTCCCATATCCTGATATCCCCTAAAAAAGGGATAACTTGATGCGGGAAACTCATAGCTCCCATATTGGATAAAAAATCCACTAAAGGCAACCGAGGCGCATTCCAACGCGCTATTCCGACAGCACTCCTCCCGCACTTTTGATTTCGTCCTCCCCTAAACAAGGGAGGTTGGAGCGGTGGATGTCATTTATCCGGGCGAGTGCGGGAGCATTTCCCGGGAACCCACAGTGGCGACTCTGCTGGGGAGATCGTTTTTATTTTAATGAATAAAAATGGAGGGCTAGACTCATTAACCAAAACTTTTTTTTCTTTTCTTTATGGCTAAAGTATGCTTGTTATATTAATTTAAAACAGTCTAATATTGTGTTCCTTTAACATCAATGTCTATATTTGTGGATATGATCCTCCATCTTGCAGCAGTTTCATTTCAAACACTGTTACTGATATACTTGAAAATATTCGTATTTTTCAAAAAACAAAAAAAAAAACAAAAAAAAAAGTATGTATGTATATATATATATATATATATATATATATATATATATATATATATATATATATATATTATATGATATATATATATATAGTTTTCTTTTTATTCCGGGCAGCACAACAAACGGGCCGGGACTTTGTTTTCAAAATCTCTTCATTTTTGGCCTTATATTATTTTATTCTGCTTTATTTTTCATTCTGAAAAATATACATATATGCATTCATTATGTCATTTTATTTTGGGGATTAGGACCCATTTTCTAAAAAATAAATAGGTTCCCCACTTTTCTTTCTATTTCTTGATGGTATGCTTGCTTGCTCGTGCTCGAAATAAAAAGCCGAGAAAATCCATACATAACAACAAGACAAGCTATATCTGTTTTATTTTCTATTTCTATATCTGAAAATAAAAAAAAAACTCTTTTTGCTTTTTAGATATTGCACACACGCGCACATGCATATAAATATATTCGAATCGCTACCCTACACCATAGCCGACCTACCCCTGCATAAGCCAACGTTAGGCGCATATAGATTTTCGGGACACTTCAAAGACCGATCGGTTTTTGCATTTTAAATTGTGGGTCAGCCCCGGTCAAAAAAATGTGCGCAAGTCAAAAAAAAACGTGCGCAAGTCAAAAAAAAAATCTGCACAAGTCGAAGAAAAAAAATGCGCAAGTCAAAAAAAATTACACTGGGGCTGATTTATTATTTTCAAATGCTCAACCTAGATCATTTCGAATGGTGGATCCCGGAAAGAGTATAGGCCCTTCGCCTGGGATCAGTCTGATCTCGGGGAGTCAAAAGGCAGGTGGAATACGTTGGTCCTATACTCTGGAAAAAGAATCCATTGTTCTAGGAAAGTCCTGAGACTGTCAAAATTAAGCGGATGCTTATCCGGTCATTTTGTAGGGAAAATAATAAATAATAAAATATACTAATAAAGGCATTTGTACTCCAAGCCGGAAAAGCCTTGACCCGACCTTCGATACCAAACCCATTTTCCCCAGAAACCTGGCCCGAATTTGGAAAGGTAGAGACAGTACTGGCCGATTGATACGAGAATCAAGTGCAGAGATCAGATCAGAGGGTATCAGAAACAAATCAGAAAGAGGCAGAAACAGTTCAGAGGGTACAGATCCAGACAGTATGGCAGCAAGAGATAAACAAGCTATGGCAGGGGCTAGCGATAGCTGGAACAGTCGAGAACCAGAAAGGGAAACTCCTGTGTATGCACCTCCTCCCGAGCTTGAAGCTTGGCTAAGAAAGGAACTGGATGCTCATGCAGAAAGAATAACAAATCAGGTGGTAATTAATCTCCTGACAGGTTTTTCAGAAACTCTCGCCACTTTTTCCCAAAAAACCAAAATCCCAAAATATGACCCTAATACTTCCCATTCTCCTGAAATAAATTCCCCTGATACCGCAGAAAATATCATTTTCCAAGCCTCCAGAAAGCTACCCAGTGCCAGCCACCAACCAAATGATGACCTCCTTGCCAAAGGTAATATGATTCCAAGCGCCCATGATTCTAACCCATATTCTCCATAAATCAGCTCTGATCCCCTTCACCTGGACCCCTGCTATTACAGCCAAAGGAATTACCCTCCTCTCAGTCCCTCAAATGCTTATCCTCAACAAATAACCCCAGGGACTTTAAAGGTAGTCGTTCGTATACCAGAAAAGGAATCCTTATTGGGCCCAGGTCCAGGCAACCCCATTCCAATACAATATTATCCAAGAGAGAAAATCCCACTTAGTTGCTTGACCAAAACCCCATCTGGCCACTTACTTAAGCCAAAAAGCCGAAAAGAAACAATGTCAAGGCATTATGATGACCTGCCCGCCCCAAGATCTGAAATACTCCAAACACTGTGGGCCCATGGGATACTGAAACCCATTGATAATTACCGACCACCCAATCCGTTACCTATTGCCTGGAATCATGCCCAGTATTGTGAGTATCATAAATGCAGCGGTCATCTTACCGACAAATGTTATACACCCAGAGATGCAATTCAGGATCTCATTGATAACGAGGTAATCACGGTGGCAGGTGCAAAAATCTTTGAACGGTGAGGCCTACGCCCAAAAACCGATTTGATCTCGGCAAGATCAAGCAGGGCGACCACGAGTCATATAGCAGCTACCTCAAACGGTTCGAGGAAATGCTCGACCAGGTAACGACCACCAGCGACCCTGAGATTACGTTCTGCTGCCTCAATAACATGAGGGCAGGCCCGCTGAAAACTATTCTAACCATGAACCCGAGCACATAAAAGGCAGAGCTATTGGCTAATTAGCATCTGTTCTGCTCGACACAGAATACCAAGGGTGATAAGCCCAAGGGAAAAGATAAGACTCAGGACAGCTCGGTCACGCCCGCTGACCAGAGCTAGGAGGGCAACAATCGCCCACGCAGAGACATAAGGCGTACGTCTACCCCCGGCCAAAGGTTCAGGGAGTCATAATTCACCCGGCTGAATACTACTTGGGAAGAAATCATGTTCCAAGTCGGGGATGCTTTGCCAGTACCCTACCCGCTAGACCCTGAATTTACTCATACCAGGGACAACACAAAATATTGTGACTACCATCATGACAACGGTCGCACTACAGAGGAATGCAATGTGTTGAAGGAGGAGATTCAAAAGCTTATCATTGCGGGTAAGCTGGATCGTTTCAAAATGAATCAGGGCGCGGGTAATAATGTCGGTAACGACCGACAGGGAAGACCCCCGAGTGGAAGAGGCGGTTATACCATCCCCTTCCTTCTCCTAGCTTTACGGATTGGTCATCTACCGATCCGCTCCCTAATAATGAGGATCTCAAACCCCAGGTCCTCAATAATGTAATAAGCCCAGTGCAGTTTGCTATTAATGATAATATGAATGTCTTTGCTTCTTCCTTAGTTGCACCTACATTAAAAGATACATTAAATAATCATAATAATGAGTCATTTAATGAAATGGACCCAAAAGATAAAAAAATATTTGCTTGAGCTTGTAAAGTCAGTTGAGCAACAGAACAACACCACTCGGCGAAGCAATTGAAGACTTGTCAATCATCAATCTGGGGCTGAACAATCAAGTCAAAGAAATCAAAATCGGCAACTACCTGCAAGGCTCTGAACGGGTAGCACTCAACGACCTCCTCAAAGAGTTCGTAGATATCTTTGCCTGGTCCTATGAAGATATGCCGGGGCTAGATCCAGCCATAGTCGAACACCGGATCCCTATCTATCCAGATGCTCGGCCAATCAAGCAGAAACTCCGCCGAATCAAACCAGAGTGGTCACTGCAAGTCAAAGAAGAAATTATGAAGCAGCTCCATGTCAACTTCATTCGGGTAGTTGAATACCCAATCTGGCTGTCCAACATAGTGACTGTTCCCAAGCCCAACGGGAAGGTTCGGATCTGCGTCGACTTCCGCGACCTCAACAAAGCGTCGCCCAAAGATGATTTCCCGCTACCCAACATTGATATTGTGGTAGATGCTGTTGCTGCTCACAAGATCAGATCCTTCGTCGACGGCATGCTCGGCTACAATCAAATTAAAATGGCTGCAGAAGACCAAGAGAAGACTTCATTCACCACTCCTTGGGATACCTACTGTTACACTGTCATGCCATTTGGGCTCAAAAATGCCGGCGCTACTTATCAAAGAGCTGCCACCACTCTCTTCCACGACATGATCCACAAAGAGATCGAGGTTTACGTGGACGACATGATCGTACATTCCAGCAACGCCAACGGTGCTCATATCAGAGATCTTCGGAAGTTCTTCGAAAGACTCAGAAAGCATCAGATGAAACTAAACCCCACCAAATGCACATTTGGGGTCACCAGAGGCAAGGTCCTGGGATTCTTAGTGACTGAGCAAGGCATCGAGATCGAGCCGGCAAAGATCAAAGCTATCATGGAGATGCCGCAGCCAAAAACTCCAACAGAAGTCAAAGGCTTCCTAGGCCGGCTACAGTATATCAGCCGCTTCATCAGACAGCTCACCACCACATGTGGGCCCCTTTTCAAACTCCTATAGAAGAATACTGACCAAGTCTGGGACGAGAAATGCCAGCTAGCTTTCGACAAAATAAAAGCCTATCTCACCAATCCACCTGTGCTAGCCCCAACCCATACACATAAACCTCTCATCATATACTTAACCGTCACAGACACGTCAGTAGGGGCTATGCTTGCCCAAAAAAAGAAAGACTCCTACATTGAAAACGCCATATACTTCATCAGTAGGAAGCTGCAAGGAAGCGAGCTGAATTATTCGGCACTGGAGAAAAGCTGTGCTGGCCTAGTCTGGACAACCCAAAGGCTCAAAACATATCTGCAGGGACGATCCATCAAGCTCATATCCAAGATGGACCCTATAAAGTAAATCTTCGGCAAACCATCACTTTCCAGCCAACTGGCTAAGTGGGCCTTCCTTCTCAACGAGTTTGACATCACATATGTCACGCTCAAATCTATCAAAGGCAGCGTAATAGCAGATCACTTAGCCGATCTACCTCTAAAAACCGAAGATGCTACTGAACCCAGCTTCCCAGACGAAGGTGTCTTAGAAATCACTGACCACGACACCAGTTGGCAGATGTTCTTTGACGGAGCCGCAAATGTATGAAAACCATGTAAACAAAACAAAAACACATAAATATAGAGGGATATCTTCATACCACTCCAGTTTCATGGTTGACACATCTGGGAGTGGAAACTAACCCTTGAAGCCCTCTATCGGTCTTTATTGTTGTAGAAAAGCTTCAATTGATATATATTGAGCTTCATGTACGAACTAAAAACCCTTAAAATGTTCTGCATATTTGATGAATTTAAATTAATGATCAATGAAGTCATAATGAAAGAGAATGATTAGTTTATGCATTTCATCACTAGGACAATCAACATCTTTAATACATCTTCACTAATTTACAATTTATGTTCAAATTTTGGAAACTCATGCTAAATTGAGGTTATTAGTTCTAACCAAAATCATGAAGTTCTAATTTTGATAAGCCATTAATAATTTGGAGAAGTACCAAGGGGGGAAAAACATAGAATTGATGACTTACACAGATTATAATCAAGGGGAAAAAACATTTTTCAGAGTGTAGATCATTGATATATCTATGGAATCACATCAATGTTTGATTACATTTAGCTCCAAATAGAATTTCAAATGCACCATTGATGTAGAACTCAAAGCTTATGTTGGTTGGGCTAATGATGCTACCAGTTCAAGAACTCGTGTAAATGTCATCCCCGTCGTCTATTCTGTAACTCAGAGTTCCATATCCAATACCATTTTCCCCACGTTCAATTGACCATTACACGTTTGAAAATCTATATATCCAGTTATAAAAAAATGTTAAGGTTATCAAGCAACTTATAGTGTTACTAGATTCACAAATCTGGGAAATTAAATACACACAAAAGATATAAAGATTTACATTGTTTAGGACATTTCAACTAATTCAAACATTTGAAAAGTTGTTCCAGCAAAATAGATCATACCAGTGTAGTCGCCGGCGAAACGATTGTTTTGATTTTCTTCGCAAGATAGTACAATTAGGGGGCCATTTGTGGTTTCATGCAAATAAAAGAAGTATCAGAATGTAAAATGAAAATCTTAAAACAATAGCTTGAATATAAACAACGATTTTTCAAGCATTTGAAGCAACAACGAATCTAGCAACAAATTTCCAGCAAGTCGGTGGCCATATCTTCCGTAGCCGATTTATAGTAGGTGGTCCAATTGTGGTTCTTGGGTTCTATTTTGTGTTTATTATGAGGTAAACGATAGAGATTAGAGATTAGTGTTTATACACATCACCGCATGTGAACAATTGACGACTGATTTTGATTATGAATTTAGGGCTTTTAGTTTATATATATATATATATATATATATATATATATATATATATATATATATATAAAGAATTCAAGATTAAACGTTGTTTTATTTCACCTTTAGAACTATCTTCAACACTTGTGTAAAAAATGCACCAAATCTCTAACATGATGCAATTTTTACACCAAAGATCTTCCCATTTCTCCAACCATCCTATTTCAATAAGATTACGTCAGTTTTTTTGTTGTGATACATGGAAATTAACAATTATTTAATATTTAGGATTATATTATCACATGGTTAAACAAATTAAAAGGAATATTCAAATCTACTTTATAATTACTTTTTTTGTCTGTGTTTCAATCAAAGTGTGAAGCAAATAAAGTTTCAAAAAAATAGATATTGGATATTATTCTTTTTCAATCAAATTCATGTGGAAATTGATCCCATCATTTGATTATTATATTTTCAATTTATCATTAATTGCATTTAATTTATTTACTATTTGTACTCCGGTAGTGTTGTTTTGTAGCATAGACTGTTCCCTTGGATTTTTCAATGGTACGAGGTTAATTATTACAAGGCTGGGAAACCATGTGTTAGAATGTTGAGTTCTTTTAAAAGATAATTATGGTGATATTGTTTTGATTTCAAATATATATACAATCTTATATTTCAATTTAAATACAGTTTCTGATGATCGTGTCTTACCTAATGTCTTTAAAAAAAGGCAAGGTTAGTCATTGTCTAATGTATGAGTCTATTTTTTTTAAAAAAATATTTTTAGCCATGACCAGTTTTACGTCACTTTGTCTAGAGTTACTAATCGTAAGGACCTTCGAATTTTGTTATATAGTTGTAATAATCATACATGTTCAACAAGAACAAATGTTTTATATAAAGAAGTATTCTAAAATTTATATATAAAAAATCAATTTTATTTGATTTTTTATCTTTAATTTTTGTGTTTATTAATTTTGTTTATTTTGTTCACATAAAAGTTCTTAATTATATATTATTCAACTTTATTTAATATGATTTTCTATCATTTTAAATTTCCTCAATATATATATATATATATATATATATATATAAACATATGTGCCCCATTTTTGGAAAGTTTCCACTAAAATTGATCTTTCCAAAAACGGAAGCACTTCTATTTTAGTTCAAGAGTCAGTTTTCTCTCCGTATTTGATAGTTGATATTGTCTCGGTAATCTGTAACGTTTGTCTTGAAAATACAAATCACTGATAAGTTCTGGAGATAAACGACCACTTTCCTATTTTTGCAAACAAAATCGTTCAATGTGATAGTGATAATTATAATAGTCGTACATATTGAACGAAAAATGTTATATATAAAGAAGAATTCTGAAATTTATAATATTTTTTTTCATATTTATGTGATTTTCTATCTTTAATTTTATTGTTTATTAATCTTTGTTTATTTTTTTCATAATAAAATTTTTAATTGTATATTATTCAACTTTAACTAAGTATATAATTATACACCCGCGTACAAATCGTGCAACACACAAGAGCATCACTAGTATTTCTAATAAGTATAGTATATTCTTGAAAAATGATACTCCTTCCGTCCCTAAATTATCGTCCTCCTTTCCTTTTTCGTCCGTCTCAAAATAATTATCCAGTTTGAAACTTTTCTTTTTAGAACATCACTTTTGCCACTTTACCCTTATTTTTTCATCATTCTTTAATTATGGGTCACATACACATGAGTTTTAAAGGAAACTACACATTAAACCAATATAAATAATCAAGTCAATTATTTTTTTCTTAAACTGTGCGCCGGGTCAACTAGAACGATTATTTAAGGACGGATGGAGTACTATATCAATCGAACAAAACAAACCGAACCCAAATTGCATGGATGTGATATCGCATCCACACGTGACGAACTCTCACTCTGTTACAACTCAGCCTATCAATACATAATGGGTTGTGTCAAGAAAATTCATGTTACATAAAATATCTAAAAGATGTTATTTTTTAAGATTTTGCCCATATGCAATTGATAATTACTGGTATTACTATTATCAATTATGTTATTGACGTATCAATACTCATATTTATTTTCTTTCGATAAATTAACGAATATGAATAGCCTTAAAGTATCATTCTTATTCAATATACTCTACATAATTATTTGGTACATATAAAATGATGAGCTCGGCCCAAACTTTGGTCACGAGCCAAGCACAAGCTCCAACACGTGATAGTCACGTGTATGACAAAGACCAGGAAAGAAATTACCCAAGCAGGATAGCCGCGAGATGATCATCATACATTTATACCGAGCAGGAATTTCTCTATCACTCAGCGAGCAGGGAACAAGGCTGCTCGATTGAGCTCGGTATTAATCTCGAGATAACCTCGCCGATCCCGAGATTTTAGCCATGATTCTTGCTATCTACGCCGGTCAACCCGCATTTATGGTATTACAGTCCTAAAATATCTCCGTGATCATAGCCTAACCCAGATCTTACTCCCAGAAAGGCTATATATACTTCATAAAATCTCATTTGAATGGTACGCACTATTCTAGATACCGAAACCCTGTCATTTTGCTTTCACTTAAGCTCAATACTTACTCTCACACCTGAGGGGTTTCGCGAGGCCCCGCTTGCATTCCATCTAAGGTGTTTCTTTCTTTAACAGGTTTTAGGAGTTCTCACATTCCGCTAAGCCCGATATCCTAGAAACCGCAAGGACCGCCCAAGACCGATCAGGCAAAGATCGCTTGGTTCCGCTGTCGAACGAAAAAGTTTAGTTTCACTTTTCATCAACTATTGTTAGCATGGCCAAGAACGAAAAGGACGTGTTGGAGCAAGCGGAAATGTCGGCGGTGATGTATCTGCTCAAGGGGATTGGCCCCCAATTAGTAACAAAGCCCGAGGGATTCCCCACCGACCAGCTTCACGAAATGGCCTACCACCACTAAGCTGGTAATGACCAGATCTCAAGTGGCGGCACAACATGCACCTAATGGAGAAGCTGGTTTCGCCCCAAAGAACTAATCCACCTCAAAGATGATTTGAGAAATCAATTACAACATCAAAGGGCCAATTGGCTTGAGTTAAGGGATCGCTTGAACCAACGAAGTCGCCGACTTAATTTCGGCGCGCAGCCTATCCCTATCAATGAACAAGCCTGTGCACAAGCTCTTTCGCAATCAAGCTCAAGATTCGAGCAAGATGTTTATTCTCAATCAACAGCCTAGCCGTTGGGTCGCCCACCGCCTCCCATAGAGGAACAAGCATACCGATTGTACCCAGTTAGTGCTCCACACGTGGTTGAAAGGGTGCTTAGTGTTGGCGGCCATGCCCCGCACAAGCCCCCTCGCCATCGAGGCTCCCCGCCCGGTAGTCGAGTAAAAGCGATGCAGCCACAACCAGATGCCAATGCCATGGAAATCCATGAGGAAAGGCGGCCGATAAACGTCACGCTAGAGAGTACGATAGTCGATGAGTCACAGCCACCAACAGCGAAGTCGAAATGATGAACATGAGCTGCTCATATCATTCTCGATCTCGCATTCTCACCTGCCTCGACGAACTTCACCCTCGCTGCGAAACACGCATGCACGAGCAGATCGCACGAGACAACAAGACCTCCAAGGGTCCCCCCCAGCTCGAACACAAGAAATTGAGGCACCTCGGCCGCTATAGCTCACCGTAGTAATTCAACTATCCAAGCATCAATCAACCTCGATTAAATGGCCGAGGTTTTGGCAATCGTGTGAAAGAGAATGGATGGGTGGGAAGCCGGTCGCCGCTCTGATGGTCTGCTCGATCTTCGATGGTAGTCCATTCGCAGATCGATTGAAAACACACCTCCAAAGACAGGAGTCAAGCCCGAATTTTGATAAATACTCTGAAAACCCGAGCAAAGCGATTGCCACGATCATTCAAGCTCAGTCGGCTTGGTGACCAAGAATGAAGCCTTGAAAATGAAGGCATTTGTGGGGCCATACAGGTAAAGCCCAGCTGGTTAGGGCGTTTTCCGAAAGGGTCTATTACGCTGGAAAGACTGAAGGAGAAGTTCCCGGTAATTTGCTCTCCGAGCTCTCCCCAAAAGTCGATTCGACCTTCCGCAGTTGGTTCAAGGAATTGATGAATCTTCCCATAGCTATGTGGAAAGGTTCACTAAGGTGCTCGAACAAGTCACGCATGACCGGTGAGAGGTTACGCTTTGTTTTTTGAACAATATGGCGGGGGGCCCGGCAGAATTGGTGATGCACCCACCGGCCACTCAGGTGAGATGCTTGCTCGAGCACAACTGCTCGGCTCGACGAGGCGCGATCGGAGGGAAAAGTGGAAGCGAAAAGGTTGAAAATAGTTCGACACCAACCGCAACTCCTAGCTCGAAATACAATAAT
>CM028384.1:18212309-18242164 GCA_013146195.2 Codonopsis lanceolata | reverse complement strand
ATAATTAATAAATTATAATGTAAAATATGTATGTTATGAAGATACCAATTATTCAGACTCTCTTTCTCATTAATTATTCACTATCTCTTTCTCATTAAGTAACTTTTTTATAAAAAAAGAGTTGACCCTATATAAAAAAATTAATGCCCTTAAAGTTTGGAAACAAGATAAAATATTTAGGGGGCGGAGGGAGATTTTGTTTTCGAGCTTCAAGGAAGTTTACCCCCAACGGTCCACTCCACCCCACCGCCTTATAATCTTAGTATATATGACTGTTAACCCCAACCGTGATTATGTTTTCAAAGTTGGAATCCTTATTACTGGCTCTCTTCTTCTTTAATTTTCACAAGGTATTCTTTAATTCTCACACCGGCCACCGGCCATCAGCCACCGCCCACCGCCATATAATCTTCTGTTAGGGCCTATCGAGCAGCTTCGTCCGTATATTCTGTTTTCCGCCATAGTAGTGACAGTGAGTTCGATAGGATGGCATTGAAGGCGGAAGAAGACCATCCTTATGGTTTAGGGGTTAAATTTTGCCCCACTGACGTTGAATGTGTCCTCTACTTAATGCACAAGATCGTTGGTGACAAACTGCCATGGAATGGGGTCGTTCTCGATTTCATCAACCCCTACGACGAAACTCAACTCCCCGCTCTTTTCGCCGCCGCAGAAATCAGTGATATGTTCTTTTTCACCATGTTGAAGAGGAAGGGTTCTAGATCCGGTAATTCCAAAAACGCAAATCGTATCGTCGGCAACAACATAGCTACTTGGCATGGTGATCAAAGTTGGGAGGTTACCTATGACCGTTTTGGAGTTATTGGAAAGTTGGGAGGTTACCTATGACCGTTTTGGAGTTATTGGTACGGCTCATTCCCTCAGTTATCGGGAAAACGGTTCCACCAACGACCGTCGTTTTCTCATTACTGAATATCGTCTTCCCCTCAATACTACCCTCAGTTACGACCCTCTCAAGCACCCCGTTCTTTGCCGTCTACACCTTAACAATGCCAACAAATCAAAATCAAAATGCAGTTGTTCTCATCAACCCCAAGCCTGTACTCCGTCTACGAAAAAGCCAAAACTTTCCGATGATCATGCTATAACTACTAATCAAGCTGCTTTATCATCTACTTTTCACCATCAATCCCCGACTGCGACGACGACGACTATGACCACGACGACAACGACTTCTGCTGTTGATGATCAATATTCATGTGAATGGGCTCCCTCTGCTAATTACAACAATCAAGTTGCAGACGATGACACGTACTCATTGGGCGATCTGGACTCTTTCGGCGATCTCGACTCTTTAGGCTTCACTCTTGATGAGTTTGATTGGATATTTGAGGATGACTCTACTATTTTTCCAGTTTAGTGTTTTAGTTAGGATTGAATTCTCCAATATATTCTGATTAAGTTCCACACTTTTTCTCTTTTTTGTGCGCCATTGTAGTTGATTTACAGTGTTTAAAAACATATATGTAAAAACTACATTGGAGAAACATTGTGTTAATATTAGAATGTTGTGCTTGTTATTGTGTGCTTGTTATTGTATGCTTGTTATCAAAGTTTCTATTTCTGCTTCTTGTACATCTTTAAAGTTATAATCTTTTCCACCCATTACCACCAAAAGCCAGCAGATTGCAGACTTCAGCTCACCGAGCACATCGACAGATTGTACACCTACTAAACTAGGAACTTACGATGCCCCCAAAAGCCAAAGATCCCCAGCATAACAACTCAAGAGATCCTGACATGCTTTGTGACTCACCACGGGCCCTCTCCACAATTCAGTTTTGAAACTAAAAAACTATTCTTTAAATTAAGAGCACAAATCAATCTAAAAATCAGATAGTGATATTAGCACTTCCAAGGGCAGAAAAGAATTTGCAGTTTAATATTGGTAAGTTTAGATTGTGCACATGGATGACAGCTTACTAGAGTAGTATTTATACTGCTACATTTGATTCATAAATAAATAACCATGATGGTAAAAACAAACACTGATTCATAAATAAACAACCATGCTGCTACGACCACGACGACAACGACTTCTGCTGTCGATGATCAATATTCATGTGAATGGGCTCCCTCTGCTAATTACTACAATCAAGTTGCAGACGATGACACGTACTCATTGAGCGATCTGGACTCTTTCGGCGATCTCGACTCTTTAGGCTTCACTCTTGATGAATTTGATTGGATATTTGAGGATGACTCTACTATTTTTCCAGTTTAGTGTTTTAGTTAGGATTGAATTCTCCAATATATTCTGATTAAGTTCCACACTTTTTCTCTTTTTTGCGCGCCATTGTAGCTGATTTACAGTGTTTAAAAATATATATGTAAAAACTACCTCTTATAAATCTACCTCTTAGATTGTGCACATGGATGACAACTTACTAGAGTAGTATCTATACTGCAACATTTGATTCATTAATAAACAACCATGCTGCTACATTTTATCAAAAGGCTGCTTCATAGGGAAGATAGAAGTGGATAATAAATTCACTATTATAATCGAAGAAAAACAAACACTAGCATAAAGAAACCAAAAATAACAAACTAATAATCAACAAGGCACCCCGGAGCTCTGACAGAAGAAAAAAACTCTCTAACCTAAAACCTGAACTCCCAAAAACAACCAGCAAGATGACAATCTGGAGAAGAGAATTTGCATAGTAGAATAAAACAACCTCAGGACTCGCTACCCAGCACCACTCCTCTTCTTAGGTCACAGCTCTACATAACTTACTGAGGACATCACCCTAAGCATCTCTCTGACCCCTCGATCACTCTTATGATTGGCTGATTATAAACCCACACTCAAAGACTCCCCCCATGGATTGACCTGCATCTGAGAAAGAACTCCATCAGGTTCCCGAAGATCAATCCCCTCCCGAGGCTGCTTTATAATTTGATTGGTGATTCTATAACAAGATACACACCTTCATCTGGTATCATACAAAAATATGACAATCAGAGGAGATTTGAATCATTTGATGCCATCTCACCAAATAAGTTCTTTATACCACCACTATAGTCATTCTGAAAATTTTTCCACCCTATTGTTAGCATCATCTATCAACACCCCAAGACAAGTCATGTCTACATAGATGTTGTACAAAGACTAACCCATGATTATCAATAACACTCATTTTGCCACCCCTACTTGCACAAGGCCCAAACGAATTTGCACTCATGTTCCACGAGTTGGAAAGTTCACAGTAAAATCATGAAAAGTAGATTTCTTGATCATAACTGATAGTATACTTAGTATTATAAACGGAAAAGAGCTGTTTCTGGAGCCCCACCATGCTCTTTTGGATTATCTAACCGCCCCCATGACTAAATAATTACCAACTCTCAAGTAAAGCTGGTATCCATAGTTTCCAAGAATAACAAACCAATTTCCAGCACTATCCTAAAAGATAAACTAACCTTAACTACTTACTCTTAAAAGCTAAAAACTAAAACTTGAAAAATAGCAAATTATGAACAGAAGAAAATTAAGAAAGAACAGGGAATGCACGCATATCGTGTAGGCATTAACTGGCATTAAGAATACTACAATCACTCTGTGCAGGTATATACGAGGACCCTCTACTTGTGAATCATTATTGTTGGTAACTTTAAAGTCACTAGACTCAATCCACATAACAAAGTTAAAGCATGTAGACAACTTAATCCATAACTGATTAAATGAATGATTCTGAAAATCTAACCAATCATTGTTGTTCAAGCACTTGTAAATATTTTATACCTTACTAGATACTCTTGTTGCATCATAGGCAAGAGAAAAAATTGATTTCAGCTTTCAGACGCAAGTGAGACATTATACAATTTCATTGCATTGCACTGAGGTAAGGCCCAATGTGCCCCTCTTTATAGCCATCGGGCACTCCCAGAGTCCCAGTGTTAGGCAGCCCCAATTTGGTATTACGACAGGTGCCACCCTGTTTCTGTATTATATACATATATAGACAATGAAATAGGTCAAACATTTCAAGTATAAGATTAGCATGACCACAAGCCTAAACTTGGAAACATCTTGCTGTGTACACCCATTGGCAAGATACTCAAAGTCAAAAGAACCATAAAGAAGGTATGTCATCCATATTATTCACATCAAACACAACTTGCATCTTCAAAATAGGAACATCACTTTCAGAAAAACGGAGAAATAAGTAATCAGCTGTCAACATCTCTAGGCAAGTAAATCTACCGAGAAAAAAAGGGGCAGATACTCGCAACATCTGAAAAGGCAACGGAAAGAGATCCAGTAAGAATGCAAAGAGATGAACATAATACTTGGGGCAGTATACAAGAACGGGGTATGCGTGTGGAGGAAGGGGAGGAGTCGAAAGCGACTCCTGAAGAATTAAAGCGAGTGTATGAGTACGGCGATCCATTAGACTGGCCGGACTGGGATGTTCCGAATCCTACATCAAGGATCCTGAATTCAGTTTGGAAGGTACCTTATCTTTCAATGTCAGTTTGTGTATGAGGCTAGGTTCACATTATACTTTGTAGGATAAGGGGGGGAAAACGTGGACTGATATTATGTTGGAATTCTTACGGCTTTAAACCGCCCTGGAAGGCTGAACGGAGGATGAATAAAGTAGACATAGGGGCTGCCTCAAAGAAACATTTGAATAACAAGGGTGATCAGTTTGACGTTGTTTTGCAAATTAAAACCATAGGGGCTGCTTCAATAGAAGGATTCAAGTTTGGGTCTGTTTCCATTTTAGCCAATGGTACTGGAACTATTTTGGAGGCAGAAATAAAATTTGGGGCTGTTGCCAAAAAAAACAAACGGCAGAACTGTTTTGAATGAAAGAGGTAGGCACGGAGCTAACGAGGTGAGACACTATGATCCAAGCACAACAAGAGCAACTCCATCAATTCAGAATTTTTCCTATGAAGATTTTGGGTTAAAACCTAGTCAACTCTTGATGCTATCAAAGGAAGAAGCAAAGGCATGGGCTGCGTTTTTAAGGATCATCATGTCAGACAAAGAAGAAACAAGTTGGACAGATTGTGGAGCCAAAGAGCAGCTCGAAATGGCAAGGTCAAAAGCGCACATATTGGGGTTCAAAATCAATTTGAAAGGCTGCAAAGAAACAAGGAAGGGTCTGTTGGAATTAAAAACATTAAAGGGCAGCTTATTGGGATTAAAAAAGAACGTGGAAGTAAGTGAAACGGGGGTACAAGAATGGCTCGCTAGCAAAGAAGGACCAAGATTGAGGACAATCTTTTTCGAAGAAAGGGAGTCTGAAGCATATTGGGGCATCATTATTTCCAAGGAGGGAACCGAGACAAAGGGGGCGATCGGGCAGTGCTCTACAAGTCAAAAAGGAGTTGTTTGGGAGGACGTTATGGAGCAATATAACAAGGGGGCTGGTCATTTGGGAAGGGAGATCCTTGCGTGGGGAATAAGGGTCTTACATGTCATGGATTTGAGGGATCACATGGAGTGGCTAGAGAGGAAGCATGCAAGGAGGGGGCAGCCGGGTTCCATAGAGTTCACATCCTGCTTCTAGGCAGGGAACCCGAAAGTGCAAGGCTAATGTCTTTTAATTAAAGTAGTTAATTATTGTTTGAGTAGTTAATTCAGTTGTATCTAAATCGATTTACAATTGAAGCACACACAATCATATCCTTATCAACTATCATAGCTGCCATAACAAACTCTAACGCTCAAACAATTTAATTATTTATTTATGTTGATGATTTAAGTAAAATCATTGGTCATTTGGTATAAATCGGGGTTTATGTTTCGAAGATGGGTAAGCTCGGGAATACTACATTGTGAATATGGGGGGTGCGGAGTGCACATTCACATAAGTTTTCACGAACTTACGAGTGTTAATAATCAAAAGCGTTTTTGTTTCCTTTCTACTTATTGTTCTCGCAACGAATAACCTAGCACGGGGGTCTCGCTGTTCCAAAGGTCACAACAGTTTGAAAGGATTTGTGATTATTTACAAAGGGACACATATAAACTATATATCAGTCCCTTCATCTTCGTTTTTAGGTTACAAAAATTCACAGAATACTCCAACGGTAGTCTCCAGTTTTTCGAGTGCCAGAAATAGGAGAGCAACTATAGTCTTATCCCACAAGAATATTCGTGTAACCCAGGGCATTCGATAGGGTCGAATAATTCTTGCAGGAAAGTGCACTCTGCACGATTCTATAATATATCCTAGTTATATTCGACATTGTTTTATTTATAAATCCCCAACAATTTATTTATTAATATCAATATTAGTGTAATATAGAAATTTCTTGTCCAAGTGAAATTTTCGGGAAAAAACACGAACGCATAACTGAAATGCCAATTGCCATGTAAATGAAATTAACAACAACGGCAAGAACGCATAACTTAAATTCAACCACATAATTTAAGACGTAAATATAGAAATACTAATTATGAGAAAGAGAAAAAGGAAATTACGATTTCTGGGATCTAAAAAGGGCTCGTCATCTACATCATGTCGCCTAAATGATGGTATCGGAATACTGACCAACATATCAGTGTCCGGCGACTTCAGAGGTGCTCTACGGCGTTTGGTTCTACGAGCGCGGGCGTCGACAGTGAGCGATTCACAGCGAATTTGAGAGAGGATAGAAGAGAGGGAGGGAAAGGAGAAAATTGGAATTTGCGCGGGTAAGATAGAAACTGAAAATGTACTGGTGTAGCCATTTTTTAAGCGGCTCGGGAAGAGCCTTTTAAGCCGCAGACTGCATTGTATATTTAAAACTAGAATAAAGGCATCAATCTGTTGTTCAAATCTATTCCTACTCCTCTTAGGGAAAAAAAACGTGTAAAATCGTCTTAAGATTTAAGATTCATAGGACGGTTTTATAGGAGACCTATTCATCTCTAAATAGAATATAAAAGCCTAAACATTTTTAATCATTTAAGACTTGGCTTTGGATTGGTTATCATTTACTAATGTCAATAGTAAGTTCACAAATATGCATTTGCTAGAGAGAGTGAATAATATATCTACCAATTAAAAATGATAAAAATATTGGATAAAATATTGGCTAATTATCGGCCAAGATTAATTTTTACCAAACACAATTATTAGCCAGGATTTAATCTGATCTTAACCGTTTTTATCACGTTTTTATCTCCACAAAATCAACTCCTCATTCTGTTTCTCTCCATCTCTTTCTCTATCTTTCTCTCTCTTCCACAACCGTTTTTATTCATATTTTTTTTATCTCCTCAATCTTTTTCTCACTCAATCTCTATATTTTTCTCTCTCTTCATTATCAATAAAATATTTTCACTAGTTCGCCTAATACACTTTTTCTATAGACTATTCTATTACATTAGTTTTCAGAATTTATTTTATAGTGTCATTATTCATTGATAAGTTACTAGATTTTGTCTTAAAGATTTTCAATATGTATACTATTTTTAGTTTGATGATATGCAGTGGTACACGACAACAACGGAAAGAAATATCCAAATATGTATACTATTTTTAGTTTGTACAGAAAGTACGTCATAGAATTTGAGCTTATTGTGCTTAACAAGAACAAACATTACTCGAGTCATTTAATATAGGATTGGTAATTTGGTGGGTTGGATCGGATATGAGTTGGATCGAAACGGGATGTGTTGAAATGGGTAATGGGTCAGAACGGGTCGATCCATTTCGATCCGTAATTTTCCATCAAAAAACTTATATTTATATAGCAAAAAAAATAACGGGTCGAAATGAATAACGGGTTCGACACACTTTAACCCGACCCAAATCGACCCGTTAATTAGTTTCTTAAATTTCCTTCTCACCATTTTAGAAGCAATTTTTCGGTTTTCAATTTCATAGGAATCTGCTCTAAACGTGTTGCTGACTCATTCGAGAAAATCCTCTTCCCTCCTAAGTGCTTACCCCCAGTTAGGGGTGAGTTTGGTCCGGTTCGGTCCACTTTTTTGGAAAAAAAAAAAAGAAAACCGGAACCAGACCAATAGTCTGGTTCTCAAAAAAATTAGAACCGGAACCAACCCAATATGCATGAGAACCAATACATTGGTCCGGTCCATAACCAATCGAAGAGGTATGAGAACCAGGACCAGACCAATACTATGATTTTTTCACTTTTTAATTGTTTAAATCAAATACATTATAAAATTTTAAAGGCTTAAACTTGAAAAATAATAATTAAAAAACCCTGCCCATCTTTGCATAGTTTATGTGTTAGCCAACCTCTGCCAAGCTCAATCTCTATCATCTCCACAAATACCTGAACCTCCCAATACATATTTGGCCCCAAATATCTGTAACATAAGAATATAAAAGGAGATAGGCAAGCTCTTAAAATAAATTTTAGGGACTGAAGAATGAAAAACTTGAAGTGATCATGGTATCCATTTACTTTATCAGATCATACTCTCAGAACGGAAATAACCTTTTATATTTGGGGATTTAGGGCTAGAAAATTAAGAGTTAATATATATATATATATATATATATATATATATATATATATATATATAATAACATATTGGGTTGGTCCGGTCCGGTTCCGTGTATTTTTGGTTCAAGAACCGGGACCGATCCAAATGACCGGTTCTATGAAAATTTAGATCCAGGACCAAACCAAAATATTGGTCCGGTCCAGTTTTGATTGGTCCGGTGCGATTCCATTGGTTCGGTTCGGTTTTGAAAAACTCCTGCACACCCCTACCCCTAGTGGGAGCGGGATTGTATTCTTGGGAATGAACTAATTTTATGATACGGCTTTTATCTGCGCATCCCAAATGTTGTATCCATGGATTTTTTAAGACAACAAGAGATTCAGCTGCAATCTTCAATATAGGCCGGTTACTTTTAAGCTCAATTTTCTTCTAGGAGCCATCTAGCAGAACTGTCAACTGGAAGAGAAAATCAAGGCACTCGTTAGTAGGAAAGATGCATCAGGCATTAAACACGTCGTGATGGGCATCATATAGTCTAGAGGGTAAATGAACTTGATGCCTGACCTGCTCAGAAGCATGTTGCTTATTGGCGGACTGTTTTCTAGATACACTTATACCTTCTGTCTCAAGTTCTGAGCACCGCCGGGACAAACCTAAAGAATGGTTCAACTGCTCAACAAATGACGATTCCAGATGATGGAGATAAATACTGTGCTTCTCATTTGTCCATGTTGTGCACTTATCCTGGTAAGTAACAGGTATGTACCAATCACAACTTGCTACGATAAAGATCAGGATAGTGTTCAACTACTATAAAAAAACAGAAAAAAGCATTATTCAATTTGTATTTGAAGTAACTTTGTGAAAGGGGAAAAAAGCACCAGCAAAAAGTTGCTATATTTGGTTGATGACCAGAGTTCACATATCAGAAAACAATACCTTCCTAAATCCTAACAGAAGTGCACACCAAACTACAGAAGCAACTGCCAAAGGACCATTTTACTATGCCAACACGATAATCAAGTTCCGCTACGTTGTGGATCCACCATATCTACAACTACTACACATGCTAAAATACACTTTACTACATTGATGTTGAGCATTTCTTAAATTCCCAACACAGAAGGAAAAGGTAAGATTCTCATAGGGTTAACGTAACTTGTTCTAGAAACATTTGTGGAGACGTATAAGGGTGGATTAGGTTGGGGTTTGGGTGGAACTGTGGAAGGCAAGGACTCAACTCTCATGCCATATGAAATATGAATGGTTTTCAACCGATACAACACCACTACGTAAAGTGTGATCATATAATGACTACATTCGATATGAGTACCCCACGCCTCTCCCCCCTCCCCTCAATTTGCCCATGAGGTCACATTGTCCAAATATTGGCACTACCTAGCAATCATTGGTCAATTACTTAGTACAAGTGTTCAGATTCTACTAAAGACAGTCCCGTAATTAGCAAGGATGGGCTAAGTGAACTATCCTAGTAGCATGGAACCTAGAAAACTTTAAAGGGTGGCGAATGTAGACTTAAGAGGAGCACCTATTATGTAGAGCTATAATCTCGTGTGTGTGTTATTCAGAAGCTTTTGGACGAGAAATGTTGCAGAAAAAAATAGGGAAAGAAATATAACTAAGAACTAGGTATAAAGTCTGAAGGTGTGACCCGTATGGATGTGTATCAAACATGACCTGGGAAGGACCGATCATTTGTGTGCTTGGAGGGGTTACATATTTAAAAAGAGGAATGGTTTTGTTGAAATTTTAATAAGATTGTGTAGAAAATAATAAAGTTTAGAAATAATGGCATAGCCTTTCCATTGATATGTTGAACATATATATGAGTACAATACTTGCTACGCAAGTTTAACCCAGAGAGTCAAAATACAAAAAGGATTAGGAAACCTAAATACAAAAGGGATTAGGAAATCTAAATACAAAGGGATTAGGAAAGTATAAACTAACCATAAATATAATATATTACAAATGCTCCCGCAAGATGGATCATCGTTAGGAGAGACCAATTTTGAGAAGAAGATGCTCAGAGCGCGCGTTGACAATGTGAGGGAGTGGTCGGCGAGCTGGTGAACGAGAGGTCTTAATTTGGCGAGTTGGTGAGAGCTTGGTTTGCCAAGGACAAGGTTTGCTTGAGGAGCAAGCTGGTGAAAAAGGGGTCTTCGGCGAGCTGGGGAGAGCCTGGTGTGTCGAGGAGACATGGATTGTTTGATGAGCGAGCTTGTGAACGAAGGGTCTTTGGGGAGCTGGTGAGAGCCTGGTTTGCCAAGGACAAGGTTTGCTCGAGGAGCGAGCTGGTGAACAAGGGGTCTTTGGCAAGCTGGGGAGAGCCTGGTGTGTCGAGGACACATGGTTTGCTCAATGAGTGAGCTGGTAAACAAGGGGTCTTCGGCGAGCTGGTGAGAGTTGGGTGTAGCCAAGGTGTCCTTGTGGTGCTCGTGGAGCGAGCAGTTGAGGGATTTTAATGACATGTGAACTATCAAGTAGATTTTCCAAGTGTTCTCAGATGGAGATGGGATTCAAATGCTCGTGGATTGATCAAGATCAAAGCAGGGTGAGTGGTGAATTTGTGTGCAATGTGAAAGAAATAGCCTTGATTGTTGAGGATGAGAATTTAGGGACCGTTCTTTGTGATCCGTTGGAAAAGAAGTAGATCTTTTAAAGTCCCCCTTTCCTGGACGTGAAAATCTTAGGGGTGTAAGTGGTTCGGTTTTGTTTGGTTTATGCCAAAACCACAAATCGAACCGCCTCCTAGTGGTTCTAAAAATCTCAAACCGAATCGAACCACTTGGTTTGGTTCGGTTCGGTTTTGTGGTTTATATAAATTATTTTTAATGAAATTAACCAACATTAAAAATTATAATAAAAATAAGATTTTAATTTTGAATTAACATCAAAATTAGGAAATAACCTACTAACAACAAATTATCAAAAATAAAACAAAACAAATTCTAAAATAAACACAAACAATGGAAAAAATAATAGTTCTCTAACAATCAAGATTTTGTTTGATTTAGTATGCGTCTATATATATATATATATATATATATATATATATATATATATATATTATGAATAAATCAAATGTTAAAAATAGTTAATAAATGTAATATAATATATATAATATAATAAATAAATAAAAATATATAGGTTGGTTTGGTTCGATACCTAAAACCGTGAATCGAACCGCGTGGTTTTCCAATTTTTGAAACCGAAACTGAATCGTCTTCAACCAAAATCGAACCAAATTGACTGATTTGGTTTGGTTCGGTTCGGTGGTTTCGATTTACACCCCTAGAACTAGTTATTCTCCATTCAAGAATATTCTTCTTTATTCAGAGCATGGTTCAATGCTAAAAGAATGTCAGTTCCAGCTGAAGTGTTTCGCTGTGATTTATATAACCTCAATTGATGAGTTTGGAGTTCTGTAATGTGATAGCCAAGGGTCATGTTCACATAATCAACATTATCACTAAAGTTATCGACTTATGCACCGGCAGGTGATTATGGTTGAGGATCCGTATGTTCTTAAGGAGGTTGTACATTAATATTCTGGAACCGGGAATAGATATAATTAAATTCCTCATGTGTTTGGTGTTGCAATTCTACAGATACAAATCATTCAACTATTCCTAAAGGATGTTTATCTGAACGGTCTGCCAATTGTAAGGACATAGTTGTGGGTTTTAACATACCAGGAAACAGAATAGGAGGAACATATGATGGAGGTTCAACATACGATTTTTCAAGAGGTTCAACCTCTTTTTGTTTTGAACCTAAATCTTGTGTTTCTCTACTCGTATCATTTGTCTCAACGGGAATATTAGAAGGAGAAGAAGGAATACTTACCTCTTCACATATGACTTTACCACTACGCAGAGTAGTAATAGATTTCGTTTGCTCATTCTTATTAGGGAACTTTCTTTCTTTTCCTTTTAATCAAACTATTTCATCTGACAACTGTCCCAATTGCTGCATCACTTGCTTCATACATGTATCGTGTGAATCACTCTTCTCAATGTACTTTTTTATTACTGCATTGTCCACTTGCCCTCCTTTAATCTGAAGTTGTCCTTGCTGTGGGAATTGTTGTGGTTGCAATGGTTTGTTTCCTCCCCAAGAGAAATTTGGATGATTCCTCCATCCTGTTCCTTTGTTTTGAAGGATATTAATTCAGAGCATTAACTTGTTCAGGGTATGGAGTACTAGATGGGCAAAATTTTGTAGCATGATTATTTAATCCACAAATAATACATACTTCATTCACTTGGGATTTGTTTGAATTGGCTAGTTGAAATGTGAAAGATTCTTCTTGTGCTATCAATGCATCTATTTTAGAAGATTTACCTTTATTATTTTGTACTTCATACAAATTTTTCGATTTACCCCTAATACTTTTCTGTTGCGAATTTACACCTAACATTTCAAATAGTTCATGAACTTGTGCTGGTGTTCTTTCTCTAACAGAGCCACGGACTGCACTATCAACCAAGGTCTAAAGGGATGAGGGAAGTGAGTCATAAAATTGCATTACTAAAACATCCTATGGGAGATTATGGTGTGGGCATGCAATTTGTAATTTTTTAAATTTATCTCATCTCATGCTTCATGAAAGAATTCTCATTGTTCAGTTTGAAATGACATAATTTGTTTTCTATTATCAGACGAGAATGCATGCCGATAAAATTTACTCATGAACAAATCATGCAGTTGAGCCCAAGTGTAAACACTTCTAGGCGCTAAATTCATGTACCATCTTTTAGCTGCATCTTTTAATGTACATTAAAACTATCTCATTTTTAGTTGGTCTTTAGTTAATCCTCCTAATGGAAAATTATCTGTCATATGCTTGTACTCACGCACAATGGACACATGATCTTCAGTGGGCATACCATGAAAGGTAGGTGAAATATTATAAAAATGACCCTTGAGTTCGAAATTTCTAACTGCAGAAGGTAATACTAGACATGATGGTGTAGCATTTAACATGAGACGAGCATAATCGTCCATTGCCCTTTCGTTTACTCGAAATTGTCATCGGGACAAGGCGATCACCTTGTCCATCCATTAGGCGAGCTACTAGCTCAAATTCACACTTTACAATTGTTCTGGAAAATGGGTGGTCACCTGGTCCATTTGCTAGGCGATCGCCTTGTCTGGGAAGGAGAAAATGGCTTGAAATCTAGTCCAAAGGGTCCCCAACTCAACCCATAATGATGTGTCTTATTTTTTTACCTCGCAAGTGTACGAATCAATATAGAGTATAGTGATCGGAAGCAATTTAAGCAAGTAATCAAGTAACAATTATAACTAGGGGGGTTGTTTGATTAATTATGACTAATTAACTAAACTAATTTATTTTATTAGTAATTAAGTAATCTAAGGGAGTAGTTCATTAACAGCAGCAAACACAGTTTGTTGAAGATCTGATGATGGAGTGGAATCTAGGAGTTAGGATTCATTTATATCTACTCTAATGCTCTTTTGTCTATTGTATCAATCACTATGTCTTGGGTTTGTTCACAAAGGCAAAGAGTGGTATGCTATTGATCAACGAATTGCAAACTTAGTGTCACCAAGTTGGATTATGTTTCAGTCTTCATTCAATAATTCAACCAAGGATATACCTGAAGAACAAGAACTTATGAACCTAAACTTAATTTATCACTCTCGTGAATCGATATGTTTAATTTATCACAAAGGTGAGCCAATGTACGACATATGCACTCGATCATGTAGTTATTCGCACCCCTAGGTCTTTAAACTATTGCGATACCATTAATAGGAAAAAGCTAAATAGCAAAGAGATTGATAAATTCTGCGATCAACAAGACTTGATTGGATAATAAATTAATGTAGAGCAAAAGATTCGATACAAGTTACCTCTAATTCCTAGATATGAGCGGGGTTAGTTCATCATCAATGATGACCTAATCAATTGAATGAATGAAAGCATGAGCGATCTTCTTCTACTAACTAATAAAAACTGTTTAATACTGCTAATTTACAAGATAAATTTGGATCTCTAACTTAGAGCTACAAGGGTTGTATTTATACTAGAGTTTATAGGGCAAGAAATAGAATTGGACTGAAATTCCATTCTTTGAAAGTCGGCATACCTTGCGGTCGCAAGGTGCTAGAGGCATGCGGCTACAAGGGTCTTGATTCCTCCGGGGTGTGTTTCTATGGACTTTCCGGGGACAAGGTCCTTATGCAATGCGGCTGCAATGATCTCTGTACTTCTGATCTTTCTTCTATTCAGCCTTTACACTTTGCACCCTTCTTCAATTATTCGCTTAAAACCTTCAAAAATTCCATAAATTCATCGAAAACCCTAAAACTCACAAATAAGCTCCAAAACACATATTATTAGTAGCCAAAAGTCTCGTAGAATTATTATTTCTAAGTTGAATAAGTACCTCATAGATGAGTATAAAACACATCTATCACCTAACAATCTAAGGATGATTCCTCACTTAAAACAAGTCTGAAGCTCGTCAGAACGATGTTCGAAAACAACGCGAACAAAATCCGAGATCATGGAATAACTCTTCAACGATTGAACAGATGATCGAACCAGTACCAACACTTGATTATAATCATGTTAATGCTCTAGGGTATGGACTAGGATACTTTTACGAATTCAAACAAGAATCTGTAGACATCCCAATTTCGTACCCTTGATATGTGACTTTGGCATGTGATATCAAGAACTGCTTAAACTCAACAAATGTCAAGTTACAAGAGTCAAAAATACGAAAGGCAAAACAGGATGCGCGAAACAGTAAAATGCGAGGGATAAAACTGACAAATTTGAAAGTCAATTAGTGACTTGGCGCGGCCAAAAGGGTCATCTGGCGCCGTGCCAAGGAGAGGTAGGATCCGTGCCAAGCTCCCAAAGAGTTAACACATTGTGAAAATTGTCAAGCACGCGGTACATGTCGATGAAACACAAATCCAACTATAAATACAGGTGCCTGGCTACGCTTTTGGGAGACATTTTTTACGAAGGCTTGAAGCCCGAAGAAACTCTGCGTATTTTTAACGCAGTGAGCGAGAGTGATCCCCCTCTCTTATAAAGCCTCGAAACCCTGCCAAAACTCCGCCAAACCAAAAACCCACCGGTTAAAAGTGATCCCTAGCCCTTTAGTTAGGTATCCAGCTTATTTCCCCGGCCCAAAAACCATAAAGTAAGCCGTTACTCTGATTGAGTAAATAGGTCGAAAACACAAAAAAAACAAGTCGTTATTCCGCCCAACCAAAAAGGCCAAAACCACCACAAATAAGCCGTCATTCTGCCCAAGTTAGTGAGCCAAAACCACAAAAAATAAGCAGTTACTCTGCCCAAATCACAGCAACAACAACTAAAAAAAAGACTCTCTCTCCCTGAAGGACAGAGCGAGCACACTCCGCTCTAAAAGGTAATAGCCTTTGAGGGCGTTATTTTTATAAAGTTGTTCTTTAAATCCGGCCCAATGTAGAAAATATAAGTCGTTGTGATGCCCGGATCTAGTTAGAAAATATTATGTAAAAGAGCTGTAATAATGACCAAATATTTTTAAATATATCTGTAATTATTGTAAAGAGACGGCTGCAAGTCCGTAAATAATGTAGCCGCGGATGTATTTGCTTTTTATTTTTCTGTCTTTAAATGCTTTATTTATTTGCTAAATAAATATAACAAAAAGCATACTTTAGCCAAAAACCGCTTTTGAGACCGAAAGGGCGAGTTGGGTGCCTAGCACCTTCCCAACTCGTAACTTAGCCTCCGAACCCGTTTTATAATCTCTGGTTTTTCTTTTTTTGGTTTTGCTTTATTTTTGCCTTAAAATAAAGATGGCGACTCTATAAAACATTTTGGATCCAGTGGGGCCTCGCAACACTCCTTTCTTGTACTTTTTTGTTTTCTCCTAAAAAATGGAGAATGAAAATGAAAGGGTGATGTATTCTCATATCCTGGTATCCCCTAAACAAGGGATAAATTGATGCGGGAAACCCAAAGCTCCCATAGTGATCCGAAATAGGCCATAAGACTATTTTTATAAAATCCATAGTGGGGGCGTCGCAACATCCTTTTTTGTACCTTTCTATTTTCCCCTAAAAAAGGGAAAATGGGAATGAAAGGGTGATGCATTCTCATATCCTGGTATCCCCTAAACAAGGGATAACTTGATGCGGGAAATCTAAAGTTCTCATATTGGATCAAAAATCCACTAAAGTCAACCGAGGCGCATTCCAACGCGCTATTTTAGACAACACTCCTCTCGCACTTTTAATTTCGTTTTCCCCTAAACAAGGGAGGATGAAATGAGAGCAGTGGTGTCCCGCATCCGCACGTACGCGCGCCCCTATCCAAGGGCGCGCGGGTGCAACGCCGGGCGACCCACAGTGGCGACTCCGCTGGGGAGATCGTTTTATTTTAAATAAAATGGAGGGCTTGACTCATTAAAAAAAAAAAACTTTTTTGTTTTTCTTTGTTTCTGGCTAAAGTATGCTTATTATATTAATTTATGCATTTGAATATTGCGTTCATATACATCAGTGTCTATATTTGTGGATATGATCCTCCATCTTGTAGTAGTTTCGTTCCGAAAACTGTTACGGATATATTTAAAAATATGTCTATTTTCAAAAAAAAAAAGCAAAAAAAATTTATTCGCAAAAAAGTAAAAAAAAAAGAGAGCAAAAAAAATTTTTTTGAAAAAAAAAAAAAAAATATATATATATATATATATATATATATATATATATATATATATATTTGCAATAAAATTCCAGGCAGCACAATAAAACTTTATTTTTAATATCGCTTTATTTTCGGCCCTCTATATTTATTTTGTTCTGTTTATTATTTTTATTTCGCAAAATTTGTACATATTTGCATTCATTCTGTCATTTTATTTTGGAGACATATGAGCAAATTTTGTAATTAATAGGAATAGATAGATTCCCCGCTTTTCTTTCTATTTCTTAATGCGATGTGCTTGCTTGCTTGCGCTGAAACTAAAAAGCCGAGAAAATTCACGCAGCAAGAAGACAAAGTTATATCGCTTTTATTTTACGTACATTCCGAATCGCTACCCTACACCACCGCCTTTTACCCTCTGCATAAGCCAACGTTAGAATGCATATAGATTCTCAGGACACTTCAATGACCGATCGGTTTTTGCATCTTTGAATCATGAGTCAACTCCTGTAGTAAAAAAAAGTCAAAAAATATATATTGTAAAAAAATGTGCGCAAGTCAAAAAAAATGAAAAAAATAAGTGCGCATAAAAGAATAAATACACGGGGGCTGATTTGTTATTCTCTGATACTCGACCTAGATCATTTCGAATGGTGGATCCTGGAAAGAGTATAGGCCCTTCGCCTGGGATCGGTCTGATCCTTGGGAGTCGAAAGGCAGGTGGAATATGATGGTCCTATACTCTGGAGAAAGAATCCACTGTTCCAGGAAAAGTCCTGAGACCGTCAAAATAAAGCAGGTGATTATCCGGTCAATTATAGGGAAAATAAATAATAATAAAATATACTAATAAAGGCACGCGTACTCTAAGCCCATAAAGCCTTGACTTTTCGATACCTCCAAACTCATTTTCCTCGTAAACCCGCCCGAATTTGGAAAGAGATAATACCGCCATTGATATGGGAAATAAGTGCAAAATCATGTATGGTATCGCATTAGATCGATAAGGGCGTAATCGCTTCAGAGGGTACGATCCGAATGTAATGGCAAATGAAAGTGATCAATCCGATATGGGTACGTATATGGGCTTGGTACGCCCGACTCCAAAGAATGCAGAATGGTTAGACCAAAAGTTGGGTGCAACGATCGTATGATGAGCCAAAAGGCTAGTCTGGTGCAAAGTTTAAAATCCAGTGGTGAGGTGAACTTTTCCCCTGCAGTCCCCCAGGAAGCATCAACATCCCATGTACCTCCAAACCCAACTTCCCAGCCAAACGCTAACCCACCAAATATTGCCACTACCCCGAATCCAAATCCTCCACCGAGTCCCTACTACCCAAATATCAGCCCTTTCCCGTCCTATCCTCCATATCCTCTCCCAAGCACCAATATTCCCCAGAGCCCAAATGACCTCCCTTTTCCCATAATCAACCCACTCCAAAATAGCCCACATATGGACCCAAAAAGCTATAACCCGCCAGGCCAAGTTACTACCTACTTACCTTTCAATGATCCCGCCGCCTGACCGAAATAATCCACCAAATCCTTATACGCCCAAAATCCACCGGCCCAAAATCCACCTGTAATCCATATATTGCCCAAAATCCACCAGCCCACAATCCTTATGGTGCCCAAAATCCACCAACCCACAACCCTTATCCAACTCAATATCCATATCCAGCTCAAAATCCTTACCCCGCCCAAAATCCTTACCAGATACCGCAGCCAGAAATTAACCTAACTTTCCCAAATCCAGCCAGTATATACCAAAAGCCAACTCCCCCAGCCAACAAAATGGAGGCTGACATGGAAAATATGAAAACCATGATGCTCAAACTTCTCAACAAAGGGGAATTTTCTACGCGGGCACTAGCATTGCAACCTTCAGCAATACTACCCTCAAAGTTCAAAATGCCCGACGTAAAGAAATTTGATGGGACTGGATGCCCTATATCCCATTTGAAATCTTATTCCACCGGCATGCAACAAGGGGAGCTAGTTTGAGGCTATGGATTCCAATTTTCACCTCACCCTAATGGGGCCGCCAAACAATGGCTAATGTTGTCTCGATAGCAAAGACTATGAATACTTGGGACCAGATAGCTGAAGGGTTCCTTGAAAGATACAAAGAAAACACCAGTCCTGAATATAAAAGGGACCTCGAGTCGTACACCCAAAAGGAAAAGGAAACCTGTGATGAGTTTGTAGTCAGGTGGAAAAGAAAGTTGGCCTGCACTTTTTGACAGACTTCGATCCGGCCGAAGTCATGCGTAATGTTCATTAAAAACCTTCAGCCCATTTACCTGGAACATATGCGGTATCTCCCCTATACCAATTTTAAAGAAATAGTAGAGATAGGAGCCCGTATTGATGAAGATATACAGACGGGGCAATTAAAAGCCAATACGCCCCCTAGTTCTTTCCGTTACTCTAAAGGAAAGACAGCCGCACCAGGGCCAGTTGTCAATATGGTAGGAGATGCGTCAGCCCCATTTTCTACCCAAAATTATAGCACTGTTCCATGGTACTACGGGTCAGACAGCTCTGTCAATACAGTGGGAGGAAATGATGGCCCTGGCAAAAGTTCCGAAATCAACAGGGTGAACCGTACCTAAGATATGATGAACTGGGCAAGCTCCCATCAGAATACCTGCGAGGGGCTAATGGCACAGGGAGTGCTAAAACCTTTGGGTGTCGTTTGGTAGTCAGGATTAAGGCCGGATAGGATTAATAAGCCGAGTTGTCTGATGTTTGGTACGCAATAGGTGGTGGGGACTAATAGCACGAGTTATCCGGATAAAGTCATTATCCCCTCATTATTAATACCAAGGGAGAGGGTGGTATTATTAGCGCCCTCACTAAAAAAAATTGGGATTAACATTTGTAATTTCAAAACTACCCCCGATATACAAGTGAGGATTAATAGCGAGGGCACTAATAGTACTGGGATTAATAATACTGTTTATCCTTGTCCGACTACCAAACAAGCCCTTGGAGAATTATAAGCCACCAAACCCCCTGCCCAGGGCTTGGAACCATACCCAGTACTGTGAATACCATCGCTCCAGTGGTCACCTCACTGATAAATGCTATACTCTCAAAAATCCTATCCAGGACCTGATAGATGATAAGGTTATTGAAAAGCCTCCACCCAGACCAAATATAGTCAATAACCCCCTACCTCAAATCAATATAATTGAGGTTGATGAAAAAATTTGTGTACCCAAGTTTGAAATAAATAAACATCCATTAAACATGTGATCGATGTTTTAATTAATCTTTTTTCCTTGCAAATGAACAAGACTATTATAGAATAGTATTGGAAGTAAGGGTCGAACCCATAGAGACAAGTGATCACGAACAATGCAATTTATTGATAGCAAATTATTAATCTAAAGGAGGTTTTTATATTTATTTCTATTCTAAACTACTATTTATATTTAGATGTTTACCTAATCACCAGTAATTACAGATATGAAGATCTTATGGTGGGTGGCAATCTATGATTATGGGTTTCGATCACTTGTATCTCCTTTATGTTCAAGTCATAATAATTATCATTCAATGTCTTGGGTTCGTTCACTAAATATAGATATAGTCTGTTGAACAATTGGTTCAGCCTCCATCCCCGCAAAATTCATCCATTCTATATCCTAAGCACAAGAACTGTAATCTAGCTGTCACCTAGATTTATGATCTATCTGTCACCTAGATCATGTATGAACCTGGTCCTAACTTATCACTCTCGTGCATCGATAGGTCCAATTTATTGCGATGGTGAGCCAGTGTACGACATATGCACATTGGTCATGCAGTTATCCGCACCTCTAGGCCTTTATTATTTGCGATTACATTCATTTGTTCAAAGCGAAATAATATAGGGATTGATAATCAACACAATCAACAAGCATTGAACGAACATATATATAAGAATCAAAACATAAATTTGATACAAGTTACCTCCCACCTCCTAGATTATGGATGATTTAGTTCATCATAGACAATGAACAACACTTGGAGATGATCGGATACATGATTTGATCTTCAATACTTGTAATTACACAAACTAATTATGATATACAATCTAAAAACTACCTAAAATCTACCTAATTAAGACTGCTTCCAGCCGATTTTCTATATCTTGGGCTCGGCATCTGACTTCTATATATACTCGGGAGTTGTAATTCAATCGAATGACTGTGTGAAAATCCGAAAATCAAACATTCTGACTACCTTGCGGTCGCAAGGTGTTGAGTACCTTGCGTCCGCAAGGTCTCCAGTATGTCTGGCCTTTGAAATTCTTGGTTTCTGACTTATGATCCGTACTGCCTACCTTGCGGTCGCAAGGTCTGGGGCACCTTGTGTCCGCAAGGTGTCCAGAATTGACAGCCTTCATTCTTTCTTCATTTTTCCTTTTTGGCCCTTCTTGAAATTTGCACTTAAAACCCTGGAGTTCGGCATATTTTCACAAACAACCCTGAAACTTACAAAACTCACCGAAAACATATATTAGTAGCCAAAAGCCTCGTGAAATAGCATAATTTAAGTCATAGAAGCATATAAAATCGACGTATAAAATACATCGATCAAATACCCCCAAACTTAAACTTTTCTCGTCCACGAGTAAACAATAAACTTATAGATACAAAAGCATATAAATAACAAAAATTAAAATCTTTTTGGAGGGTGACATTATTTACACTCCTCTATAAACCCACAAACTCAAGGAGACTCTTTCGAGTGACTCGACTAAGCAAATAAATACAAAAATAGATAATTACAAAAATTAAACTAAGAATATAAAACATAAAAATCTTTTTGGCTTCATCCTCAAGTTATAAGTGTATGGTATGCAAGTAATCTCAGTTTGATGCTCACCACATATATGCAGTGCTTAGTCATATAAAACCAACTAGTCTTTTCTCAAACTGCTACTATTTTTAATTTCTCCGTGTGTGTGTGATCACCGCCTTAGAGAATATCTTAACTAAAACAGTTTTATTAAGCTAAACACCACATTCATATGAAAATCAAAGTTTAAGAGAAAATCATGCATTAAGAATTATGAGATCTACCATCCAAACCTCTGGCCGATTGCATGATGTAAGGTCCCAAGGATTTAAAAGACTTATACATCCATCCCATGCACTTCTATGTATGACATACAATGCTCTCCTATCCCAATTACTTGTAATAGCTAAGATTATGCTAACATAGTGAGCTTTAGGGTGAATAATAATGAACATGAAGTGTGTGATCAATTTCATATTACTCACTTAACACTTAAAACAACATAACATGGCAAGAAGATCATTAGGTCTTTATTTAGCTTGTAATGTAAGGCCAAGGTGTTGGGGGATATGATGGAAAGGATTGGAATTCAAAGTGAGAGAGTAAGACTACCCTTTATCCCTCATACTTCCAAGCAAAAGGAAGCCCCTATTTAGGCTAGACTACAAAGACACAAGTGGAGGGTGCTTTTGTTACTTTTCGCTTTTCTTCTTTCCCCCAAACTTGTTTTGGGCAATATATTCTTCTAAAAATATCACATCATTCTTATCAACATGATTTTTCTAACATATTTTTTCTCTTGAAAGCTATGCCCATTTGAATCTGTTACACTTTTCTTCTTCCGCTTCATTTTTTCGTCGATACTATATATATTATATATATTATATTATATATTTTTTTTTCGACGACGGAAAGAAGAAGTCTTCCTAAAATAGCCTAACTGAAAGAAGTGGTCCTCCTAGAATCAATTTCCCACCCACATCCTACTCTCAAAGGGTAGGCTAAAAGTGTAGGCTTTAGGGTTAAGTTAATGTGGGTAATAGAAATGATGGCGAATGGGGGTTTCAATAGTGTGCTTAGCACACTCCATTCTTTCATTAGGCTCAACGGGACACTAGGATATATTTAGTATAAGTCGTGGAATATTTAGGCTCTAACGATCCAAAGATGGCTAAGTCATTTCTTAATGCCAAATGCTCATGTAGTTTTTAAAGCAAGTAAGACAACACAAAATATCATATCAACTATGGGAATCGAGGGTTGAATGTTTAGCATCACCGATTTCACATACATTCGCTAAGACATGGTAGGGACAATTGAGACTAACATGCGCAGACAGTTCGAAAGTGTGTGAGATATATAAATGAGAAAATCTAAGGATCTAACTATCATGCAATTGACCTAAGTTACAATTTAATGCAACAATTATGTTCGAATGGCTATGCATCATATTCTTGTGCATATCTTGTTGAATGAAATAGGTGTTATAAACTTTATAAAACTATTCTAATCAATCCATAATTATGAGTGTGTAGTGCATGAAGAATTTGGAGAAAAGTAAAAGTTTCGCAAAATTAAGTAAATTCCTGGAGGATCTACTGACTAACTATGGGTTCATTGACTAATCTCCTCATTGACTACCGATTAGATTACCACACCTAAACTTGAGGATGAAAAATTTTGAATTTATTTATTTATTTTTTATATATTTTCTAAGAAATTTGGAGATGATGACGATGACTCTTTTGTGATAGGAACCTAAAGGTCCTACCTATTATAGTATTACAGTCAAGTCAACAACTCCGAAAATAAGAAAAAATTAAAAACAGAAAATAGGGTGAAGATTTAGATGGTCATCGTATAAAGAAATTTTCTTCACTTAAAACATAGCTCCAATCTCCATTCCTCGTTAGCTAGGACCCTTAAGACTTAAGTTTTTAAATCCCCCCCAAACTTAATTTCTATTTTGTCCTCAAAATGAGGAACATATGAGGAGGATTGATGGGGACGGACAAATATCAAAAAGGAAATAAGCGGGTCCACCTAACGAAAAGAGGATGGAACTTTGGGCCTCGACTCAAGGTGAGTCAAGGAAATAACGAATGAGGACAAAACGGGGATCGTGCACGGTGGCGCACCATAATAATCCGAGACATTTTGTCTCACGTTGTTAACCCAACCGAAAAATCTGGCCTCAAGACGCATTTGTGCCAACTACCGACTCACCATATCGGCTTGAGGACGCCTTCTCCAACTTGTTGAGATCTCACGAGCCGGTCTCATCCTTCCTCTTCGGGTTCCTCCTCTTGAGGAACCCTCACTCTCGGCTTGCCGGTGATGTTCAAACAAATGGCCTAGTAATGGCCAACCACCTTCACTTTCTCCGTGTTCAGGCAGCCTCACTTCCGCCTCTATACAACCCTGGAATCAAACGCGAACGCGAACCCCGCATTCGGCCCTACCTCTAATAAGGGTCTTGATTTGGCCGTTGATCAACCGGCCGACATCAATGCACCTACCGACATAATGGTGTAGGTCAAGACAGCTCTCTCCCAAGTCATCAGTGGTGTTGGGACCTGAGGGCATGAGATCCCCAAGAACAAATTTATACACGGGCTTGGCCGTGTCTTGGAGGAAGGATTCTCCCATGGTGCGTGGTCCAAAAGGTGGATTACGGTTATAGGACCACATCACACCAGAGAGGGCGATGGTCGCATTGACCACCACGACAAGGATAATGGGGGTCGAGGTGTGTGGTAAAATCACTCGGCACCAACCGAAAGTTGGAGGTGTCGAAATAGTGTTAATGCTTTGGGACGAAAATTCTAATACGATGTCCCTAACATTAACTAGGTGTTCAATACACCCCCATCTATGCCAATGTTGCTATTGGCATAGAATTCCTGACAATGGGCACTACGGCGCCCTCGCCTCTGAGAATCTATCAACGCCCCCACCTACGAAGCCATCGATAGGGACTGAGGCCAAATTCTTCAAATTTCTTGAACTTCCCCTCTCGTAGCAGGGTGGATGGTCAAAATTTTGTTCCTCCAAGCGGGCCGGAGGACGAGGCACCGGTATTCCTACGCTTGCGAAACATTTTGTTTGATTTTATAAAATTTAAAAACTAAAGTTTAAACAATTTAAAATATGTTTTAAAATTTTAAAATTAAAAATTTAGTCTAAAGCATGCAAAAATTTTATCTACGTTAAAAACTCTCTAACACCCTAGCATGCAAATATTTTACGTGTAAAATTAAAGAGGGTGATAGTGTTACTTGTTTGCAGCTTAGATGGAGAGAATTCAGCCGGAGTGTGAGCTTGATCGGAGTTGGCACGGAATGTTCTTTTCTTCTTCTTCAAAAGACTTCAACCTTGTGGGGTGCAATGGTGGATGTGAAGGAGGTAGAGGATGAAGAGTGGTGAAGGAGGAGAGAGTATCTTGGAGTGAGTGCCGTAGCTTGAGCCGATCTGTCGGAATTTTTGGAGAAGAAGACTGCTGCTGCACTGCTTGCTGAAAGAGGGATGAAATTTATGGTGATTTGTAAATGGAAACCCGGCGATTCTTATATAGACCAGGCGGGCCGCTTTTGGCCACACTTGGCGACGCAAGGTGGGCGTACCAACCGCTCGATTTCGCTCATTCCCCATGTCGACGCAAGACGTAGTACCTGTTCGCATTTATCGGGGACCTTGCCGCAAAGGCTCTACACTCCAGGCCCGCAAGGTGTCCGTAACTGCCCACCTTGAATTTCTTTTTGTTGCTTTTTGCAGCTTTTGCAGCTTTAGCCCTTCCTGCTACTCTCCGTTATGTTTTGTATTTTTCCTGTATGCAAAAGCTTAACAAAAACTCTAAACTAAAAATAATTAGTGACATTTAAATACAACACTATGATATTTTTCTCCCCCAAACTTGAATTTTTTTTTGGCATATTTAATTAAAAATTAAATGTCCAAAAATTAAATTTAACTAGAAAACATATTTAAACTAACTATAAAAGCAAATAACATTCAAAATAAGGGGTTGCCTCCCACTTAGCGCTTTGTTTAACGCTTTGGCTCACCAACCGCAAGCCTAATCTGGGGTGGTTCATTGTCACCAAACGACTTAACTCAATTGTTCGCTTAACCGACACCGGCTCTAAATATGGCTTGAGTCGGTGTCCATTCACTTTAAAAACTTCATTATTTTTAGGTTTTGAATATCAACACTCCATGAGGATAAATTCGCACATTCTAAAGGGACCAGACCATTTAGATTTTAACTTTCCGGGGAATAACCTTAATCTAGAATTAAAAAGTAATACTTTCATACCTGGATGAAACATTTTGTTGGCTAACCCCATGTCATGATATTTCTTGGTCTTTTCTTTATATGTCTTTGCATTCTCATACGAATTCAACCTATGTTCTTCTAACTCATTTAACTGAAACAATCTTTCTTCTCCAACCAAGGTTAAATCTAAATTCAATTTTTTAACGCCAATAGGCTTTATGTTCATTTCTTGGTAAATGGCAAGCTTTGCCATATACCATTTTATATGGACTCATTCCTATGGGTATCTTAAAAGCGCTCGGTATGCCCATAAAGCATCCTTAAGTTTAGATTCTCAATTTACGATTAGGCCTTACGCCTTTTCTAATACCGCTTTTATTTGTCTATTGCTAACTTCTACTTGGCTGATGTTTGTGGATGATAAGGTGTAGATAACTTGTGAGTTACACCATGCTTTCTAAGGACATTATTCAACAACTTATTGGTAAAATGAGTTCCTTGGTCACTTATTATGGCCTTAGTACTCCATATCTAGCAAACAAATCTTCTACAAATTTAACTATTGTTTTTCCATCATTGGTCTTGGTTGCTATCGCTCAATCCATTTGAAACATAATCAACTCCTACTAGAATATACTCACAATTATTTGACATGTGGAAAGGACCATCAATACCCCAAACATCAAAAAATTTCAACAACCAAATTATTATGCAAGGGCATCTCATTTTCTTTCCTATTCCACTGCTTCTTGACACTTATCACATGTTCTATAAAAAGCTTCACAATTCTAAAACAAGAGGCCAATATAGACCGATTGCAAAATTTTCCTAGCAGTTTTGTTTCCACTAAAATGACCTCCACAAGTATCCATGGCGTAATTCCATAATACCTTGTTGGTATTTTTTCTCGAATACATCTTCTTATTAAAGAATCGTAGCAAATTTGTATAAATGAGGTGCTTCCCAAAAATAATTTTTAGTTTCCGCCAAAAATTTTTCTTTCATAATGATCAAAATCGATTAATGATATCGACACATAGTAGTTGACAAAATCATACCAAGGGTCGAATCTTTAATGGCTAGAAGTTTTCATCAGAAAATTGTCATTTAAGAACAGATCATCAAGAAATTGAAGTTCAAGCAAGGGTGAAAATTTAACTTAGACAAATGGTCGGCTACGACATTCCTGTCCCCTTTTATCTCTTTGATAGTAATGTCAAATTCTTGTAACAATAACATCCATCTAATTAATCTTGGTTTAGCATCTTTTCTTACTTAACAAATATTTTAATGCATGATCGAAAAAATTATTTGATCCTAAATATGATTCAATTTTTCTAAAGCATATACTACTACTAAAATTCCTTTTCAAGAGTTGTATAGTTCAATTGTGCATCATTTAGAGTTCTACTAGCATAGTGGATCACATGAGGCTTTCTATCTACCCTTTGTCCTAACACTATCTAGCCATGTAAATCATGCACACATGATTTCAAAAGGGAAGTGACCAATCAAGGCCTGACAAAATAGGGACGTGTTAATTTTTTCTTTCAATAAATTAAAAGCTTCTAAACATTCCTTGTCAAAAATAAATTTTGTATCTTTTGCTAGCAAATTACATAGAGGTTTTTATTTTTTTGGAAATCTTTTATAAATCTTCGGTAAAACCATGGCCAATAAAACTTCTAACTCCTTTAACCGAAGGGAGGGGTAGTTGAAATAACTCAATTTTAGCTTTGTCAACTTCAATACCTTTATTTGAAACAACATGCCCTAAGACAATTCCATGTTTTACCATGAAGTGACTTTTCTCCCAACTTAAAGTTAAATTAGTTTCACAAAGATCTTTTTCAGATGTAAGGTTTTCTAAACAATGATCAAAAGAATTTCCAAAGACTGAAAAATCATCCATGAAAACTTCTACACATCTTTCAACTAAATATGAAAATATAGAAATCATGCATCTTTGAAAAGTAGCTGGTGCATTACACAATCCAAAAGGCATTCTCCTAAAAGCAAAAGTACCAAAGGAACATGTAAAGTTGTTTTCTTGGTCTTCGGGTGCAAAGGGATCCGATTGTATCCGTAAAAACCATCAAGAAAGCAATAATATTCATGACCGGCTAGTCTTTCAAGGATTTGATCAATAAATGGCAAAGGAAAGTGATCTTTCCTAGTTGCCGCATTGTTTTCTCAAATCAATGCACATTCTATAACTAGTTATTGTCTTGTAGGGACTAATTCATCTTTTTCATTTTTAACAACAATTCTCGACTTTTTAGGAACTACTTGGACAGGACTAACCCATTTACTATCTCGATATAGGGTAAATTATACCCGCATCTAAGAGCTTAAGAACTTCCTTATGGCTTCTTCCATGTGTGGGTTAAGTCTTCTTTGCCTTTCTCAAGGTTTACTACCTTCTTCTAGATGTATTTTATGCATGCACATAGATGGACTAATTCCTTTTAAATCGGCTAAGGACCATCCCTTCTCTATGTGTCCATAAAACTTTTAACAAACTAGCTTCTTGCTTTTCCAAGTTAAGTCGGTCGCTATAATAACAGTAAAGTGTTACCTTCCCTAAAAATGCATATTTTAAATGGGGTGGTAATGGCTTTAATTCAACTTTGAGAATTAATGGATGGCATAAATTCAGAATTTTCTACTTTAATAATTTCTTTTATTTTAGCCTCCTTATTCTTTCTTTATTTTCTTTTCTTTATTTTCTTCCTCAATATTATCTATCTCAATTTCTTCAAAGAGAGATTTCGTAATCTCTACTTCATCTTTATTTCATAACTTTCTTCTTTTTCTACTTTTTTCAAACTTTTCGAACTAATTTATGATTCTTTCTTTATTTCTTCTTCATCTTTCTTTTACTTACTTCTAACTTTTCTCTTTTTTTGTCTTTCTTCCTCTTCTATTTCTCTTTCAATTTCTCAATGTCAATTTTTATGGGAGGGATAGGACTATCATCATAAACTATGAATCTATCTCTCTCATATTCTTCCTCTTCTTCAAAAGTTTCAAGTTGATAACTTTTCAATCTCATCTATTGAAAAAAGTGCACTTATGTCACTAGGTCTATTCATAGCATCAAACAACGTAAATTTCAACCGTTTCACCTAGGACCGACATTGTGAGTTTACCATTCTTCACATTAATCATTTGTATAGTAGCCATAAATGGTCTACCTAACAATATTGGGACTTCATTATTGGTGCATATCTTCCTTTCCATCTCTAGAACCACAAAGTCAACTGGAATGATTAATTTATCAACCTGAACTAGGATGTCTTCCACTATACCCAAAGGATATTTAACTGAGCGATCAGCTAATTGTAATTGCATAGTAGTGGGTTTTAGTTCTCCTAACCCTAACGTTTATAGACTCAAAAAGGCATCAAATTAATACTTGCTCCTAAATCTAAGATTGCTCATCTTTTTAGAGCTTCCCAAGGAAACTTGGATATTAAAGCTACCGGTCTTTCAACTTAGGTGGTAATTCGGGTTAAAACAACTTACGTCAAACAATAATCTTTTCATTGTTTTCAAACTTGTGTTTCTTAGAGTGAAGATCTTTGAAAAACTTTGCATAAGCCGAATATTTTTTAATAACATTTAAGTCAAAG